>PVIW01000786.1:0-396111 GCA_004026585.1 Noctilio leporinus
TGGGTTTGTACTGCGGGGAACTCCTCTGCCACACTTTTCCTCCAGGCAGGCAGGAAAGGGCGAGAGGAGCAGGAAATTGAATGCCTTCCCGTGAAAACCATGCTGCAAGGAACGGCATTCACTCCCTCACCAAACATTTAGCAAGTGCCTGCAGGTGCGACGCGGAGAAAGGCACGGGGAAGGCAGGGCCAGCGGCTGCCTGCGTGGACCGCACAGAAACCGCGGTTAGCCGGGCTCCCTGTTCCCTCCCCGTCCTGCCTCTGAGCCCTCACGCGGCTCTGCCCCCCAGAAGTTCCCGAAGAGAAAGGAGAGCCTCCCGCGGGGCCGCCAGGGCCTGGAGAGCAGGCTCGACTCCACATGGGTGAAGGAGCCACGCGCTGAAGTGTCCTCGGAAGCTGCAAGAAGGACAGGCCCGTCGGGATTGGGGGAAAAAAACCAAACCGGAAAGGGGGAAAGGGTTATCTATGCCTCAGTTTCTGCATCTACGAGGTGGAGGCAGACCCCAGAACAAGGGTGGACAGGAAGGACGCGCCCCTCTCCAGCGCCGGCTCACGGGTTTCCCTATCAGGGAGCCTCCATCCAGAATGCTCCCGTGCGATAGGCCCTGCGGCAAAGATCCTATCGCCCCCCAACCGAACTTGAAAGTGTCCTTGCTGGTGGCGCCACTTCAGGGAAGGCCGATTCCTGGCCTCTCTGGGTAATCCTTTCATTGTGGGCCTGCCAGGCACACCCGCCCCACCTTATCTGCTAGGTCCCTGAGCTGTTGTCTTTCCAGGAAGGGTGTCTCCTATCTACGGACCTGCAGGAGGCACCTGCAAGGGGGGACCACCAAGGCCGGGCCCCGGTTCCTGCTGCGGGCCTGCCACCCTCAGCTGTGTGGCTGGGGACCCAGCAGCCCGTTCTCAGGGGCCCAGTTTCCCCCGCTGACCCCTCCGTACAGGAAGGGGAGCCCTCCGGTGTGGAAACTATAATGATAATGTTATTATTATTAGTTATGTTGCTGTTATTATTATTATTATTATTTCAGGGGCTGGATTGCACAAGCCTCACAGGTATCAGACTCCAATAATCTTTTCTACAAAACAGGGGACCTGTCAAGCAGAAGGAAATCGGGGATGTTTCCAGAAATTCTGGCATCTCAGGTTTGCTGCAGATAACAGAAGCCCCAAGTTCAGGAGAGCCCTTCTGAGAACTGCTTACTGCCTGAGGGGGACAACAGGATGGGGCAGACACCCCCCCCCCCAAGAAGGCCAGCACCAGGGGCAGGTGCGTGGGTGCCCCTCCCCCGCCCCCAGGAACTGCGTCTGGCCCATAAGAATTCTGTCAGGGCCTCCTCTGCGTGTGGGTCTCGGGCAGCAGGGAAGAGGCTGGAGACTGGCCAAGAAGCACAGGCTCCTGAGGGCTTCCAAGGCTGAGCAACTTTAACAGAGAATGTCTGTGAGGACTTAAAGCAGTGCCCGGGACAGAACAGACGGGCACATCCTGCCTCTTCCTTAAGGAGTCTGCACTGAGCGGAGTCCCTTGGGTGCAGGGAGGGGTCTTCTAACGTCTGTGTCTTCAGAATCTAGGCACACCTGGGAGACAGGAGTCACTCACTATGCGCTCAGGAAATGCGTGGATAAGATGAAAACACAGGCAGGAAGGCATCTGAGCGCTCATGTAACCAGCAATCAAATGGCAGAGGGACTCGGGTGACATCCCCGCTTCCCACCTGCCCTTCCTCACTTGCAGCCTCAGATGTGCCCCCCCAGCCCGCTCCACAGAAGGGCACGACCTCCAGCCCTGGTGCTGTGGGTCACCGGTGTGTGAGCTTGCACAACACCCTGAGCCCTCGATGTCCCTGGCGCGACAGCACCTCCTCACAGGGGGTCACGTGAGTGCACACGGTGCTTGGGGCCGGGCCTGCAGCAACATGCCGCCGTCAGGCGATACGATGCGGTGCCGCCGCCGTTCTCAGCTCAGCGAGCAACGGAAGTCCCTCATCCTGGATTCTGGATCACACGAGTCAAGATACACTTGAACTCTGGACTTGCAATTCTAAATCCTCAGTCACCGCCTGGCTCTCGCCCAGGGGCCTCGGGCACGTGACTTTCCCTCTTGGGGCCTCCAGTTCGCCATCTGGAACAGAGATCTATAAAAACCTGCTTTGAGTCCCCTAGAGGATGGGATTGAATAAAACAAAAAGTACAAAGCTTGCTAAGGCGAGGACCGTAGGTGCTAAGTAATTCTATTTATTTAAACGAATGAATTACGAGCTCTCCCACCCGTGAATCAGCCAGCCAGCCAGTCTGTACGTTCCTGACTCCTCTCCCGTGGCCCTCACTCCACCTCCAGGCGCCCCGGCCCCATCAGGTGCACGCAGCTTCCATCACCCAGCTGGGCCAGGGAATTAGAAATGGTGGCCAAAGTCTGAGAGTGCCCATGGGTGGCACAGCGGCCCCTGCCTTGGGGCCTTGCTCTATGGAACAAGGAGTAGCAGGTAACCTGCGTGCTCACTACACCCCACTTCACGCCACCCCTCCCTGCCTGGGGCGCTGCCTGCCAATGTGCAACTTTAGGGATCACGGTGGCATTGGGTGCACAGCACGAGCTGCCACTCCTGGAACGAGACGAGCACTAGCTTGACTGCGGAGCAGAGCATGGGCAACGAAGCCCGACTGCCAAGCTGTGTGACCTTGGACAAATGTGTCACCCTCTCTGAGCCTCCATTTACTTTGCTGCAAAGGGGGATGTGAAATAAACAGCACCTGCATCTGAGCGGTTTTGTGAAAGTGAGTTCGTTTCTGGACAGTGCCGGCAGCAGCTGTGTGGCAGTACTGGTGAGCTCCTCTCGATGAGCTGAAGACCGGAGCTCTGAGAAGGCAGCTGGGGGAGAGGTGGGGAGGGGGGCAGGAAAGAAGCATCAAGGCTTGCTGTTCCCTGGGTATTCTCATTCCCCAGGTGCCAGGAAAGGGAGCTATGGCATCTCTGGAGCTCGGGCACCAGAACAGCAAAGGGAAAGGAAGGGGGCTGGGAGAGGAAGCACAGTCACAAGGCACCCGCCACAGGTGTCACACCCAAGGGGACCCTTTTGTAAAAGCATGACAGCATATTCGCATCCCTGGGTCCATAGATGAGGCTCAGAGAGTCTGAACAACCTGTCTGCAGCACACCGAATATCAGGGTTTTGGACCATGAGAGGTCAAGGCACCGTCTAATGCAACAGGGGGAGGTGGGCCTTGGAGGAGACAGGCTCTGTGACCCTCAGCAAGTCACTGCCCCTGAGTCTCACACCCTTTCCTATAAGAGGGAGACAGTGGCCCCCCTGGCCCACAGAGGAGACAGGTAAATCCACCCGACACCCGCACCCAAGCAGGGTTCCACATCACAGACTGTCACAATGCTTTCTCAGTGCCTGGGAGCAGAACGTGGATTCTGTCACCCCAAGTAACTTGGGCAAGTTACACACAGAAGCAGGTGCACGTGGAGTCTAAGGCACCCCAGATGCACAGCTAGGTGCTAGGTCCCCAAAAACAGCTCTATTAACCGTGATACAGGCATCACTGGCCCTCAGGTACCTTTAACAAATGACTCTCCTCCAAGATCATTCTGAGGCCAAGAGGCCGGCTAGGAGTGGCAGAGGGTCAGCCTGACCTCCACAGACAAGCTCCTGCTCACTGGAGGGAATGATCTAGAAAATGCAGCCGTGATCACGGAGAGGATCACAATTTGGGGGAAACCCTGCTTGCCCGTCCACGATGCTGCTGACCTGGCGTGTCTGAGCCGCAGTGTCCTCCCCTGAAAAGAGGGCTATACCTGCATCTCCCTGCGGCAGACGCTGTAAGGTTTAAACGAGTCCGTGCCTACAGCGAGGCTTAGCACCAATAAGACCCCCAAATGGGCCAGTTCCTTCCAGGAGAGCAGGTGACAGAAAATCACCAGGCCTTCAAGCCGCGGCGGAAGCATCAGATAGGAAGTGCAAGGAACCAGGGCACAGGAGGGAGGGGACTGGAGAGGGGATGGGTTGGTGGCCCAGGGACAGTTTTGCTGACTAGGCTGTGAAGCCGGGGCCTTTAATACAGCCTCAGCTCGCTGGGAGCTCAAAGGGCTTTAACAGACATGATCTCACTGGGATGTTTTTTATGAGCTTCTGAGGCAGGTTAACAGGTTCCTCCATCTCTGCTGAGGCAGGGAAACCAGGGGCTCCCCAGCCTCCCCCGGCACCCAGAGGCGGGGCTGAGGGTGCTGCGGCCACTCTGAACCCCCCTGGGCAGCAAAGACCCAAGATCTGCTTCTTGATCTACAATCTGTTGTGAGCCAGCCATCTCGAAAGGAAATTAATTTTTTTAAAAATTAATTTCCTAGAGCAACATTAAAATAAATTCTGTATTTGTTTTTCTAGGGAGCAGAGCAGGGAGGGAAGTGGGGGTGGGGGGTGGGGGGGTGTCAGAATCCTGGGCGTGTTTCCCAGCCTGTGAAAGGGGGCAGAGGGCCCTCCCTGTCGGGCTGAGCCAGGCAAGGACCCTCACGGTGCCGGCGCCCGGGCTTGTGGCTGGGCAGGATGGCTGTCACTGCTGTTGCCGTCCTCTGCTCACACCTTTTCCTCTCTCCTTCCAGCAGACAGTCTTCGTCCTGATGTCCCTGAGATGCCAGCCCCACCCTGGAACACTATCTTCCTTTAGACTATTCGAAGACCTACTTGAATCCCACCCACCGGCCTTGTCTGGCTTCCTAACTGCCGCCCCCTTCCCAGGGCCATGGCAGGGGCCCAGGTGCACGACGAACTTGACCCCGGATGTCCCCGTGCAGGGAGCCCCTCGCTTTGGGCTCACTGGGCTGGCACAGCGCGGTGGGATGGGACGGGCAGGGGCGCATTTCCAGGCCCCTCCCTGCAGAAGCCTCGGTTCCCTCTTCAGTCAAATGGGGGCTCATAGGAGCATGAGATTGCTCCACAGAATGAGGTCACGTCTGTGAAATATTTCAGAAACTAACTGTGGAAGTGCTGAGCAAGTGAGAACCACCCTTGCTCCGCCAGCGTCCCCGCGGGAGGGAGCTCCGCTTGGTCAGTGTGAAGGTCAGGTGGGAAGGAGGAAGTGGACCCCAGGCTGCACCCTGAGCCTCAGCTGCACAGAAGGCTCTTACAGAGGCAGCGTGGAGCCCTGGGGACAGCTGAGGCTCCGGACCCTGGCCTCACACACAGGTCTGCGGCCACAGGCTCAGCAGCAGGACACATGCTAGAGCCACAGGGCCCAGAAACACCCGTCTTTCCGACCCCTCATCTGGGAAACAGGTCCCACAAGAACCGCGCGTGCTGCAGGGTTACTAGGCGTTAACCCAGTGCCCGGCACACGAGCGCCCCGATCAAGGCGAGCTCCCTTCTGTCATTAGTATTCGCCTGGCTGAGCTTTGTCAGTAAGAGGAAAATCTGAGGACACCTGCCCCAGGGGTGCACTAAGAGGATTAACTGAAAGGATGAGCTTACTAGGGTACCTGACACCTAGTAAGTGCTCAATGAATGAGGGCTCTAATGATTTTCGTCCAAGGCAAAGGCCACGCATGAAGCTTTTCCAGGAACCCAGGCTGTCAGGGGAGGGGCCTGACCTCACCCTGAGACAAGGAGCATCTCCCTGGCCGGTGGCGAGGGCCAGCGCCCGGCAGGACCCAGCAGCTCCGGCAGGGCGGGGCTGGGCCTCGGCCGGGGCTGGCCCGCGTTCAGGATGATGCATTTTTACCGTAAGGCCTGGTTACTTCAGAGCCAGCGCTGGCCGCGCCGTCCCTGGGGCCTGATACTCACTGGCCAGCGATGAGAGATGCTTCGTGAAAGAGGCCAGGCCCTCCAGAGCCCTCGCAGCTCCACACGGTGGGAAACAGAGCTGCGCAGGAGAGGGTAGGTTCACGGGTGCATGGCATTTAATAAAAGCCACCGTCTGTTTGCTTAACCATCTGAGGCAGGACCGGGTGCCAGGCTGAGTTCTGGGACAGGAGCCAAAATCAATTAAAACCAGAGATGAGGGGGGAGAATAAATAGTGTGAGGAGCCCGATGGGGGTAACAGTTGAGGAGGAGCTAGGGCCCAAAAAAGGGGGAGGGAGGAGAGAGACAGACAGCCAAATAGACACACGCACACATGCACGCCACTCCCGAGGCCCACCCAGCCCAAACTCAACACGGAAACGCAAGTTCTGGCCACGGGGCGTCTACCGTCAACAGACCTGATTCGCACATACGTTTACATACATCACTCGTTGCAGCAGGGGCAGGGACGATCCAGGGATCATGTGTGTGAGCTCCAGAGACCACCTCCGAGGGCCCCAATGCTAGGCCAGCCCCCTACTTGCTGAGTAAACACAGCAGGAAAAGCAGTTAGAAAGTACAGGCTGTGGGATTCTGGCACAAAAGAACTTCAAAAAGGGCTTGTTCACGAAAGTCATTTTGCCCAGACGATGTCAATACCAGCCTGTGAAAAGCCGCGATCACGTCTTGGCCTGTGCGACCAGCTTCGTGTAGCTCCGCCTGCCCAATCCTTTGCCAGGGAAGGTGTAAGGAGGGCAGACACGGAAAGCCAGATGTTAGCGGTTATGACCGCGTTCAGCCCAGCTGTGTGACTTTGCATGAGCGAAGTGTCCTCCCGTACAGGCTGAGGAAGAGGCCCACTGAGCTGCTGACAGGTGAAAAGGCCTGGGTACCTGCCATGTGACAGGTTTTCCAGGACAGATCATTGTCATAGACAAGAGGCACGTCATGAAGAAGTGATCATGGGTTGAACTTGGTGAAGTCACCGTACTAAATACGTATTATATGAATGAGCAGAATCATTATCGGAGGTTGTTAGTTGAAGAACACTGAGGAAAGAAGGATTCAAGAACAAGGTGACAATGTTGGAGGGACAGAGTCATGACCTTGGGTCAAACACGGGTTGACCAATGGTACTATTAGGAGGGAGCTGAGATCTACTTTACTGGAATTCTCGTAATTCCCGCAACCTGTCCCTAACTACAGGTACTCTCAGATCAAAGAAAGGCACCGTGGCCAAACTCGGGCCCCTGTGCCCTGGCTCTGTGGACAGACTGCCACACTGCGTTGAGTTTTCTTGTCTGAGAAAGGAAGATGATAATACTCCCTGCCTTGGTTGCACACAGCACTTCACGAGACTTGCAAGCACATGGTGGGTGCTCAATTAACGTGCGCTGTCGTTTTTTAATTCCTATTAGGACTGCTAATAGCCACTATTCCACCACACCCCCTTTTCTTTCCTCTTCTTAGGAATCAGCACTTTCTCAGAGATACTTGGCAGCTTGTAAAGCAATAAAGATGACCACGCTTCCCTTCCACTGTGAATGACAAGGTTACTTGGAAACATCCGGGAGGCTTGAAGATGCTCTCATAGCATTGAATTCAACTTCCCACAAATCCTTAACCCTTGTCTGGTCTCTCCTACTAGACCACAGGTCCTGTAAGGACAGGGCCTGCTTGTCATTATACCCCCGGCCCTGAGGACAGTGTGTCTAACTGACATCAGAGACGATAAAACTGATGGAGTCACTGGTACATAATAGCTGCTCGACCAGCCTGGGTGAACACCTGTGAACAGAAAGGCCGGTCACCATGCTTTCTCCGGGGACCCCTAGACGCTAACGGAGCGGTGACGGGCCTGTGCCCGGGCAGACCTGCAGCCCCTGTCCTGAAGGGGTCAGCGGGGTCCACACCAGCATCCCCGCGGGCACTGCCTCCGCGGAACGCGTCACTTGACTCTCAACACCTCAGTGCACACTCGCGTGTACCACAAGCTATTCCTCCTGCCCAGGCGACTACGAGGCAAATAAGGCCAAGAACCTCCCCAGTCTTGCTCGGGGCCACCGAGTGGACAGAGGGCGGCGGGAGCCCCAGGATCCCAGCTGGAGCCCAGGCCTTTGGCTTCTGCATCCGGCGCTGAGCAAAATGCTCAATGGCTGTTGGTTAGTTAAAGCAGGAAAAATGAACAAGGGGGAATAACGGTGTGACACCTTCCCAAAGAATTCAAGCTCACCGTGGCCAAATGGCCGAGCAAACTGCTTAGCGGTAGGTCCAAAGCGGACACCCCTTGGCAACGAAAGTGGCCTGGGAAGGAGAATCGTTTCAGATCGCAACAGGTGAGCCCTGGGGCGGTCGGGGAGGGTGTGAGGACTCAGGCTGCCTTTGGGGTCGCTCCTCACCAGCAGGTGTGGGCACAGGGACGCAGCTTGCTAGCCATCCGGGAAACTACCAGAAACTGCACCTCACCCATCAAACTGGCAAAAAGTGAGAATCAGGCCTACCGAAGGGGACTGAGAAGGTGAGGAAAACAGGGCTCTTTCGTATAGCAAGTAGGGTGTGAACTAAGGTGGCTGTCCTATAAAATAGAAAATGTTCATCGGCCTTGGAGGCAGCCATGTGGCTTCAGGGATAAACCCTAGAGGGGCACCCACATGTGACCACAAGGCATGAGGATACTCTAACAACACTGCAAAATGGAAAAAGAAAAGAGAAAGGGAGGGAGGGAAGGGGGAAGGAAGGAAGGGAGGGAGGGAGGGAAGGGAAGGGGGAGGAAAAGAAAGAGAAAGGAAAGGACTGAGCTCAGGATCTATCAACAGGGGAAGAAGGCTCCAGGCACTTGAGAAAGGCTCCAAACCTGCCCCTTGTTCATTCTCTTCTGACCTGACCTCCCAGCCTTGCACTCCCGTCCACTCCAGGTTCATTCTCATTTTCTGTCTGCCTGTTGCCCGGCCCTCCAGGGGGAAATGGAGTGCACGAAAGAAAACAGAGCGCCAGACTCCCCGGAAGGCTCCCCGTGGCCTCTGCCCACGAGAGGTTCCCATTACAACAGGGCCTGGAACTCCGCCACGAGCCCAGGGCGGGAGAAGCTGATTTCATCCCACTTAACCCAATTTGCCATGCCCAGAAGGCGGCTAATGAGCAGCCTGCGCCCTCAGAGTCATCGATACCACTTTCCAAATCAAGTTACCAAATTGGTCTTCAAACTGCCTCCCAGGAGCTGGGCTGACTGTTACCAGGGGGCCATCCTGCCAGCCATCTGGCCGCAGTTCCTGGCGCGACATCTTCTGAGCATCAGCGACCTGCCTTTGTCTCCATTTGGGGTCCCTCCTTCCTCCGAATGCCTGATCCCCCAGAATGGAACTCGAGTCACCATAGCAAACAGGGGACAGCTGTGGCGGAGAGCGCCGGGAATGACAGGACCAGGTGAGAACCATGCAGCTCGAGGGACCTGGGAAGCCAAAGGAGAGAGAAGAAATCCCCCTACCACCTACACCCCATTCCCAGAACATTTTCCCAAAAAAGCCACCATGGGGCTGGGGAAGGTCAAAGCCCAACAGAGAGGTGGACAACAGAGCCTAACAAGAGTAATGGCAAGCAGTTCCCATCCCTGTTTTCCCTGGAGCTTCACTATACCCTGTGAGGTCTGTCCTCTTATTGTCCCCAGGTCGCAGACAAAGAAACTGGGGTCCTTGAAGCAAAAATTAAACGTGGGCCTTCTCCAAACCCGGGTCCATGCTCAGCCTCTGTGGCACACCGGCTTCATCACTGAGACCACAACGACTTCCATTCCCTCCTCCATAATTAAACAGAAACAGTCCATGGAATGCGGCACGAGAGCCAGCTACACTTTGCTTTAGATGCTTTTGGTTACCAGCTCTCAATACGGCACCGACTTTGAAGGAGAACCAATGGAATGCCAGGCGCCTGACCATCTTATCTTCCATCACACACAGGTCCTGAAGGCCCTGGGATGATTCTCCTTCTTTTACAGATGAGGAGAAAGTGGCTCCAGGAGGTTGAGGAACAGGCGCAAGGTCACACCGTGGGGAAAGGGAGGAATGCTCATCCTATACATCTGGGATAAAATTCACTTTAAATACTCAATCCAATATCCTTTTCCTCCAATCTGTCCACCTTTCTGTGTTCAGGCTCTGGGGGGACACAACAGATCTACCTCTAGACCAGTGGCCTTCCGCACGGGGTGACTCTGTCTCCCCACCAAGGGAACGCTGAGGGACATCGGGCACATCTGGATCGTCACAACTGCAGACTAGGTTGGGGGTTGCTCAACACCCCACAACACAAAGAACAGCCATAGAGTGAATTACCTGGTCCCAAACAGCAATGGCGTGTGGCTCAGAACCCCGACCTAGAACCTTCACGTGTCTCTCCAGCTTCTTTATGATCTTGATTTCATATAAGAACTTCCTGATGACTCAATACAATGATATTTGTTTCATTAGCATGAAAATGTAGCACGGATCACTCCTGAGGCTAATGTGCTCGCTGAAGCCCCTTGAAAAGTCGGCCAGAAACGAGACCTGGGCTGAGAGTCAATGTGAGAAACAATGATGCTAAGGTCGCTGGGGAAATTCGCTCCTGTGTCATGAGATCCCACGATGGACCTTGGGGCACTGTCTCTGAAACATAAGACCACGTGCTTCCTCCCCAGGGGAACACAGGTCATGTCATGGAGCCACTGGGGGTGGGAGTTGGGGGGAGGCCATCAGCCTATTATTCCAGGGGTGTCTCTGGTTCCTCAGGCCCAAAGTCCCACAATAGCACTTTCTCTTCCTTCAGAACCTCAGGAGGGTAACCCCAAACGGAATAAAGAGCTGGAAGACAGATCACGGAGCTGGCCCCAAGTCACGCTCAGTTCACAAGGATAACAACCACAGGTGAGATGTCAGCATCTAGACTCTCACTGTCGGACTCGGCAGCTTTGTCCTGACCTCATCCCTTGGAACGTACACAGCAGCCAGGGGAGAACCGATGTCCAGATCCAAAGCAGGATTTAATCCCAGCAGCACTTCTCTGGTGAAGGGTAGCAACGCTGGAGGCTCTGATACTGGAAGCAACCTGCCCCCAAAGTGCTACCTGGGAAGTCCAGTCAAGATGTGAACCCAGCCCTGCTCCACACTTATCACCGGGTCACTATCATTAGTTCTCATCACCAGTGCATGTTGTGACCTTAAGAAAGTCCTGTATGCTCTCTGGGCCTCAGTTTTTCTACCTGTATAATGGGTACCCCCATTCACCAAGGGAGCTGCTATTGAGTCTCAGGGGAGGAGGTGAGTGGTACCAGCTTTGGTGCATGAAGATGTAAATTAGGATCCTTCTCTCCACTTGCAGAGTAGCCACAAACAGAAGAAGCACTCGTGAGAAGTGGTTAGGGGTGAAAACAGGACCTTTGGTTATAGGCAGACAAACTCAGGTGGAATTGCCAGCCCCAGCCCTCTAAGCAGGTCACACACACTCTCAGAGATCCACCCCATCCATACCCATAAACAACACAGGGGCTGGCAGGTGCAAGTACACTGTGTGAGTCTGTTAAGAACCACACTCTGGGAATGACAGAGTTGGGTACACAGAGTCACACTCTCAGGGCCAACAGAAATCTGTGGGTGTGGTAGAGTGCCCTGCGCTGCCCTTGGGCAGGAGCCATGCCCACAAGGGCGGCGCCCTCCACACCTGGTTCCATGAGCAAAGGGCCCGAGAGTCAAGGGGATCAGAAACGAGAGGGACCACCACTTCCGAAAGAGACCAAGTCCCTCCCTAAGGCCAGGGTCTAGAGCTGGGCTGGCACCCTGGCAAAGGAAGGGGGCACTTTCGGGCCAGCCAGAGGCTAGGGCAAAGAAAGGCAGCAGAAAGCAAAGCAAAAACACACATTCCCCCCAAATCAGGATGACTAAGAGGTGTATCAGAATGTGCACATAGTGTTCCAATACCAAAATAATAGCAACAGTAACTTTAAAAAAAAAATATTCTCAACAGTAGGAAACTAGAACAGTAGTGAACCAGCTAAAGAGAATACGGCGTTCCCACCACTCGGAAAACAGCAGTGCGCAGTCACTGAGGAACTACCACCCACCAGCTACAGGTAGACTGCCCTTCTACTGGTTAACAGTGGAATGCTGGCCATTTCAGAGGGCTCAGCCGACGATTCTGAGCACGTTACATACGGGTCAACTGACTTAATCTTCAGAGCAACCCTTAAGATACGGTGGGCCGAACTACCCGTCCCTCCAAAAAGAAAGAGAGATACCCACATCCTAATTCCCAGAACCTCTATGTTATCTCGTGACAAACGGAACTCTGCACTGCGATTCAGTTAAAAGGTGGGGATTATTCTAGATTATCAAGGTCTGGGCTGGGATCCCAGAGTCGAGAAAGAAAAAGAAAAGATCAGAAGCATGAAAGGGACTAGATTTGACAACAGAGGGAGGAAACAGTCAAAGGCGGCATGTGAGCAGCCTCCCGGCCTACGGCCACCAAGAAAACAGGGACCTCAGTCCTGCAACCACGAGGAGCTGAATTCCACCAAGAACTGGTGGGAGCAAGGACGCAGACTCTCCCCTCGAGTCTCCAGAAAAGCGTGCAACCTGCAGACACCTGGATCTCAGCCCTGCGGGACCCAAGTCAGACTTCTGACAATAAATCCGTGTCTGTGGAAACCTGTAATGGCAGCCATGGAAAACTCATTCACGGAGTAAAAAGCTGGCAGTCAGAGATGAACCCCAGTGTCCCGGGGCCACACAGCCAGCAAGGGGCAGAGCTAGGACCTGAGGCCAGCAGCAGGGCTCCAGGGACCTCTGCCCCCCACCCTCTGCTCTGCAGAGGCCAAATGCTTCTAAATCAAGTTCCCAGAGGGTAACATAGAGGCTGAATTTGGACTTGCTCTACGTGGAGTTTGGTGATTTTACACACAGTTATTTCAAATGAAATTAATAAAAAGAATAAAATAGTACAATTGCAACTCGTCTCAGGACAACGAAGGGGAAAGTCCTGTCTTGCCCGGCAGAGGATGATGGCAATAAAACTATGAGCTCAGAGAGACTGAACTGTTTTCACCACAGTTGATAAGGGGCTGCTTCCGCAAGAAGACAGGTCTTATCCCACTAGCTGGACCTGTCCCCTGGGGCCACAGCCCCCCACCGCCCACCTCAGGCGTCCGCAGAATGCAGGGCCAGGCCAGGCCCAGCCAGGAGGCTCCCCACCCTGGCGCCTTCCATCCCAATGACTCAGGCCCAAATAGTTTGAATAGCACCCTCAGGGAGATGGAGGGAGAGGTGGAAAAAAGTGGTTCCAGCAGGCAGGTGTCCTGGACTTCCTTCAATTAAAGGAAAAACGCCCCTTCTTCGGGCCTCTGAGATCTGGGACATGGGAAATGCAGACACTTTGGTTTGGCCTTCAGCCTGACTCCACCTTCTCTTACGAGCATGTGGCGGTGGGCAAGCCACTTAACACCTCAAATCTCAGGGTCCCTCCAGGTAAACTGTGAACACTAAGAGGGCCACCTGCCGTGCAGCTCAAAGGAGAGAACCCATGAATTCAGCCCCCGCATCACAAGACCAGTCATGGTCACGATGCCGAGGAACCAAGGACACCTGGGCACCTCTGGATAAGACAGCTACAGCTATGAATGTTTCGTGGGGTACAGTATTCCCAGGGTCCTGTGTGCTTCAGGAGACGCCCAGGTGGCTCAGCCGGATGCCTCTAAATGTGGTCTCTCTCCTGCCTGCTCGTCCCACGGGGTCACCCCTGCCCACCTCTGGCTCTTCTTCAGTCCTCCCCATCCATGAAGCACAGGCACCTTTTGTGGGTGCACCACCCCTTCCCCGATCGGGGCGCAGAGCACAGAGCGCTGGGGAGGGTGGCACACCCACCCTTCCATGGGGAACCCTGAACACGTGTTTGTTAAACGGCAAGGAAGGTCAGAGAAGAATCACCAAGGGGCTGATACAGACCCCGCCTTTGATCCTCGGTAACCCTGGCAGAGATCAAAGTAAAGCAGAAGACCGCCTAGAACGACTCTGATAGGGAAATGATAGAGATGAAAGACCAGAAAAGGGAAAAGGCTTCTACCCGATCTCACAGCCCCACATCACAAAGTCCCTCCCAGCCTCAGTTTCCTCATCTATCTAATGGGCATGATGCCCGCCCTGTCTACTCGCCACGGGGAGGGACTGCCAACGGCAGACGTGCAATGGGGACATTCTCCACACTCTGCAAGCTGCTTTCCATGAGGACAGCACTACCTAACGCCGGCCACGTGGCCGAAACAGCATGAAACAGCAAAGTGCAACAGACTCGAGATACTGCCCACCTGTAAAAGTTAGCCTGAGATTTTCCCTCCTTTCCAGGAGAGCTTCAGGCTTTCCCAGGCAGACAGTTTGGGGAATAGATGGCCTAGGAAAGGTATCTTTTTTTTAAAAAAACACATTAAGGAAAGAAATAATCAGAACCCCAAAGGAATCTTATATTCAACTTCTTGGTGTAATGTTGTGCTGCCGGGAACTTTCAAATACGTACACATGTTTTGGAGCCATGGGACATCACCACAGGGTTAGGTTATCTGCTCCCATCACGAGCTCCTCCACACCCTGGGGCACCTCTCCTTCCTCCGGCCAGCAGCCCTTGAGTAGCACGGGATGCCTGCGGCTGTCTGAAATGAAGAAGCCTCATCTTTGGCCGCAGGGTGACTCCATCCCAGGACAGGACCTCCTCAGGGGCCACTCACCCAGGTCACAGGCACCTCCTCTCGGCCCCACCCTGCTGGTCAACCAAGGGCGACACCGCTGCTGGAATGATGGCAGGGGGCCAGCTAGAACCCTGGACTCCACACCCACCCACCCCTATGCAAAGACACAATGAGCCTTCGAATGGGGTGGCTCCTTGTAACGCCCCAGCGAGGTCACTTGAGGTTACAAAGCCAGGGACTGCCAGGGGCTTCCATCTGTCCAGACGAAGGCCTGACTGGAAAGACCAGGGTGAGAGCCAGGAGCGCAAGAACTGAGGGACTGGTTTTGCAGCCCTGAGACAACTAGACAGAGCATATTTAAAAAAAAAAAGGATCATAATTTGGCATGACAGAACTTCCTGAGTTCAAACGCCAGCTCTGTGGCTTTCTCAGTGACACTAAAAAGTGTATCTCTCAGCATCCGGTTAGAACCAAAAATAACAATGAACTTGTGCGATTAAATGCAATCCATTAGAAAGATTAAAATGGATCATGGAGCAAAGCGCCTCAAGACCGGCACTGAAGACTCTTGTCCCTGTTGTCACAGCACTTGCAATGCACTCAGAGAGGCCAAGTGGGTGCCCATACCAAAGTGGCCGGATGGAATGACAAAAGATTATCACCAAGCAAAGGCTGCAAACTGCCAGCCCATGTGGGTGTGTGGCTCAATCTGGACTTCAACTGGGGACAAGAGTCACCTTCCTGATCCACAAGTTCTTTATTGGGCAAAACACTCCCAGGGTGTGTGTGTGTGTTAACAAAGTTATACTTCAGCTGGTCCATCTCATCTAGAAAATGCAACCAAAGGCAAGCAGAGTTCCAAAAGGAACAGGCTGCTCCTTGGGGCGGGGGCCTACAGAGGCAGGGGCTGAGGGAGGCCACCCAGAGGGCCGTGTCCCCAGGCAGAGCTATGGGGCCAAGGTCAGCCCAGGCCTGGCTCAGGGGGAGGGTCTACGCAAAGACGACAGCAGGAAGGAGGCGGAAGCAGTCTGGCCCTGTGCCCTGCAGGTGCGCGCTATGCGCACTGGCTCCTGTGGCCTTTGAGGATGGACGCTCCTGGGCAGGGCACTGGGGGTCTGGCCCGTGACAAGTACAGGAAGAAGACACAGATCTGCCTGCCAGCCTGGTTCAGAGCACGACAGCTCGAGGCAGCATAGGAAGTCAGAGGCCACACCTAGCACAGCCTTCCTCCTTTCTGAGAAAGACCATCAAAGCCAGGGCGGGGAGCGCCCCATCACAGAGCAGAGGTCCAGCCTGGGCACGGCAGAGCTTCCGTCTTGCTCAGAAAAAGCGCCTCCTGCCTGATGTCCATCCAGGACCATGGCTCCCTTGCTCCTCCACCACATTCACTCCGCTGGCAGGCCACCCCTGACACGATTCCCCTTTCTGAGTTGGCTGTACACGTTGACACCTCAGAATCATACAGCTTCCGATTAACCACCCCAGCATTGGTCAAATCCACCAGGGTGACCATAATAGCCAAGATCGTTGGAGCACACTGTCCTAAACTCTCCACAGACAACCTGACATTGATATAGTTCACTATGACCCTTTAGGGGTAAGTATATTACCAACCCATTTCACAGATGAGAAAGCTGAGGTTCAGCAAGTCTAAGTCATCTCCACTGGAACCCGGCTCCATGCCACTGGGCCAAGCATGTCTTGCCTTCCAGTGCGCTGTACCCCAGGTCCCTAGGTTTCCAGGTGACTCTGCCATTTACCAACTGTGACCTGGGACAAGGTACTCCATTCCTCTGAGGCTTTACTTTCTCCTCTACCACCAAGAATCACCACCATACTTGCTCCATATTGTGGCTCAGTACTGATGAATGAACATGCTCATCCCAGGGTCCAACACACAGTAGATACGAGATGGTAGCTGATCAGTGGTGGGTGGGTGGGCGGGGGGATGAGAGAGAGAAACACATGGCTGAGCAGACTGACTGACCTGGCTTCCCTAAGGATGCCACAAGTAAACCACCAGCACAAAGAGCAGAGAGAAGCACCATAAGACACCCTCTGCCGTGGGGAGCCAGCCAGCACATCGGATATGCCGTTTCTCTCTCCCCCAGGGAAGAGGGGCCCGAAAGAAGAGAGAACCCAGCACTGGAGCCTCCAGGTGCTGCAGCAAGGGCAGCAACACAAAACTGCCCAAAGTGCTCTTACTCAACAGCACCTGGCCCCAGGGGCGACACGGTGGAGGATGCAGACGCAGTCATCAAGTATTTCCCAATCCCACGCTGGGCTGACAGTTTGCTCCGGTCTGGCCCCTTCCTGAGGGCTTCACATGCCCCTCAGTTGACCCTCCTACCTTACGAGACACAGGCCAGCATTCGCATTTCATGGGCGGAGAGCCCAGGACTCTGAGAAGCGAAGCGCTCAGGCAGGCTAAGGTCACCCATCCGGAGGGCAACGCAGGCAGAATCTGCACTCAGCTCCACCCGTCCCCCAAGCCCAGGGTCTTACGTCACGCTGGAAGCATGGCCGGGTCCAGGCCCAGATACAAGGCCAGAGCAAGCAAATCCAAACAGGACCCCTCCATCTTAGGGTGATCGCACATTGGGTAAACATCTCTAGGATCCACCCCCCGCCAGACCCCGAAGGCTTCTTCCTGTCCCACCTGGCACGACGGCACCAGCCCTCGCTGGTCTGCCTGTCCCAACCCACCCACATTCACAGGAGCTCTTTGCGGGAAGCAGGGTGCAGGGCTGTCTTCCTTCACCCGGCACGCAAGGGGCACTGAGTAACACCGGTGACCTTGACTTACACAACTGATCAAGTCCCATCTACAAAGTGGGACTACAATGTCACCCTCCGGGATGTTGGAAAAATAACTCATGACGACAGCTGCGTACTACGGTCCACGGGGTTATCAATACATTGCTCATTGACACAACCCTTATGGTTGATAAACAGAAAGAGAAAAATTAATGTGTGAATGACGTAGCACAATACCCCACATGCACTGCGTACACATACGTGTGCATGCGTGCACTAACGGAGATAGAAATGTGGGGGTATACGGTTTTCTCATCGACAATAGGAGGCGGGACTCAGGTGCAGCTGGGGAAGCTGTAACTCGACATCCGTCCGGTAAATGGCAGGCGGCAGTCAGCTCACCTGCAGAGGCCTTGGGGGCCACTGGGTGGGCAGTGGTGGGCTCAGCCACTTGGGTGCGAAGTTTGATGATGCTGGGGCTGGAGAGGAGGAACCAGGGATGACTTCCTCCAGGGCTCACCTTTGAAGTCTTGCAGACAGCAC
The DNA here is from genome assembly GCA_004026585.1 of Noctilio leporinus. Lineage (NCBI taxonomy): Eukaryota > Metazoa > Chordata > Mammalia > Chiroptera > Noctilionidae > Noctilio > Noctilio leporinus. The sequence continues at coordinate 17,773 of PVIW01000786.1, forward strand.
GCAGACAATGCACGCAACGAAAGCTGATGTGTGCCCTGCAGGGGCCCCGTCCTCTTGGCATGGTCCCTCCCAAACTTAGCCTTCTTTTCGCCCCACCTCTTCGCTCATCCTGCTGCCAAGAGAGGGCAGAGAGGAAGGGTAGGGGGTGCCCTGCACACCTGTCAGGAACGGGGGCGGGAAGGGAAGTGGAGGGTGAAAATATGGCCCGAGCTGCCCACCTGAACCCCACCGGCACTCTGGGGCGTCTTCACACCATGGCTGGACCTCCCTCTTGCAGGTAGCGGGATGTGCGTGCACCCCACTCGCAGCAACGATGCAGGATCTGCTCCCAACACTTGGGCCCCCCACAGTGCTGTTCCCAGGAACGTAGGGCACGGGGATGCGGAGGGAGGAGGAAGAGGGGCGAGCGGTCCTGCCAAGTTTCCCAGAGGAAATGAGTAACCCGTTGTTAGGCAGTGACACATCGCCAAGAGAGGAAGTGGCATTGTCTGGGGACCAGCCGAGGGCCTGACACCACAGGCTCCCCCTCGCACGCCGGCCATGGCCGTATTTGGGGATTGGCACCAACATCTGACGAGCACTCTCCCCTGTGTAAACACTGGCTTTATTAGGGCGGTGGAGAGAGGTCTGGACCAGAGTCCCAGTTGGCTCTGTGCTAAGAGTGAAATCTGAAATCAACACAGCCGCGGAAGCCCTCGTCGGTTCTCATCAGCTCCCAGCTACTGAGCGGCCGTGCGGCACAGTGGTTATGCCCAAGTGGCGGGGGTGGCTGCGGGCTGCCACCCCTGCCACTTACCAGCTGCGTGACCCGGGCAAACTGTGCAACTGCTCTGTGCTTCAGCCTTACGTGCAAAGCAGGGCGACACCTGCACCTGAATCTCGCGGCTGCTGAGAGCTGGTGTCAGGCACACACACACAGTGCTCAGGACAGCGCTTTGTACAAAGTAAACTTTCAGTGATGCTCCGAATAAGTGCTGGGATACACACCCTCTTGCTCCCACCTCTCAAGGTGGATCACAAATAACTAGTGAAATAAAGGGGCCTGGGGCCTGGGGCACAGTCTGGACAGGGTCCAGAGTGGTCACTTCCCCCGGCACCAACCATGGACAAGGACCTCCCTCAAAAAAGCCAGCAGAGGAGGGAGGCCCGGGAAGGAAGGGATGCTAAGTTCTCACGGGAGATAGAAGAAGATACTTACTGGCAGAGTTTAACAACATTTATTCTAATTCAACCAACACAGTCATGACCCATGATGCCATGATCAGGGCAGAGAGAAGATGCCAACAGGAGTCAGTTTTCCATGGGGTCCGCAGATGCATCCACAGCTCTGCCTAAGTGGCCGTGTCGCCAGGGAACGGAGGAACCTGTGGTACCCAAACCCTGGTACCTCCGGTGCCTGCTAGGAGCCCTACAGTCACTGTTGTGTCACTTCCTACATGCCAAGGCCATGCAAGGAAGATACTGCCAGGTGCGCACACGTATGCACACACATGCACACATTACATGCTTTCTGTTGACAGGTAAGGGCAGTGAAGCACACAGAGGTCAAGGTCCCTGGCTAAAGTACATTTAAAGGGCCAGAATTCAAACCTGAGTCTGTTTTACTCTCTACTAAAGGGATTTTCCTTCCTCATTGGTTAGTTGAATAATAATAGAGTTTTGTTTAGAGTTCCTTTCTTATTGAGATATAATTGGCATGTAATATTACATTCGGTTCAGGTATACAAGATAATGATTTGATATGCATATATACTGCAAAATTATCACCATAGTAAGTCTAGTTAACACCCATCAGCACACGTAGTTACAGTTTGTTGCAAGTTAGAACTACGTAACTATTATTTTTAAAGGTAATCACAAAGTCAGAGAAAAGTGGGAAGTACCACGTAAATCCTTTTTTCCCCACACTAACACTATGTGGGGAGCAAAGGGCTGGTTGATGGCCCATCACCCCAAAATACTTGGGTATATACTTTCCTAAAGCCAGAACGTTCTACCAGAAAAATCCGGAAGTTGGTGCTAACATGTAACTCACATCTAATTCTTATGCCCCTTTTGAGTTTCTCCAATTGTCCATAATCAAGCTAGTTAGCACTCCCTTCACGTTCCTTCCATCGATACCCATTCCTCACTCATCCCGTAACTCTCATGACCTTGACACTCCCATTGGAGGGCGATTACTTTGACACACATCCCTCACTTTGGGTTTGTCCGATATTTTCTCAGTTGGTCCTAAGGTTGACGGTTATTGTTAAGCTGACATTTTCTCATGGTTACACTCACATGACACTTCTTCATTAACTTGGGTTTGCTTTTTATGTTTTTTTAATTTTTTTGGCCCAATAGCAAAGCAAGAGCTGGCGGGAAGGCTTCCTGGGCAAAGGGAAAATCTCCAAGTCAGCGGCGGTGACAGCCTTCACCCAGTCGTTCCTCATCAGGGTAGGAGGGCCGTGGCGGCCAGCCTATGGCTGAGAACGGGACTGGCCACTCGCAGTCCCATCTGCACGGGACAGTGGTTCCTACCCAGCTGAGCAGAGCGATGCTGGCATTCACGCGTGCCAGCTCTGCTTACAAATAAAAAACATTTTTAAAATAGAGAAACCTCAAGAGTTCAGCTTAAAAAGACCTTTCATGCAGTGCCAGCCCTCTCCCTCCCATCTACTCCCCCCCAAACTCCCCTCCCCGCCTCTGTCACAAAGTACAATACGTATGTTTATCTTGCTTCTAAGAAGGGGGACATTAAAATAGTTGAGGATTTTCCCCCTCCTACCCCTGGCGCGCTGGGAGCGCGGCCACAGAGAGGGGAGTGCAAAGGCAGCAATTACGGCTTCTGCAAACACAGGGAACTTTCCTGAGGCTGGAAGTCACATCACTTGAAAGGCCGACTTTCTTCAAATTTCCAGGAACGCAGTGGCCCGGAGCCCGTCTATTTAAAGGTCAGCCGAGCCCCGCTGGACTTGGAGGGCTGCCGCGGGCGCAAGCGTAGCCTCGGCCCCTGTCCGCGGCCACCGCAGCAGACCGCCAGCCGCGCTGTGTCCCTAGAGGGGGAGGGGGAGCGTCAGGGCCAGACAGAGACGAACCCCCTTGCCTCCTCCTGGTCCACTGCGCCCATGGGTGGGGGGCGAGGTGTCAGCAGCGAATGCTGGTGGTTAACAGGGTGAATTCCTCACATCTCAGGATCCAGTCTCAGTCCCCGTCTTCGGGCACTTGATGGTTCTCAGTGTCTCTCTTTTAACTCAGCCCTCTGGGACCACCCTCTGGAGGAGCAGATGGCAGACAGGTGGCAGGAAATAGCCCCCCGAACCCCCTTTGTAAGGTCACCAGAGGGGCAACACCCCCACCTCATCCACCAACTACACACAAAACCTTTGGGAGGTATGTAACCCTTAGCTCAGTGTTCATCTGCATAGCTCTGCATGTGCTTAAATTCATATGCTTCTTCTGTATTTGCTTGTTCTTCCCATTGCTGGCCAATTCAGGGGTTCCAGGTACTGAGAAAACACTGCTGAGAGAGCACCTGTAATGCACATGGGCCCCTATGGGGGGGGCAGTTGGCAGTTTCCCTCCCCAGAGTCACCTACTTAGTGGGTGACAGGGCCCAAATTCCAATGCTCACCTGTCTGATTGCAGATATATTCTTCTGTTTTGTCACACCCTGCACACACCCTCCATGGTCATGAAGTCAGCTCTGTAGTCAAGGACAGAACCCATGCTCTCCAGCAAACAGTCCTACACTGGGAAGTCTAGACACCGCCTGCCAGGCACCCAGGAGGGCTTCTTGGAGGAGGTGGCAATTAAACATTGCCATCGATGGGGCTCAGAGAGAAAAGGAAGAGCAATCCAGAAGGAAAGTACAATGTGAACAAAACCAATCAGGCTCCCAAAGGCCTGGATGGATGATCATAACTGGCTGAAGCCCCGCATGGGGGAGGGGGGTCCAGGGGCACCCCGGGACTTGTTCCCGGCCTCTGTGCACTGAGCATTGACTACACGACAGTCACTGCATTGCATCAGCCATCCAAGTAATCCCAATACTCAAAATAAGGCCAAGAAACAGGTGACTGGTGAAGTTTTCAGGTAAGTCACCACCTCCGGTCTCCTGGCTACTGGGCACCAGGGCCATCTGATACCAAAGCAAGAAAGCCTCCCCTGTGTCTTTCCGTGTGTCTTCCCAAGCCTTTTCCCCTTCTTCAGAGGGCACTGTGGATGAGGGACAGGGTGCTCCTGAGTAACGAGGGGAGGGAGGGAAGAAAGGAAACAGAGAGGGAGGGAAGGCAGGAAGGCGGGGAACCTTGCCCGGGCTGTGATTCAGTGCAGACCTTCCCAAGTGTCCGATTAGCCTGAAAAGGCTTTGAAACTAAAAACAACAAAAGGCAGCACCCACAGGGCCAAGCCAGGAAACCAGAGCAGAGAGGCTCCGAGACTAAACGTCATTGGAGGGGACCCAGGAAAGGGGCTTTGTGACCAGAGAGTCGCTGGGCAGATCCTGAGTCGGGCCTCTTGTCTGCATGATCAGAGAGGGTCCTGTGAGGAGAAAGGAAGTGTGGGGCCCAGGACAGGGCAAGAGGGGCGACTCAGAAAGGACATGGTCTCAGCTGGACACCAGCCTTAGATTCTGTACCCCTGAGTCAACAGGCACAGACACAGGGATGAGCAACTTCCCGGATGAGGCAGCCACCCCCCAGAGAGGGGCCCCCATAAAGGTTAGCAGCTGTTGGTAAGTGTGCTGGTCCAGGAATGGGGACCTCGGGCAGAACCTGGGAAGCGTCCACTACAATTAGTCATAATTAGGGACTGGGGAGAGACCAGGAATGATAACAGCTCCCATTTTTTTCTATAACGTTTCCTGCAGAGTTCAAGCTGCCTAAGCCAGAGACGGGGCTGGGCCTGAGTGAGCCTCTCAAATGAGGGCCGGCAACATCTGGGCCTGTGAGGGACAAGAAGATGGGGAAACGCTGCCCTGGGAACGGCAGAGCCGGACAGACTCCCAGCTGACGGCAGGTGAGGCAAGAAGGACCCTCTGGAGAACAGGTCTCTTCCATACCCCTCAGCCCTAAAGAGTCAGTGTGAACTTCACCTCCCATTGTCCCACCCCCCCAAATCTAGCCGAATGGCCTATGATAAATGTGTGGGTCTGGTCCACGATGACACACAATCAGGTATTTTCAACAAATTAGCCGATGGGCCAGCTACAGTGCCTAGCATACAGTCAGGGCTAAATAAAAGCTGAGGGACTTGTCAGCTATACAGGTTTTCACCTCGACCACGTCCTTCACGTTAACCTTCTAGACCTTTCCCAGACTGGCTGAGACTCATTTCCGAGAGGGGTTTGCCTGGATCCCATGATACTAGACCTGCCGCATCTTGATGTGTCACCGAAAGAGTTCTACTGTCTCCAGGTGTCCGTCAACAGACGAATGGATACACAAAACAAGGTCTATCCACCCAACGGAACATTACTGAGCCGTAAGGAGGTAGGTGCTGACACAAGCTGCAAGTTTCACGGATGTAACTCGGAAACCTGACGTTACGTGAAATAAGCCAGGCACGGAAGACCGCATATCGCGTGCGTCCCCCAACAAGAACCACCCCGAAGGGGCAGACCGTAGTCAATTCATGCTTTCCTGGGGCTGGAGAGTTGGCGGAGTAAAGGGGTGGCTGCTGATGGAGGCCGTGTTTCTTTGGGGGGCGGGGGGGTTGCGGGGGGGGCGATCAAATGTTCTAACATGGATTGGGAAGATAAAATCATACACCGCGGATGGGTGTGTGAACTCTGTCTCCGTAAAGCTGCTATTGAAAAGGAAGTGTTGCTGTCACAGGAAGGAAAGGAGCCATGACGGCCCCCTGCCACGGCCCTGAGACGGTCGCTAGCGGCTTTGAGAATGCAATGTGCTCCATCAGAACAGCTCCGTGAACGCACGGCCCCGTGACCCCACACGCCACGCCCCCCCCCAAAAGAGAGAAGACACCTACGAAAAGCCAAAAGGCTTTCAGAGGAGCCACCGGCCTGCCACCTCCCAAAAGGCGTCACTACCCGCCACCCCAAGAGAAGCCGTGCCTCGGACAGCCAGAAACTCTTTATTTTGTCTCCTGCCCCGAGCGATTCCTAAACAGTGGGAGTTAAATATTTATAAAGCTGTCCCTGTTTGTTTAAAGTTCGATCTGCACTTGCGAGGCCTGATGCGGGGAACTGCTGCAGTGACAGCTGATTATACAACACAGGGAAGCACCTCCCAAGGGCGCCTCACCTTCTCCCTCAAGTTTACAGCCCGGCTGCTCCCTCCTCCTCCTCTTCCTCCTCTTCCTCCACCCTGAGCCCTCGGGTGGCGAGGGGCCGTGGTGTTGAGTCTCCTCGTCCCCACACCCACTGAGCAAGACAAAACGGTCCTCTTCACCAACCGCCCACAGCCCCTGTCTCCTGTGTGAGGGTCCCCGAGACCCTGGGACGTGTGGGGAGAGGTCTTCCTGCAGACTCCCCACCACACAGAGAGGGGAGCCTCCAAATGGAGGCAGGGGGACCCCACCGTGGACAAGGAACACCAAATCACCTTCCTCATGCTTGTGCCATGGATCAGCACCGGACCCCACCCAGAGCACTGGATATGCGGCTTCAACCTACTGTGCCTCAGTCTCCCCCAGGCAAAAGGCGATGAAAAGGCCCACCTGCTCCACAGAATCGCTTGCGAGTGAATCAGATGGCACAGGTTGGTGTCTAGCACCACGCCGCCCGCTTCCAATTCCTAGCTCCCCTGTGACTCAGCTGTGACAGTAGGCAATTCTGGCCACTCCACCCAGCCCGCTTTTGTGGCCTTATCAGTGCATGGGAATCAATGAGGAAAGATTTTTTTTTTTGGTAAATGACCAAACACTGCCAAAAACACGAGTCAGAGGCTATCAGTGCTGCTGGTGACCTCCAGGGTGATGTTGCTTCCCCTGGTCCCCATGACTCCTTTGAGGTGGGGACACCTCTGAGGCTGTCTAAGGCTCATGGATTGTATTGTCTGCTGCCCTGGGAACAGCTTGGCCAGATTCCCCACGCATCCCTCCCCATGAATTCTAGCAGCTCCCACCCATTCCATTTCACCAGCGTGGTCTACGAGTTAAAGTGACAGGAAAGCCCTAGGGAAGTAAGGACGGCCTCTGCCCAAGCCTGCTGGCCCTGCCCCTCCTTCCCGCTGCGTGGGCAGCACGGAGCCAGCGACAGACAGCTGAATGGGCAAGGGCTTCTTTCTCAGCGGTTCTCCCCTGAGGGGTGAGCGGACCCCATCACGGGATCCCCGACAACTGCAGAGACAGAGGCGGGAGGGAGTGCAGAGAGGTGCAGGTAAGGCGGAGAAGGGCGGCCAGCAAGGAGCCAAGACTGGGGACATGGGACTATGTGGAAGAGAGGACCCAGGAAAGAACACTTCGGGCCACTTCAAGCAAGGTCCAGATCTTCAGAGTAAGCCGGGCATGTGTGTGCCACGCGGAGGGGGTCTTTCCATTGAAAACACCGACGACCTCCCTTTGCTTCTGACTGCCAGCTCTGTGCCTCACTTGTTGGAGAGCGTCACCTGTCCTAACCCACCTTGTGGCACTTTATCTTAAAGAAAAAAAAAATGTTTTAAATATTTCCTATTCACAAATTAATGACTTACTACAAACGTATAATACATAAGGTCTATATTACAAATGTATATATAAATTATATTACATATTATACAAATGTATAATATATAAATTGTAAGCATAAAATAAGGTTTGTCTGTCTCACACTTAAATGTGTGGCTGTCCTTCCCATCTAGGCCCTAGGTGGTAGGTGTCCACCCCAGGAATGACTCGCATGCCCAGGCTCACCAACAAACAAACAAACTTCATGCCGCCTCATTAAAAGGATCATTTTTGCAAAAGACCTTTCAGGGCGCTGCTAATTTTCCCAAGGCTTCTCTTAATTTTCAAGTACAGTTAACCCTTGAACAGCCCATAGGTTAGGGGTGCCAACCACCCCCAGTTGAAAATGCACATATAACTTTTGACTCCCCCAAACTGAGTTGTCCTTGGTATCCATGGGGCAGTGGTTCCAGGAGCCCCCACAAATATACCTGTGGATGCTCATGTCCCCTATGTAAAATGGCACCAATCAATGCCGGTGCAGTCAGCCCTCCACCTCTACGGATTCCAAACACAAATCAGGAACAGAACTGATATTTATTTCTAAAAAATCCATGTGCACATGGACTCGAACACTTCAAACCCATGTTGTTCAGGGGTCAATACTGCATGAAAGCTAGTCATCTGCAAAGCATATGGAATGCAGACTTCTTGTCCTTTTACAATTTCTTCCTCTTTTTTTTTTTTTTTTGGCAGTTGTTTTACCCCTAAGTGATTTGGTGACAACATTTTAGCAAATCAATGTTATCTGCTCTTTCCAAAGCACTATACTTAGTTTTCATGCAACAACCCCCTTTTTATACTTAGTTTTCACCAGTTTATATATTATTTAATTACCAATACAATGACTATTTGGTAAAAACCTGAGCACACCAATATCAATAACTAACATTTAATGGATGTTAACCACATGCCAGGAAACATTCTGAGCCTAATCACTCAGGAAGGCAGGCATTAGCATTAGTTGGATTTTATATCTACAGCATACAGGCACAGAGAGGTTATTTCACTTGCCCAAGGTCACACAGCTAGTTAGGGGCAGAACAAAGCTTCGATCCGAGTGAGCCTGGGGACCTGCTCAGTTTGCTGCACAGGGAGAATGGGCATCATCAGTTAGGCCAACAAGGGAGCCAAATGGAAATCAGTGAAGAGTTTCTGCAGTTCTTGCCCTAGACTGACAGATGTTTACAACATCTGGCAATTAGTAAATGACTGATGGTCATCGGATGTGGGTGGCCTGGACGTTAGCACATATTTTCATTTTAAGGTGGCTTTTGCTTCTCTGTGCAATCTGCCTGTGTGGCTGGAGCATGACCTGCTGCTGGTGGCAGTAGACACACAACACGGGCTCGGAGTTAAGGGCAGAGGCGTCAGGTCACGAGGTTTGCATTTAGCCCTGTCTACAGATGCTCTTCATGTCCAGCAACTGGCCTACTGCCTGCTCGAGGCTGATGGCACAAGTTTGAGGGAACCCCCAGACAGCTGGGGTACACGGCAGTCTGGGGGTCCCCTCAATCTCGGAGAAACCTAAGGAGAACAGGCCAGTGGGCTCACAGGGGAGGCCTTGGGGGCGTCCTGTCCACTTTCTGACCTTTCTGGAGACCCCAGAACACCCCCACTGCTACACCTGGAAAGGCCAGCCCACAGCTGAAACAGGTAAGGCCCAGAATGGGCAAAGGCCCGGAGCAGAGGCCAGACTTTCCAGGAGGAGCAGAGATAGAGCGTCCAACCTCCAGACTCTCTGTTCGGTGTCCCTTCTACTGCCCTGTGCCGCAGGCTGCAGCAGTGCCTGGAAAGTGACCACTCAGAGAAGGTAGCAAACCCCCCAAGTTTACAAAATAGGGGAGAAGCACTCAGACTTCAGAGGCTGAAACCCAGGCAAACGGACACAGTGTCACCGAACAAATACCTTTCCAGAAGATGGGTTTAGGAAGAGGAAATGGCTTTGCAACCTGAATCCCTTCCATGAAGCAGAAGCCAACTCCCTATCTCTTGAAATAACGGGTATCGATGAGGAGCATTCGGCTTCTCAACATACTAAAAGGTGCCACGCTGGAAAGGGCTCCTCTACAGCAGCCCAGGCACTGCCCGGGGGGCGGCGGCCGGTGCCTTTACAAGATAAATATGCACAAATACTCTCCTAGGCTTCACTGCTCCCTGTTTTAAACGTGGTCCCCTCCCTGTTCATGCAACCCTGCCATGAGGGAGGGGTGCCACTCAGCACATCCTAGGTGCGGAACGTACGCTGTTTTACTTAAATTCACCTTTAAGCAGGAGCCAGGAAAACCAACATCCCCCAGCTAGGACAAGGTTCACCCAACGGAGGAGACTCAGAAGAGATGTGGCATCTGCCTTCGTCCACCTGAAAGGCCCGAAAGCTACCTCTCTGAGGATCGGAACCCGCAGAGCTGGGAGAAAGCGCCCATGGCTCCGCAGAACACCGAACATCCACATCATCTTCCAGGGGTAGTGAGTGCCCCACCCGCAGAGGTATTCAAGGGCTGATGGGGCAGATGGTCAGGACACTATAAATGAAGATTCACCTTCTCGCGTGGGTGTTAGGCAAGACCGCAGAGGGGATTCTGTGAATGAATCAAGTCTGACGCATTTGCTGGCTGTTGCTAATGTATATGGGAACAACTGTCCGACATAGTTTCAGGGGCTGGAATTATGAAACCTAGCCACATGCACGTGTAAACACACTCCCTGCAAAGCTAGATGAGCTGGATGGGTGGCAGATCAAGCCATTGGCCTGCCATCTACGGAGAACCTATTGTGTGGTGGGTACTGCACGGAGAGTGTAGATCAACAACGCATGTCCTCAGCTCCTAGGCCCTAGTGCCTAAAGTGCAGAGGGTCAAGTTCATCCATAGTTTAGAAGCCAGCGACCTTTCTTGAAGGCCTGCTGGGCTCCAGACAGTACATAAGAGGACACAGATCTCTCTCCATGACATGGGGGTGCAGCAATCTATAATCTGATACCCAAGGGAAGCCCCTTTCCTGGGACAGTCAGAACCTGCCCGCGGCCTCCACGCCTCCATCCAGTTCAGTTCCGGGACACTGCCCGTCCCCCCAAAACAGGCCAAAGCGGGGGCAGGCTTTGATAGCAGAGATGAAAGGCCACGCTGCAGTGCGCATGAGGTCTGAACAAATGTCTACGCTTTTCATCAGGAAAACCCCAAATTACCCACTTTTACGCACAGTCTTTCATCTCCTGCAGGACCAGCCGAGGCTGCTTATTAGAAAAGCTGCCTTGCCCGCAGTCTCCCTCGCAGGGGAAGGCGTACACGCCTGCGTCACCCGCAGAGTCCCCGCACAGGCTCCACTCTGCCCTTTGCGGCAGGGCGCTCCTAACCAGAGAGGTCTGACTGGCCAGCCGCCACCGCCGCACAGAGAGGGCGCTGCCAGGACACGGCTGTCCCCAGAGCTGGCTGCAGGCGCGCCGGGCCAGCCACGCCTCCGCTGTGCGCCTCCCACGCACATGGCCTGCAGCCCCAGGAAACGGAGGTTTGGGGCCAGATGCATAACTGTGCAGGCGGGTGACAAGCCTTGTCTTCCTTCTTTCTTCTCCTCTCTGCTCTCCAGCAAAGCCAGCAATTAGAACTCGCATCACAGATTCCTGTACGGAAGGGGGCCTCCGAGGTCATCAGCGCTGCTCCCCCACATCAAGACAAGCCTGCCCTGAAGTTGTCACGGGAGGCGGGACATCGTCCCCTTTAAAGAGACCTGAAGGAGCGCCAGTGGGCTCCTGTGTCCTACGGCCCAGCACCAGTTTCACTTCATTTCCCACTTTTCGTCCAATATCCATGACTGTGAGCTCTTAAGACCAGGGGCCCTGGTTAAATCTCCCCTGTGTCTTCAGGTCTTAGTATATAATGCCTAGTCCAGAGGACTGCTTAGTAAATATGGGTGGGTGGGTGGAGAGATGGATGAATAGGTGGGTGGAGAATGGCTAAGTGAACAGATGGAAGGTGGATAAGTGCTTAGTTGGCCGGAAGCACAGGCAGGAAAACGGAAAAGAGACACAGAAGAGATTGCAATTAGAGAGTCATCAAACACGCCCACCGTAGCTGCCAAAATCACAAGCCTGCGGTGACAACCCAACACATTTCCACCACGAAGGCCAGTCCTCCTGCTTCTAAATCACAGGACTGCTCAGGGCCAGGAGGTGGAGCTGACCCGGTGGTCTCCCTGTACCCATCCACCTGCAATAATTCCTGCTGTGGAAGAAAAAGCAGCCAAAACCTAGACACTAGAATGAAATTGCCCTTCTCCAGCTGGGTGATAAAGAATATGGACCAATCCATTTACAGGATTTTCTGACGGCCTACTGTGCGTTCCGTCCTGGGCTGAGCCTATGCGGAGGACGATCAGAAGTCTAAAATCTGGACCAAGCTCATAACTGAGGTATTGACTGCCCACTCATTCTCCTGTTCACGTAAGGAGTCGCAGCTAAGCACCAGCCATGCACCCCTCTGCTGGGTTTGGAGTTCGGGTCCACTCGCTCCTGAGTAGTTCAAGTTCAAGCTTTATTCAAAGAGTGAGCACCCCCATCGCTCGTGCCTAGTCTATTTGGTGCTTTTTCACTCTCAAAGCACTTCCCTGACATAGGTACATTCAACACGACCAACAAGCAACAACCTCACCAAAGTGTGGGTCTCCCCACGCCCCCTCACTGCACAATTAGGGAAACTGAGATACTGAGAATTTAAGAGACCCATCTGTGATCACCAGTAGCATGATGACTCAAACCCGCGCCTGCCTTCTTTCTGTTGCAGTTTTTCCTCCCTGTGAGGAATGAGAAGGGTCTGTGTTGGGGAGGATCCTTGCTGGCAGGTGCCCAAGTGCACTGGACCACGGAGGCCTTGTACATGTGGAAGCAAAGGGCAGGCATCTCGTGGGGAACACAGCTGAGCTCCTTGGAGCCAGTACAACGCGCCCGGGGGGCTTAACAGAGCTCCTGACATGAGCTGAGAATCCGAGGTAAAGCCACGCCTCCTGTGTTGCTGCAGAGACACATAGGACCATGGTCAGCTCAACATCAGAGAGACCCTGGGCCACTTCTGTCCGCACTACTATAAATTGTGGGCCCTGGCTGAGGCCCCACTTTCTCACCTGTAAAATGGGGATGACGGGGCCTGATCCAGCTCCATAGAATTAGTGGGATCAAGTGTGAGGCACAGAGCCTTTCTTTCCTCTTCTCACAATGGGGACAAACTTCTCCACTGGGATGGCCGTGGGATGGCACAGGGGACACATCACTCTGGAAGGTGGGCTGTCCTTTCCTTCCTGCAGCGGTGGACCACACCTATATGAGCTTTACAGCCTTTCCCACTCAACCACTCATCTGCTGAGGGATCTTTGGAAAATTACTTAAGTCCCCTGAGCCTCAGTTTCATCACCTGTGAATGGGAGAGCAGTTAACCCAGTACCTATCCCATGGGGTAGTTGTGAGCCTGACAGGAGTGAACTGCAAACCACGTAGAAGATGCCTGAATAGTGCTCAGAAATTTAGCTGGCTCTTCCGGTCGGTCATGTACCTTCCGTAAAACAACCTCTCCTTCTAAACGGCCCCTGCTCCAATGCTCTAACATGAGGGATCTGAAGAAACTAAAGGTCCTCGAGGAAAGGGAGGCACAGCCCAAAGGCTCCCCCTGTGGGGGGTGCTCAAATCCAGGTCTCTGAAGGCCCCAGGTGTGCCCCACTCCCTCCCAGTCCGCCACTTCCCTGCTTGGAGCGAGCTGCCCCCATTCTTGACCCATCATGAAGGAGCACCGCCCGAAAACCTGCGGTGAGGTTCCGTTAAGACAGTTAATGGGGAGGAAAGCTGCTCTTTCTGTCTTCTCCTCAGATAAGAGGAGTCTGAGGCCCGCGAGGAGCCAGGACGCCACGGCTGCCCTGAGCAGAACAAGGATGCGGCTGGGGTTAAGCTCTAGCTCCACGGCTGTGCCGCTGGGCGAGGTTCTCCACCTCCCTGGGCCTCCGTTTCTTCTCTGTAAAATGCGGACTACACGGGGGTTGCACCTACAGAGCCAGATGCACGGGGGCCTGTCCCCACAGGCTGTAGTTGCCTCTGGGGACCCCTGTAGTTCACGGCAGCTGCAGTGACCACCTGCTGGTCCCCGTGCTAAGCAGGGCCCTGTGGAGCCTCTGCGAAGCCAGCAGGTTTGGCTCGGCTGGGCAGGTGGGAGAAGCCGTGCCCGGGAGCACTGGCTCCCACGCAAACGACAAGCCGGCCAGAGCCAGGTCCGGAACAAAGGAGCGTGGCTGTCACCCAGAGGGAGCAGTGACCAAGGGGCGCCGGGCACAGGTTGGGGGGAAAGGGGGTGGTCACCCAGGTCTGGGGGTCTGGCCTGTCTGGCCTCCTCTGCATCCCTGGGCATTTCGGAGCAGGTGGAAGGAGACAGGTGTCCCTGTCAGGCCTGCTCCAGGCTCTCTGAGCACAGGCGTGGGTCTGGGGCACTGTGGGGGTCTGGGGTCAAGCTCACATCCCTGTCACTTCCCAGAATCCTCTTCAACTGCAGTGCTTTTGTCAGAGCTTCTGCAAGCAAGCACGGCCTAGCCCTTCCTCCTTCTGTCTCCGTTCTCCTTTCACCGCTGGTGATGCAGAAGGCTCTCCCAGCTACAATCCAAGGTGCTTCTCATCAGGAAACCAGCAGGCTGAGATCCATCCCAAGGGTCCAGACACTGGGACTTTAACCAGCGGTCCCACCACAAGTTAGGGACTGAACACGGGGCCCTACAGGATGGATGGACGCCTACAGGAGGTGGGCACAAGTGACGAGGAATAGGGCTGCAGACCAATCACCTATCGTCCTGCGGACATGAGGCCCAGGCCTCCTGAAATGACTGTGTGTGGAAGACTACGATTCGTTTGATGACCCAACCACAGAAATCAAGGTGGAGGGTGGTATAAAGACGGATGGGCACGGTACAAGTATCATGGACTTTCCTCTGCAGTCCTGGGAAGGCACGGGAGCTCCGGACAGGGTGCCCACCTGCGCATCGGGCCCTTGTTCCCTGTGGGGAGAGAAATTAATTGGGAAGCAGCTCCCGCCCCTCTGTCCCCCACCCCCTCCTCACAATCGCCACAGTCCTTGGCTTGGAAAATCCAATCTAAAACCCACAATCACTAAGGTGATAGCTTGGAAAATAGGTTCTCGGGTGATTACTTCGTGGAAAAATAAAAAGATTCCACTTGGTCTCTCTTCAGCCCACGCCTCCAGACCCAAATCTGGCCATCTAAGTCACTGCGTAATAACCCAGGAATCTCTCCACAAAACAATACAGTCTGAATTGTTTGTAGTTGACTTTTCCTTTCTGGGAGCCCAGCCTGCCCCCCCCACCCCCTCCCGCACCATGGCCACAGATCCACTCAGCAAGCCAAAAGACCTGGGGTTATGACTTCCTGTCATCCCCCACTGCACTGGTCATGGGCTTATGACTTCCGGAGACACTGCAGGGGATGGAGGAATGTAAATATAGCGGGCTAGTGTCATTTCCATCAGGTTCAAAGAGCCAGCTTCCCGCAGGCCCCACTCTGTCCGTCTGGGGCCAGAATCCTGGCATGAAACACAATGGGTTTTGACATTTCTGGGCCAGGGAGGGAACAGGCAGCCAGGGGCCATGGTCAGGAGTGTTGGGGAAGCCTGGAATCCTAGCCTAGAACTTCCTAGCGGAGTCTCCGTGTTTACACCTCTAAGGCGAGAGTCAGACAGCATTTACCTCTTGGGATGCCTGGGAGGATTATTTAAATGTTGGTCTATGGTTGGCATTCAATAATGGGGAAAGAATACACATGCATCGTGCTGTGAGCACGCACACATCAATGCTCTCTGTGACACTATGCCCAAGACTGGGACATCCGACAGAATGGACGGGATCAAGGTTCCAACATACCACAGAAGCATCAAGAAAGCACTGGCTTCTCCAGGACGCAGAACGGAGCCCCCCACCCCCCAGCTGTGTCCAAGTGCTGCTCCTCACCCGCTCCCCACGCCAAAGGGTCCGCGCAGCCGGAGTCCGAACATGCCCTACATTTCCCCTTCACCAGCACCCTGGTTGCTATCTAGCCACTTCTCATTCTCAGGGAGATGAGAAACACCAATGCTGTCTGAGTTCCAAACCTACTGTTCACTGGAAACCTCAAAGCCATGTGGAGGCGTTTAGCTCGGTGCTAACTAGAGAGCAGGCCAGACCCCAGGACCGGCTTAACTGCCCCTGCGAGCGGCGGCCGGGCATTTTCCCCCGTCTTGCTCACGAGGCTCTTGCAGGACGGGCCGGACCCGGGTGGTCATTAGTCGGTCCAGGAAAGAGGGTGAGAAGGGCATTGGGAAGAAGGGCCCTGAGAGCCACAACCAAGTGCTTGTGTGACATCAGCAGGTTCTTGACCTTCCCTGATGCACCGGGAGGTCACTTAGAAAAGTGCTGCCAGAAGGATGACCTGGCTGCATTGAATCTGTGGTGCGTGTTGGGTGCTGTGCCAGCAAATCCTGTTCCGGGGGGGGGGGGGGGGGGGGGGGGGGGGGGGGGGGGGGGGGCTGCTTGATGGTTTGCCGACCGCTGTCTTCTCCCTGGGGGCTCACGGGCCTGCCCTTGGCGCACACCGTCAGATCCCTGTGCTCTTCCATACAGGGGCACTGACCCCGTACCCTGGCCTACCTACATCCCAAGGAACCTCCAAATGTCACTGCATTCTGGGGTGGGGCTTCAACACAGGAATGTGGGGAAGACCAACTTTTGACTGCAACAGCAGGGCCATTATGATCCCATTGTACAGAAGGGGCAATTGAGGTCACAAGAAATGAAATAACTTGTCCAAAGCCACACACCCAGCACATGGCAGTGCCAGCCTTAGACCCGGGCCCCCTGAAAGCACTGCCCTGTGTTGCACGTGAAGTGACAGAAAGGGCCGAGACAGTGACGTCAGGTAAACCCACCGTGGGAGCCTGGCTGCTGGACCTTGATTTCCTCACCTGGGAAATGGGAGTAATAGCAACATAAGCACTGGATTGCTATTGGGGTTAAATATGGTGACGCAAGAGAAATGCTAGAAAAGAGCAAACGCCCATTCAGCGAACCTGCGGGGCCTCAATTTCCCAGCACAGTGTCCTGCATTTAGTAAGTGCGCCAACCAACATTAGCTGAATGTAGAGACCCAACCAATGAATGTGAAAACCTTACGTGGTGTTGTAAGAATTAAGCAATGCTCCACATAAGCATCCCAGCTCTCTAAAAAGTCAAGAAATGCACACCCTGGAAGAATTTTCTTCTCCGGATGAAGTTCCCCCTGAACATCACCCCCAGAGCACCATGCTGACGGTGTGTACCCATCCCCAGCAGAAGCAGCGCCCCAGAGAACAGGTGGCAAGTATCGGTGCCCCCATTACAGAGCAGATAAGAGATTGTGGTCAAGTCTCACTCCCAGCAGGACCTGATCACGCTCCAGACAGAAGCTGGCTGGATTTCTACCTGAGTGCTTGCGCATGGCGCCTGGGCAGGGGGTGAAGGTAACCGTTCCCCAAGGAAGCCGGGGACCTACGCGCGCCCAGGTGGCTCCACAGGGCTGGGCTCTGAGGTAATGAAACCCAGCCCAGGCTCACTCCCTTCAGGCCAGAGAAATGAATACAAGGTTCTGACCACATGCTGCCCCAGGCCTGCAGCGGGGGCATGCGGCCTGTGCAGGCGCACAGGGGTCCAAGTTCAGAAGGCTCACAGGCTTGACTTAATGCTCTGCCGCTACCATAGGAAGTTCTTGATCCATTTTTGACCAGGAAGGCTGCATTCCACTTGGCACTGAGCCCCCAGTGTTGCGGGCCATCCCTGCCTACCATGGCACCGCCAGGACGGAATGCCTGCCCTCGCCAGCCGCAGTCCCTGGAGGTGACCTGGGGCAGCCGGCCTGTGGAAACGGACTTGGGAGGCGCATGCTCAGCATCTGACAAGCGTGAGCTGCCTTCCCCGCAACGCTGAGGGCCGAAGCTCGCTGCTTGGGAATTGGGCGTATTGTATCAGGCACTGGCTATTCCGTGCGTGTTCTGAGGGTCCAATAACCCACAGGGGGACACGACCTCAGCAGGAGGGGTGCTGACATCGCACCATCGTCACCCTAACGCAGAAGCAGTCCCATCCCCCGGGGGTCCTCGTGCTGGATCAGGGGAGATGGGACACCGTTAGACACGGCCTTCGGAACAAGGTCCCTCCCGGCACTAGCCTGCAAAACCAGGTCACCTGCGAGGGGAAAGAAACCCTCAAATTCCCAGGTTGCAGCTACAGGGAAAGTAGTGCCAACACTCCCTGCTCTTCTGTTCCCTGCGTAGCACCCAAGCTGTCCATGCCCTGAGGACAGAAAACCAGGGCATCAGCCCCGGGGTCCCTTCCACTGCCTGCGGCCTCACACATGCCCTGTACGCAGCTCGGGCCAAACACACACAGGACTCCTGACAGTGTTTTACAGGCTTAGGCGTTCCTGCTAGAATGACCTCATAGGTAAGGGGACAGCCATCAAGGTCTGCCCAGGAGCTGAAGCCAGGAAAGTCCCAGACCCCCCAGGACGAGGCAGTCCCCCTACTCACAGGAGGTATTATTATTACAAAGGTTACCAGGGATTGCTCCTCAGGGGAGGGTCATGGGCCTGATCTCAACACTCCCCACGCTTCTACACACGAGGTCTGCTCCCAAAGTATTGGCCGGGCAAACTGTTTTAATTAGATCAATGGAGATTCCATATTTTGGGGACAGACCTGGTACATCTCAATTTTCTCCCAGGTCCTCACACTAGGTTCATCATCAGTAAAAACACTTAAGAAGAAGAAGAGGTAATTTCATAGCATAAACACAATTACCTTCCCATCGCCAAACCCGAATTTTTCATTTCTCATCATATTTTTTAAAAGGCAAAAGACAAGTCGTAGAGCTGTTTTTGCTTAATCCTCTCTCACTCTCCTGCGTCTCTCAGCTTTTCCACAGCACAGATCCTCCCTTCTAGGAATTTCCTCTGCCAACTGCTGACCCAGCAGCCAGGCTTTAGGCTCCTGAGCCGCACGCTGTGCTGGAAACCCCCCCTCCTGGCTGAGACCGGCTCCGACAGTGGTCATGGTGACTCTGTGTCTCCCACAATGGGGACATCTGAGCAGCCGAGGTCCTCAGTAAGTGGGGAACAGGACTCCACCCCAGCCCCAAGCTCTCAGTCCAGCCCCCTGGCCCCATGTCCCGCTGCGTGTCCTTAACTCTCACCCCGCACTCGCTCAGCTGTACCCCACTTCCCCACTCCACCCAGCAACTGTTTCTGGGATCTTAAGAACCAGCTTGGACCTTTCAAGGCTTTCCCTGTAGCATCCATTTCCCCACCTCACCCATGGATTTTTCTCTCCGCTGACCAACTGCTGCCTCAGCAAAAGGCACCAAGACACGGCTCCTTCGGCCCCTGACACTGGTCCTGCCCTGGGTGCCTGTCTCACTTCCTCCCAGGGCTCACCCCATTCAAGCATGCAGTAAGCTGGTACCGGCACCCAACACTGCCCACCCTGCTGAGGGACACAGCAGCCAACACCGCTCCCCCACCTTCCAGTTCACAGGCTGGCAGAGTGATGCCTCAGTAAGCAGAGCATTCCAACTGGTCAGTGTGACAACCTCCAGCAAGGCTGCAAGCGTGCACCCCCTGTGCGTCGTGCCCTGGGGGCACCCACACGGAGGCTCACGGGCACTGTCTGCAAGAGCAAAAGCCCAAGGGCACCACAAGGGGTATAAGGAAACATGCAGAGCACTGGCACCAGCCAAATTTAATGCACGCTGGCCAGAGCCAACCGCAGGCACCTCGGACCCAGATTATGTCACCTTCATCGGAATTCTTAAACACACAAAACCGTGGAACAAGTGGCCTCCAAGTAGGTTTGTAATAAAGGTGTAAGAATGCGGCCTATTCCAGCCCAAGTTCAGGAGAGCAGCACTTCATGACAGGAAAAAAAATGGAATAGAGCCCATGGATTCTACTTGACCTCTTTTCATTCTTTTTAATTGCTTCAGAAGCAATGAGGCAAGTCCAACATGCCATGTCCTTTAACATTTCTTTAATAAGGGTCGAATGACCCTCTGCGGCTTCTTGTGTTCCATTTTTCGATCTGGACAATGTGCATTATGTAAAGAAATGACCCCAAAACTGGACTGAAGGTTCTTGAGTCCAGCAAGTCCATCCAAAGAACAGAGAAAAGCAGAGAGCTGGGGACACTCAGCCTGCGCCCCTACTATACAGTGGGGTGGGCATCTGCCTGTGGAACATGCCTCAGCAGTTGGCTGCAGCCTGGCCTTCACCCCAAGAAATGGGCTGGCCCCGTTCCCACGGCCCCCACCATGTCCGCTCACCGAGGAATCTGGCCCAGCCCTCCTGCCAGTCACTTTCCCAGAGGTGACTCATTTGGTCCTCTCAACAAGCACGTGAGTGGCACAGGGCAAGGACCGCCACCTCCTTGAAATACAAGCCGGAGCCTCAGAGAAGTCCCGGGAATGGCCTGAGCTGACTCAATAGCTGGAAAACAGGAGAGTCACAAAAGCAATGACTTGCAAATCTGACTTAGGTTCAGGGTTTACTACGTGTCACATTCAGGGCCGAGGCTCACAGGGGGCTAGGTGTCACAGCTCAGGTCATCTAATGTTCACAGAAGAGCAAATAACGGCCCAGAGAAGCCAAGCGTCTTACTTAAGGTCACACAGCCAAGAAGCTCTGAGACCTTCGGGGTCTTGATTTTCTAACATGCCCCAAACAACCTCTCGGAACGTTTCTCCAACAGGAAAACTCCCTTTTATGAAGAGCATAATAAGCACTCTCTGAATATGCAACAGAGAGTTTCCAGGGCACCAGGTGTGAGCTGAGAGCTGGGAGCTGGTCCCAGCTAATGTTTATTTGTTTATGTCATCACCTCCTGCTAAACCCAGTCCAGAACTTCTGAGTGACTCAGAAAGCTCACCACCAGCAGCTGCTCTTCGGTGAGAGCCAGATAAGCCTCTAGGGGGAGGGGAGGATCAGGGCAGTTCCTGGTAATCGGGGAGCTGACCCCCCTCTCCCCAGAACACACAACACAGTGTAACAAGTGGCCTCCAAATAGACTTGCAATAAAGCTGCAAGAACATGACCTATAGGACGGGTGGCATCGATGGTGAGAGAGATGTGAGGGGAAGCCCCTTACCCCCAGCAACTGCCCTGCAAAGTGACTTTGAGGCAACAAGCAAAGGACACAAAGCAAGCAAATAGCCCACTTTCCAGGGAGGAGACAGGTGAGCGAGCGCCCTGGGCAGACGGAACCGCACTCACCTGGGGTCTACGAGCCCAAAACGGTGTACTCGACACTGTGTCCCCACCCGAAGCTCCTCCTCCTGACCCAACTGCAGTCCTCAGCGAATAAATCGCCTCTTGGGACCTAAGGTCAGAATAATGACGAAAAGGTTTCCTTTTGGTTTGTTGAAGGCCACTGGGTCCTCCTTCAAAGCGCTCACCCAGCCCCATTCTCTGCCCTCCTCATTCTCCCCGTCTCCCAGGACGGCCTGCCTTGTCCTGCTGGGTTTCCCCTGTGTCTTTCTCTGGTGAAGCAGGCACACGAGGCAAGAGACTCAAACTGAACCATTCCGGCCCCGGCTCCCATGGCCAAGGCCACCATCCCCATGGCCAAGGCCACCATCCTGCCCAACTACCTGGAGAGTTCTATGCGCACTTGCTATAAATTGTCAATTGTCTCCAAGCTCCCTCAGGGATAACGGGGGTTGGAGAAGGGTAGGTGGCCAAACAGGGACACTCTTGGAATCTGCTCCCTCCATTAACTTTGGAATTCCTTGGGCCAGTGTTTTCACAGGCCTTCGGACATTCGCCAGGATGGGGGGCTGCAATTCTCCCACCCTGGGCTCCAGATGGAAAAGCCAGGACACAGTCTCCTAGGCAGAGGGCAGGAGGGGCCAGCAGCCAACAGCCACCAGCAGCCACCAGCAGCCACCAGCAGCCACAGGGCCCCCAGGGGGAGGAACTGACATTGAAGGACCAAATAACAGCCGGCCACACAGAAGGAAGAACTAGAGATTCAGTAGCATTACGGTCCCCCCTTCATAGACGAAGACCGTGCACGCAGCTCCAAGGGGTTGAGGAACTGGAGCAAGGTACCCCAGCTTCGAAACAGCAAAGCCTCAAAACTTCCATGTGTTCTGCTCTCACAGGGGTACCTGGGTCCCCTGGGGTTTGCACAGGGTCCCCATTGAGACCGACCAACCGTGGTTCTCAATGACAGCCATGCAGTCACTTAATGGCCAGTATTTATGAATGCCCGCAATGTGCCTGGTTAGCCTTTGAGCCTGGTGAGGTGGATGTGCCCCACCCCCTCTTTATAGATGAAAAATTGGGTATGGAGGGACCCAGAAAGCTGCCAACCTTAACCCTGGAGAGAGCAGAGAGGCTGGTGTGCACTCCGGTCTGTCCTGCTTAGCCAGGCACTCAGGTTGTGCAATGACGCTTCGCTCCACAGGTAACTGTCCCAGGGGAAGTGTCACAGTGCTACTACTAGTGTCTCAAGTGAGAGGAGAAAGTAGGCAGTTTCTCTACCAATGAAAGAAAAAAGGTGCTCTACCTGGGGTCACACAGCCCCAGGGGCCAAGAGGAGAGTAGAAGCTGCATCTCTAGGCTTCAGGTAGGGGGGCCCAGTGGCTTTGGAATGAGAAAGAACTGTGTTCAAATCCTTCCTGTGTGCCCTGGGGAGACCTACTTTGCCTCTCTGTGCTCCAGTTACTTCAGCACTGAAAACGACTGGAAGATAGTGCCGGCCCCATCGGTCTGTTCTGGGCGTGGAGTGGAATAATGTCAGCCGGCAGCCCTGTGTGGAGGTCAGCTTAATAAACAGTGATTGTCCCTCCGGCACCGTCCACAAGGGGTGCCCTCGAAGGCACCAGGCAGGTACACAGCGCAGGCAGAAAGGAGGGGAAGTGGGAGTCTCGTTTCTCTTGGTGACCACTGTGTGTCTTCTGTGCCCAAGCCCACCCTCGCCTCCTGGAAGGGGCGGGAGATAACCAGGACCACCGCAGCGGGGGTGCTCTAGGGAGTAGCCGATAACAGAAGAAAATCCAGGGCTGTGGCCCATGTGATAAGTGAGCGTGCCGCAGCCACAGAGAGGGGAGCGGGGACATGGCAAGAAGAGGTGCCAGAGCCCCACAAAGACAAAAGCAGAAGGGGCAGTGCAGGGCTGGATGGCATCCCCCGGCCCAGCATGGTGCCTGCCTCCATCACACAGTGGGGGGCTGAAGTCTTATGAAAAGTCAGCTCTCCAGGACCACAAATAGGGCACCCAGTTCTGGGGACCCCAAAGTATGCCACAGCTGGCAGTGCTCAGCACATTCTTAACCACATACACAAACGTACACCACGCCCTTCACAGCTTCCTGCTCTGCCTTCTCTTGCATAAATAACCTTGGGAAGGTGACATGACCTCCCACAGCCTCAGTGTTCTCAACCGTAAAATGGGCACACCATCACCCACCTAGTGAGACTATTGACAGGCTATGTAACGTTACAAAGAAATGTGTTTTCCAAGCCCTGGCTGGTGGCACAGAGGATAAGGTGCTGACCTGCGAACCCAAAGGTCACTGGATTGATTCCCCAGCCAGGGCACATAACCAGGTTGCAAGCCAGGTCTCCAGCCAGGTCCGTAGCTTGAGGCAGGTGGAAGGCAACCACATATTGATGTCTCTCTCCCTCTCTGCCTGTCTCCCTCCCCTCCTCTATAAAACTAATAAACACTTTTTTTTTAATGATTTCCCTTTTTTCTGTCCTTTCCAGGGAAGCTGAAAGGAAACCACAGACAGTAGTTAACTATGATGCAATAAATAAGAAGCCTACTGCGGGTTTAGCCTGTGAGCAATATGTTCCTGTTTCCTGACCTCAGAGAGGTCCCTTTCTATTGCGGGAGAAAGAAATCAAACGCCTCGCATCCATGGATAGCCTATCACAACACACCTAGGAGCTGTGAGCGGAACAGGGTGGAACAGGGGTGTCAGACTCATTTTCACGGGGAGCCACGTCAGCCTCACGGTTGCCCTCGAAGGGCCGAATATCATTGTAGGACTGTGTAAATGTAACTACTCCTTAACAGTTACATGAGCTGGGTGGAACAAGGTGCCGAGCTGGATAAAACAAAGTGGAGGGCCGGATTTGGCCCACAGGCCTTGCGTTTACCTCCCGTGGGGTGGGATAACCAGAGGGCTGCTATTTCCACCAAGAGCTCTGGGAAAGGCCCTCTGAGCGGTGCCACCAGCACGCAGGGATCCGGGACCCAATCAAAACCACACTCCAGGCCCCGCCCCCAGCGCAGTCTTGGCCACCCAGGGCCAGGCGGCCCCAGATGACCTGAGCACTTGGACACTCTCCTGTGGAGAGCCCAACGCTACAGCAACATCCCTGGAAGCCACCAGCCTCCCAGCTGCCAAGTCAGGACACAGGGCAGCGGGAGGTGGGGCGCGAGGGGCGGTCCTCCGGCTTGGCAACAGCAGAACCGCACCGCGCGCCTGTGCGGCCAAGTTCACGTCCAGCTGTTCCGTTCCTCACCTGCTACCGAGCTGCCACTCAGCCTCCCCACAGGCTCCAAGGACTGTGGCCTTTGAGCAACTGTCATGCCAACTGGCAGTGCCCAGTTCAAAGTCCACGGCCCCCTGCCGCTGCTCAGAAAGGCTTTCAGGGCCTAACTGCCACCTACCATCCTGGAAAGCTTTCCCCAAGCAACGGGTGCCCCCACGCGTGCCCAGTGTCCCCGGACGATGCAACGCTCGACACCAATCCTGTGAGGTATGACGTCACTTCACTCTTACATAACGGGGAAGGGCAAGGCGCGCAGCCGTCCCTTGCCCGGGCTCACGCAGCAGGTACAGGTTAGCGGCTCAAGGCCAGGCCCCAGGTCCCTAGGCTCCTCGGCCCACCCTGCTGACAGCAACTCTTTGTTTCTAACGCTAAGCACGGAACCAAGGAGCTGCCCCCCCGATGCTCCTTCCCTAGGTACTCGCCAGGCTCTCGTGCATTCGTGATCACGTCTTCACTCGCCTGTCCCGCAGCTGCAGGCACTTCTCTGCGCCAGGCACCAGCCTATGTCTTAGAGACACGGGGCCATGCACAACAGGCCTTGGCATTGAGGCGCTTACAGTCCGCTACATGGGGACAGGCACAAAACCCAGGGACATCAGTGAAGCCGGCAACCACGATGACCCATGTCGGAAAGGAAACACCTCTCTTTTTCCTCTGTGTCCCACGAGGGCCAGCACCAAGCGCAGGAAGGGCGCACGAAATACCAGCCACGTCCAGTAACTTTGCTAACTCCAGCCAGGCTAGAGTCACCTGTCAAGCCAGGTGAGTGCTTGGCGGACATGCATGAGACGTGTGTGCCGGAGACGTGAGGCAGGACTTACATTTCCCGGGGAACCCCCCAGGGGCCGGGGAGACCCAACCGAACATTCCTGTCCGCGGTAAGAGCCCGGCCTGCGTAGGAGGCTGCGGTCCTCCGCCCGCCTTGCGCTTCCAGGCTGTGGGAATCCACGAGGCGCCCGCCAGGGCCTCCCCGAACACGACCGTTAGCATCCAGAAGCGTCCCGGTGCGCGTCACTCCGGGGCAGGTTCCTCCAGCTGCGTTATCCCCCGGCAGCTGAGAGTCACTGTAAATCCACGGGGCTCGGGAAAAATCCTGGCGTGAAGCCGCAGCAGCAGGTACAGCCACCCATCAGGAGGGGTCTCCTTTCCATTCCTTTCTGGTCAAAAGATCAGGCCTGGGGACAAGAGGAAGGAAAACCAATCTTGTTATAATCACAAGCCCAGGGGAGAAGTTGGTTCTTCTCTTTTCTGTGTATGTCCTAATATACTTAGAGGGGAATCTCTGAAAATAATGTCCTATCGCTCTGATACCCAAATGGGGGCAAGGCAGGAGACAGCGGACCACCAGGCAGTGTCACCTGCCCCGGGCACCAGACGTCTCCAAAGGGGATCTTTCTACAGCCCTGGCTCCTCTGAACTACCCTGGGAGGGCAGAACGCACTGAGGTACGTCCACTATAACAATGGGGAGAGAAAGTTCCAGAAAGCTCAGAGGACTGACTTAGGGAACCTGAGAGCTAGGCCAGGCCTGTCACACAGCCCTGGACTCCCTGCAGGGCTGAGCAGTCCAGACAGCGAGTGGAAGGGGTTTGGTTCAGCTGGTAGGAAGTTGTTCTTTGTTTTGTTTCTTTCTAAAGGCAGCCACAGGGCGCTGGCCAAGCTGGCCCAGCTCCAGGCCTTGTCTCTACTGAGAGGCTCTTCAGGGCAGGCCTGGGGCCTGTTCCCTTTTTTATCCATTCATTCAACAACGACTGAGCACCCAGGAGGGACTCTTCCAGCTCTGTGGGGACACTGGTGTTTCCCAACCCAGTGTCCTAAAATTATTACGGTGAGAACTGCAGCCCAGATCCACCACGCACAGGCTGGAAGGCCCAGCAGTCGTATCACCAGCCACCCGCTGATAACAAGGACGGCCCTTCCCAGGGTGCCAGTACCTCCCCCTGCTAATAGCCCTGGCCACCCTCTGATATGAGCCCCAAGTCGCACTGGAACCCCTGCCCCCGTTTTCCAGAGGAGGAAACAGGGACATGGACAACTAACTCCCTTGCTCGCAACGAGGAAGAGTGGAGCCTGAATGGGGCCAGCCTGTCTCCCAAGGCTGTGCCCTGGCCCCACCCCTCGTTAGAAGTGAGAGATGCCTGCCCCAAACTCGGTGCCAAAGACTCATGACCGGGCATGTCACAGACACAGGACCCTCATTTAGTCCTCACCGCACCCCTATGTATTAGAGACACATTGGGATAGCCTTATCCCAATTTCAGAGAGAAGCAGGAGACCCAGGAGAGTTCAGTAAGTGGCCCAAGATCACATAGCTAGAAAATCAGAGAAAGCCCTGGCTGGTGTGGCTCAGTGAATTGAGCTTGAGAATCAAAGGGTCACTGGTTCGATTCCTAGTCAGGGCGAATGCCTGGGCTGCAGCTGGGGGTGTGCAAGAGGCAACCACACATTGATGATGTTCTCCCTCTCTTTCTCCCTCGCTCCCCCTCTTTCTAAAAACAAATAGATTTTAAAAGAAAAGAAAAGAAAATCATAGAACAGAATTGGAAACCAGGCGGCCTGGCCCCAAAGCCCATGAACTTGACCGTGGCACTGACTGCCATCACTAATAATTTCCTGCGTTACAAATTTTCAAGTACTCAGTGGTATAAAAGAACATAAACTCCTTGATCCTACAGTGCTGGAGGTCAGAAGTCCGACACAGGCCTCACTGAGCTAAAATCGAGGTGCTGCTGGCTGGCCTGTTTCCTAGCCTTTCCCAGCCTCCAGAAGCTGCCCTCGGACGCCCCGCCTGGGCCTCCCCTCCCCCACCTTCCAGCACAGCAGCACAGCATCTCTCTGGCTCCAGCCTCACGTCTTCTCCGGCAACTTTCTGCCTCCCTCTTCCACCTCTAAGGACCCCGGGACCACCCGGACCACCCAACGTAACCTCTCCACATCAGGGTCACGAACCTGAATCAGGCCTGCCAAGTTCCTTTTGACTGCATGTAGCGTGTGAGTCCATCGTACAAACAGAATTTTGAGAGAAGACAGGCGCAAGGGAGGGCATAAGATATTACTGATACTAAATTGATAAACAGGTCAAACCAACCTACGCAGTTAGACATCAGGACAAGGCTACGCGGAAGAGTGGGGAGGGCGGGAGAGTGACTGGAAGCGGCAGGAGGGGCTCCTGAAATGCTGCTAATATCCTATTTATCCGGGTGGCGGCTATGCACAGATACTCGGTTGGTGATACCTGTGCCCTTTTTACGCATGTCACCTCAATACCATGTTGGTCAACATTTTGTCGTAATGTCTCCCGTGAGAGCACGTGGCGAGAATACTGCAGACCCTGCAACAGCATCTCTCAAGGTTTGGGGGTCAGCCCCTTCCAGGCTTCCCAGATCCACAGTATCTTGACCTTGTGCCCGGGCAAGTGCTGAGGGGGACACTGTGCAGACACAGTGCTGGGGCCTGGTGACTCCGAACGACACAGGAAACACGGCCCTCCCCCCATTCTCTTAGCTGAGTCTCTCTCTGTCCTGCCTCCGGGGCAGGACCAAATATGTCACTTTCTCCTCGACCCTCCCTACCGGGCAGTCCAGAAAAACAGGGCACCTTATTTCTGGCCCAGCTCCAAGAGAGCACCCTTGCACACCCACGTCTCCTAAACGCAGGATGCAAGGCTGGTGCTGTGGTCACCAGACGACTGCGGGTATCCTGGGGTGGCAGAGCCTAGTGAATGGAATTCGAGGCAGCAAGACAGAGCTGGGTTAGGGAGTCCCCAGCACAGCTTGTTGCAGAGGCCCCAGGTCACACCCCCAGGCAGGAGTGATGGTCATGTTGTCCCTTGTCTGTATTGCTCGGTCTCCTGGCCTCTCCGTGCGTTTTCTCTCTTTCTACCTCTTGCAGTAGCACCGGTCACGCTGTTCATTTTAGTGCGGGCCACTGTCAGCAGGCTGACGCCACACCTGGCGGCAGGGATGATGAAGCATTTCTGTGAGGCAAGAGTCAGGCGGCTAACCCTCTCCCGACCTCGGCTGGCCTCACTGTCTCTGCCCCTCTGGCCTCTGCAAGGCCGATGCCACAAAAGAGGTGTTGACTTTGCATCTGCCAGGCAGCTCGGGGGAGGCAGAAGTTTCTCTAGCGCAGGGGTTGCCATTATTTCCCCGGGACCCCCGGAGGGCTGGGCCTGCCTGGCCTGGGAAGACAGATCAAGGTTTGTTCCCCGAGAAAGTGGCCCCTGGCGTCCTGCTGGCAGACCCTATTTCTGCCTCCTCTCGGTCTCTACCCAGTACGCTGGGCGCCCCGTGGGCACACGCTGCCTCGCACTGGCCGACCCCTCGCTCAGGAGGTGGGGGTGACGCGAAGCCTGGGGCCCAGGCAAATCCGGTGTGAATCCCAGCGCTGCGGTCAGCTGCTGAGTTTCAAGATCTTTGAAAGTGTTTCTGCGTCTGGTTAATGAAAACCAGCGATTAAAATGCATGTCCTTTCAGGCTCATTGTAGATGAGAAACTGTACAGAAAATGCTCGGCCCCCAGGCCTGCGCACCGTGGGCTCACAGCATCGGCCCTGACCAGCTGGCATCGCTGCGGGTCCTACAGTCAAGCTCAGGAGGTGCGAACTGAAGCCAGTCTGCTGGCCAATGAGAGTCGGGCTGTCCTCGGCACTGGGGGCTTCACAGGAGGTGACAAGGGACCCCGGGGGAGCCCTCCTGTGGGCAGGCACCTTCACCTGCATGGCGTAATGGAGCCCTATTTGCAGCTCTGCAAGGTACACGGGCTGCAGCCTCTCTGGCCTGGCGCTTGAGAACTCAACAGATGCCCAGGGAACGTGGGCTGGAATAGGGAGCAATTAACCACAGCTACACGCTGAGCACTCGCCGTGTCAGGCATGGGGCTAGGAGCTGGAAAACACGTCAATCCGGAAAGACAGGATTCCTGCCTACAGGACGCTCTCAGCACCAGAGAACCAAACATGCAGAAGGCGTGTGACCATAATCAGGTGCATCAGTGATGTCCGGGGTCCCACGGCAGGGTGGCAGAGTGGGGCAGAGGAGGGGACGCTGGACCTCTACCTGGGAGAGGCCCCAGCACGACAAAGCATGGGAAACCTTAGAACTAAATAGTCTGGTTCCACTTCACCGCTCAAGGGCTGCGAAAGGAGGCTCAGGGAGGTGAAGTGAACCGCCCAAGGTTACCCAGCCCTATGACCTGTGGGATGCAGGGTGAGAAGGCAGTGATCACCAGCCCCTGAGCAACAAACTGACCGAGGTAGGAACTTCGCTAAACAGCCGTGAAACCATGAGCGTCCGTCCTCTGAATCTACGTCCAGTCTGCAAAATGGGTCCTGTCGTGCACGGGTAGGGGGATGCTTCAAGGTCCCCACACAAGCTCTTTCACCGTGTGGGCCCTGCACAACAGAAATCCTTCCAATCGGCCAGTTTTCCACCACTCTCCCTCATCCCCAACGGGATAAAGATAACGACACGAGCTCAGCAAAGTCGGGAACAATGTCCTTCTACCGATGACAAACCTTAAAAGTGTGTGTTTTGTTTTGCGTTTTGTTTTTAAACATCCTTTTGTGTACTTTGGCCCACAAAATCCTGCAGGGAACGGTCAGCAAAGATCCACATGTCAATCAAATCCCCATAAGAAAGGGGACCAATGCCATGGAACTGGGCCATCCAATAATGACTCACGGAGGCCATTCTTCACAGAGCAGGAGGACCTCCCCTTGAAGGCTCTGCGGAGTTCCAGGGTATGACTATTCTCCAGAAAAGTGACTTGGAAGAAGATTCAGGACACACAGGGCCCTGCCTGCAAAGAGCATCAAACCTCATTCAAGGAAGGGGGCCAGGGGCAATGGGTCACGTCAAGGCCACGCCAACAAGCTGCAGCGGATACGCTCCAGGACTCAGGAAGCTCCAGCCACGTGGAGCCGAGCGGTTTTCTGCAGACGGTCCCTGCGGCCCCTGGGAGGTACGCAAGTTGGGAAGAAGGAAAAGGATGCTCAGGGGAGAAGCGGGTGATGCTCGGAATAGGAAGGAAGGTGAACGCTCACACTGAGAGTCAGGTCTCTTACCCCCAAATGACAGGAACAGCAGCCCAGAGAGGTAGCTCTCTCAAGGTGATGCAGGCAGCAAGGGGTAGGTGTGAACCCAGGCCAATCAGACCACAAGTCTCCTCCGGGTCCTTGATCGCACCAGACCCCTGCCTCACTCTGGGGTCAGGGTCATGTTCCGAGCACCCTGAGCTCCCACCCTCCACACGGGGGGAGAGTTGGCTCCCACCAAGCCACCCTGTTGCACCCGCCCTTCCCCCACCCCACAGCTCAGCATCTCCCATAATCACCACCTTGGTTCCAACGCCTCTTTCAAACCTGCATCAGCTGGGCTTCCGGGAGGTCACGCTCCTGACCTGGGAATGCATTTCTGACTCTCATGGAAACGGGTCTTCGCTGCCAGTCACACAGGCACCTTGCACTAGGTGAACTCTGGCAGTGATCCGCCTTGCCCACGGGACCCCAGGTAAGTCCAAAGCGGAGGGGATGGGGCAGGAGGAAGGCATGAGGGAACCAAACCCAACCCTCTGGGAGCAAAGTGCAGAGAGTCAGCACTGCTGGCCCCCAGCACACGAGGGGTCAGGAGAGAGAAGGTGAGGGTGGGCCAGACACATATCACCCAGGGAAAGAAAGGAGAAAAGGTAAAAAGAAATTTTAAACAAAATAAGCGGCAGAACCCTTACCTCATTAAAAGCATGTCAGGGCGGCAGTTGAGCAAGGAACCCTGGCTTCTTGAGGAACTTGGTGACCCTCTCTCTCTCCCTCTCTCTCTCACACACACACACACAGAGCTATTTGGGGTAGGTGTGTGGGAATCCTCCGTAGTTGCTAACAGCATCCAAGGTGCAGGCTGCAGGACTAGGCTGCCAGAAGGTTCTCGGGGCCAGGTGAGCCTCACACCTCAGCATGCCGCTACACGCAGGCAACCAAACCGCTGTGTCCAACCAAGCAGGCACGGAAGGGGCACCCTGGCAGAAGCCGGAGGAGGACAAAGATCCTCCTCTGGGGATGAACAGGGACACGGGACACAGCTAATCGCATGGCTTCCTGCTCTCAAACTTGCAGGACTACAACGCCCACCACCAGCCTGTGGCCAGAAAGGGGCCTGCACTGCCTACCATCTCTGTTCCTCTCACTTTTGACGTTAGTCCTGGTCAACATAAGAGATGTCCAAATCCGTAAGGATTTTTTAATGAGTTTATTTGAGCCAAACTGATGACAAATGCCAGGAAACACAATCTCAATGTTCCGGAAAAGGGCAGTTTCACCACTTATTTTATGCACCAGAATCAAAGGGCAAGATAAGATGTAAGGCGGGGATTACTTTAAATCCATCGGTGACAGATTAGGGAGGCCGGAGAAAGCAAAATGGGAGAGCTCTCTGGGAGTAGACAGAAAGTATAAGAAATAGACACATACTCCTTTTACACAGGTGGGTACAAGATAATTAACCGTCAACAATTACCATGATAATAATAACAGAGGGAATTTGGGTGTTTATGCCTTGAGTGGTGATGGGAGAGGGGAGGAATTACTTTCATATTTCAAAAGATATATTATCAGGTATGTTATCGTAGCCAGAAAAAAAGACAATAGATGAGCTCCGTTAAAGGTTGACCTTTGTCAAGGAAGATAGCAGCCCAGCACATGACTCCCCCCCACCCCCCATGACCCACTTTGAGTTAGAAAGTGTTCACGTCATTTGAGACCATCCTCTATGGTTTCCTTCTGTGTCTGCTATTGAAAGGCCACCATGCCGACCTTCCCTGAGGTAATCTGGGTTAGTATGTGACCCCTTTCTACCACATCCTACACGGCAAAGCTTAATATTAAATCGAAAGGCTTAAATAATGACTACTTGACAGCACTGACATCATTCTGTTGTGTAATAACGAAGAATAATAACGCCAGCTCCGTGACTTACTAATGACTGCTTAAATAATTCACTGTAATAGGTAACAGGCAGCTTGCAAGCCTGCTGAGTCATTCACTGGCCTCTGCCTTGGGCCTCCGGTCACCATCCCTCTGTCATCAGCACTGTCCTAAGTCATTGGCTAGGAACGGTGGTCCACCAGAAACAGCCCCTCACTCAAAGTACGCCCTGAGATCACAGCAGTGCCCATGCTGGTGGTGGGGAGGGAGCGGGTGGAAGAGATGGCAGGAAAACATGAAATAGATGAAAGGGGAAGAGAACCAGGATGTAAAAGTGTACATGCAGGACCACTCCAGAAAATGTGGGAGACTCAAAGGATGGGAAACGGGTTAAGTAAACTACAATACAGCTAAACAATGAAATGTTCTCTACGTGGCTGGCTAACCGTGCCCTTTATTCTAGAAACACGCACAACGTTTATTCCTGGGTGGTAGAAACAACATTTTCAATTTTCTCTTTTTCAGAGTGAGAGGCCACAGACGCTGGGTGACATCTCTCTTTCTCTTGCTTTAGCAAGAAGTGGCCCTGTGACCTCCTCACACCACCTTGACCTCTGTGTCTGATTAGCACATCTTCACAGAACTGCTGTGGGATTAAATTAAATGAGTTAATATTTGCAAAGGACTTGGAACAGTGGCCTAGTTCATGAGAAGTGCTATGTAATTCTTGGTTATACAAAACAAGTGTTTATTTTATGGTAAGAAAAATACAATTTAAAGAGTCAAGGAAAAAGCTTTTGGTGAACAAGGGCAGAAAGGATCACAGAAGCCCCAATCTAATGCCACCGGGACTATGTTGTTCCCTTTTCTTATATTTTCCTTTTATGGTCCCTGGTGGACTTCCTACCCCCCAGTGAAGGCACAGTTTAGATTCACCAGAAATCAGCACACAGAAATTTTATTAGGGGGAGAAGGCTGGCTGACCTAGGACCCCCTAACACACTGGCATCAAAACAGATGCCCCGAAAAGGGTGACAATTCGGAAGATGGTGCTTTCAGGTCTTAGAACTTCCCAGTGCTCTTCTCTAGGTACACATGGCACTCACATGTGGCCAGGCGCCCAGCCCACCCCACCCCCAGCACATCTGTATAAAAAACAACATTCCATAGCCTCTGAGTTCACTTTTCACCTGGGGCCAAGGCCAGCCCAGAGGCCACTCTCCTCCCAATGGCCTGGCCTCTGCCAGAGGACGGAAATGCAGGGACCTCAGTGCTGATTCACAGGGCCCTCCCTCAAGGAGCATCCTGGGGGGCTGGGGGGACAGGCTCTGGAAGGAGGCAGTTCTGGGAGCATCTGCTCATTGTTATGCCAGCCAGGTGTCCGCATGGCAGCCAAGCTCAGGATATTGCAGAGGAATGTGCGCTGCAAGATCAGAAAGAATGCCCCCCACAGGATTCCTCACCTCCCACCCAGCTACCTGGGGAGAGTGGGGAGGGGGGGTTCCTGCTGGGTGGAGGGGCCCTGGGCTGGGTATGCACACAAGGGGCCGGCTGCCAGGCTGCGGCCTGGGCCCCCTCCTCCTCCGACCTCCCCAGCAAGTGAGCCCTGCCCCTTCATCCTCCCTGACAACTAGACCTGGGCCAAAGCCACACACGGACCTAGGCAGATCCGGGCTGTCCCAGCACAAGGGGCGGCTGAGCCTGCAAAGGCCTCAGTCATGACGCAGTGGACCTCTGTGGGCAGCGGAGGCAGGCAGGCCAACACCCACTGGGTGGGGCCTCTCTTTCCAGGTGAGCAGCCCGCACGTGGCCCAGGTGCCGGCAGGCCCATCTGATGACGACAGGAGAGCTGTCCCAGCTGGAGTTTACAGGGCCTTTTTCATTTTTTAGGTAATTGTTAAGGGTTAATCAGATTTATTTCTGATTAACTGCATGGGGAGACACAACAGGAAAGTATGATCATAAGGCAGTGTTCGTGCCATCAGAGATAAGCATATTTGGGGTGAGGCAGAGAGGCCTCACCCCAAATTCTTACATGAGGTAAGGTACTTATAACTTAGCCACACACAAAGTTCAAAAACAAGTACACACACATACACAGCAGGAAGTGAACAGTGGCAGAG
The DNA here is from genome assembly GCA_004026585.1 of Noctilio leporinus. NCBI lineage: Eukaryota > Metazoa > Chordata > Mammalia > Chiroptera > Noctilionidae > Noctilio > Noctilio leporinus. The sequence goes on from PVIW01000786.1 coordinate 52,059, forward strand.
ACTGGGGTCCCAGACATGAAGAGTGGAGGAGAGAGAAATCCCCGTGACGGTACCAGAATCAGATTAGGCAGAAGGAACATTCTAGAAACACTGAAGAACTTGAACATCAATCACGCAGATCTCCGTGGACTGGCCCATGGCTCAGACACAGGAGGAGAGGGGGTGCCTTTTTCAGGATGGAGCCTCAGGTGCCCACTGCAAAACTCGAGGTTCCCACGGTCCAGCCTGTCCCTCAGACCTCTCTGACTTGCTGAGGGGTGGGGTCAACCGGGAGGTCACAGAGGCACAGAACCTGTGCTTTTGCTGATGCCTCTTCTGTTATCTCAGATCGCCAACCACATGCCCGGCCCAGGTCAGGCGGCATGGCCCTCTGCAGTCCAGACCCCTCCTGGGCCTTCTCCCAGGCGTCATGTGGCCAAGCCCTTTCCTCCTCACCCTGCCCCATCCCGTCTTTCCTGTGCCCTGTCTGAGTCTCTGTTCCTGTGAGCTGAGCCTGGCGGGAGGGTGGGTATGCAGGGCCTTCCCTGCTGAGCTGCAGGCACCTAAGGGCAGGGCCCGCCTCTCACCTGGTTTTCCACCGCCATCATCTGAACGAGAACAGAGCCTGGACCAGAGTCAGTCCTTAGTAAATGTTTGCTGTTGAACTAGGGAGGTGGATGGATAAATGGACAGGTGGATGAATGGCTGTGTTTAGTGAGGCTGTCATGTCATGCTACACGGTGAATCCAAACCTTACATATACACACACACACACGTGCAAGTGCGCACATGCTTGTACACACAGCATGAGTGCGATGCCCGACACAGACACAACGTGTCTGCTCCTCAAACCAGGCGTCTAGGGGCCCCAGGCGTCTAGAAGATGAACCTCAAGGCTCCATGGCGGCGCGTGTGCCTCGCAAAGGGTGCAGCGCCCGGAGAGATTCGGAGAATGGAAGGCCAGGTGCTTTTCCGTCTTTGGGCCTAAGGCCCTCGCCTGTAACAATGCAGGTGTCTGTCTACACCGAGTACAGCAGTACCATTGTCACAGTAATTGCCAGCGTTCAGTAGCAACTGACTGACCTCCAACACCAGCGAAGGCCTCAGTGGCAGCTTCGGACCCTGTTTCACGCCACCCACCACCTGACCTCAGGGAAAGGCCGGCTCCTCTCTCCCTGTCCCCACCACCCCATCCTCGCCCAGCCTGGCCAGGGGGCCTGTTCCCTCCGGAGCCTCCTTCACTCCTCTGCTCATCTGTAGGCCCCCAGCCGCCACCGCCAGGTGCCACATGAGGTGGGGGTGAGAGCAGACCCCGCGGGGAGGCCGGGAAGGCCCAGTGCCTCCGCTCCAAGAGTGGAGCAGACAGGGCCACCCCGCTGCAGCCCGTTCCTGTGGGACAGGGCAGAAAAGAGGGTGGGGTGGGGGCAGGACTGCCGGCCCTGCACAGGCAGCTCATGCGGCCCCAGCCGGCCGGAGCTGCGACGTGTGCCTGGGAAAGATGGAGAAGGCGCTGGGCCCTGAGCTGGGGTGCAGCCAGCATGCCAGGCGCACTCCTCACCGGGCTAATGGGTACTTGTGAAGTGCTCCCAAGATGCTGACAGAAATACTGAACACCAGCGACCAGCAATTAAAACTGAAAACAGCAGGGCAGGAGGGGGAGTCCCCACCCGCTAACGGGCTGTCAGAGGGAGAGGTGATGGGCCTTCGGCAAGTGCGCAGGGCCCTTATCAGAGGATCTCGGAGCACCTGGGGACTAAAGCCGTCCCTGCCAAGGCATCGGCGGGCCTCCGTGGCCCTAACCACCGAGGATCACGCCCAAATAAGAGGCTGCCTGCCTGTGCCACACCCAAGGAAACACTTCTCCAGCTCCCTCTCCCCAGGGTGCACGACACAAAGTGTGGCCACCAAATACTTAATCCATTGCATTCACTCCCGAGGGCAGCAGGAACAAATGACCACCAGCACAGAGCCCTGGATGCGCACAGGGCTGCTGGCTCAGTCCTGGAAGCAGGCGGTGAATGGTTCTCGTGGACGGTCAGCATGGCCCGTTGCTTTCCAGGCGTTCTGAAGGACCCCTGACCCCCCACCTTCCCCTTTTGAGAGGCCACTCATGGCCCCAGGCTGCTGCCCCTCAAAACCCACAAAGCTCCCAGGCAAGCAGCCCCCTAGGTTGGGACCTACCACCACCCCTGGAAGAGCCCAGCCAGCCCTGATTTCAGTGGCTCCAGGATGGTTGTGACCTCCCCCACATCCCGGGATCTCCTTCCAACCTGAGGTGCAGGGGCTCTCCCTCATTCCCCCTCCCAAATGAGAACCTGCCGGCAGACTCGCTGGGGCTCCATGGCTCCAGGCAGTGGGCCTGGGGCCACAACAGGGGCTTCACACCAACATTCGCTCTACCACCCCACAGGGACCCCAAGAACTCTGACTGGTTCCGAACCTGTGCGTTTAGCCCCCTGGTCGGGTTCCTTCCGGCACCAAGTGTCCTCTGATGGGTGCAAGGAACTCACTGATTTGGCAGAGAATTTCCCAAATGTTAGAAATTCTCTAACTCAACATATTGTCAATGATGAAAACGGGGGCTGGGATGAAGGAAAGAGAACCAGCGTGCACTGAGCACTTGCTAGGTGATGAGAACAGTCATCTAGTCCTTTAATTTGCCTACAAACCCCAAGAGGAGGCGTCAGGACTTGGCTTTACCAACAGCAGGTGGGTCCCTGCGAGGTCAGCAGCATGGCCCAGCTCACACAGCAGGGGGCTGGCTGCAATGGTGCATCAGGCAGGCTTTCTCCCCTGCTACCCGGGCCCACCCAGGCACCAAGGCTTCCCGCCCACAGGGGCGTTACCTGACCACCGGGGTCCTTTTTCTCCCTCCCCAGCCCCATCGCAAACCCACACTCCACCTGCAGCTTCTCCTGCCGGCAGGATGGGCCCTGGAGCGGAGGAACCAGAGTTCTCAGGGCTTTCACACCTCAGCCTGGGATGCAGAAAGCTTCTTCCCCTTCCACGGCAGGCCCAGGAGAGCCGGGCAGCCTCGCGGGTGCGGGGCGCAGCGAGCTGTCGCCGGGCACTCACCTGGGAGCCAGTCCCAACCTTTCCCCTAGATCTCTCCCTGTCCTCAGGAGCCAAAATAACCCGGATAACAGGTGCCGGCGGGACTCGGGCTCAAGGCCCTGCCCTGCTGGCCAGCCCTGCTCTGCTCGCCCAGACACCAACGCCAGGCCCTGACCACAGGGGGATCCAGGGCAAAGGTAGGCACACGCACCTGGGTCAAGTCCCGAATCGGCCATTTCCTAGCTGGCCGGCCTTAGGTGACTTCCCCACCCTGGACATGCATTTCCAAGCACAGCACTGAGGGTTGGGATGACACACGTGGTGCAGCAGGAGACATGGTCATGCCCTCGAAGAGTTGAGTCCGGTGAGAGCCAAACGAATGTTCACATGAACACCCGCTAAAGTAGGGACTACAGCTGATGCTGGGTAGAGAAGTCCCTGTTACCACCCACCTGCCCCCACAACAGCTCAGCTGTGGGTTCCAGGAGGTCTCTGGAGAGCTGCCACTTACGACCTTGACACCTGAAAAGGAGCAGAATTTTTCAGTTGCTCCTGAAGAAAGAAGGGAAGAGAAGAGGGAGCGCCTAGGCCAATACTGCTCAGGTGGGGATATTTAAAATGGGCAACTCCCAGTTAAATAAACCAGGTCCCGCATTCACTTGCAAAGCAGGATTTTGCTGGGACAGTCAGATGCGGATTTGCAGAGCAAAGCCCCTCACAGAAACGGAGCTGCCCCAGCCCCAAGCCAAGCCGATGCCCAACACAGTCCCATGGGGGTGCCCATTCCTTCTCACCTGAGCTATTCACAAGTTCATCAAAACAGATCTATATGTATCGGTGAGTGAAAAACCTGCCAACACCCCAAAGGAAGTGACCAAGCACAAAACACAAACAGGCAGCACACGTGAAAAGCTGGTCAACCCCACCAGAAGTCAGAGAAAAACAAGCAGACCACAGTGTTGTCCTGGGCCACTGGCCTCCCATGCCGTCCACAGGCCGGGGTGCAGCAATGGGGACGGGAACCCTTACCAAGCCCCCCTGGCGCTGTCTGCGGAGGGCCCCTGGGGAAATATTCCTCCAATGAGATCTGACAACGTACTGAGACTGTATAAACTCCTCATATCTTTCCGGGGAGCTCTGCCAAGGAAACCACCCGAGATGCGTGGGAAAGGGCTGCATGTGGGTTGTAAGAGGCCAGTGCAGAAGGCGCTCCGAGCGCCCAGTGGCGCTGACTTGGCTGAGGGCAGCGAGGACAACAGGACCTCAGCGGCCCGCACGCCCCGAGCTGTCCTGGGTGAGGCCCCTGCAACAGAGAAGCCAGTACCGGGGTACCTTCCTTGGACAGGTGCACGAGGACACCTGGGAAAGCGACTCAAAACAAGTTTTCAACACTCGGAATGACACGGGGGCGATGGTAACGACACCATGTTCAGTGAACACAGCAAAGACAGCCCACCATAGGGAAGCAGAATGCTAACAATAGCTGTAGCTGACCTGTGTTTTCTGCTTCGTTTTGCTTTGCTTTTCTCCTGCTTTTCTTTTCTGCCTGCCTTTTCCAACATTTCTACAACTGAGCGTTTTCGGGAGGAGGCAGGTTGTTTGCCTGTTAGGTTTCCCTGCATTCGGTGGCTGGGGCCTGAGGGATGCTGGACCTGAAGGGGGGATTCAGAAGGGTCCACCGAGTCCCAGCCTCCCGAGTCCCAGTCCCCCACACCCCCCGGCACAGGCTTCTCACTGCCACTGCTGCCCAACCAAGCCTATGACAAGAAAACTGTGGGCAAAGCATGAGGCAGAAGAAGCTCACCTCTGGAAGGGACAGCGAAGGAGGTGAACCAACAGTTACCAACAACATTCTGTGTGCTGAGCACTAGGGTAACAAGGCAACAAAGATTTAACAAGTTTTCTGCAATGGATCCTCTCTGGCCTGAGACCATCCATCCCTTACCGTTCTACAAATTCAAAGCCTCGGGATCCCCATACTCACCTTTGTCTCTTCTCCCTGGCCCCCAAGTGGCCTCAAGAACCAAGTCATCCTCCAAGACTCAATCCAAGCAGTTCTCCAGGGAAACAGTTAGGCCACCCAATATGAACCCTCCCTCCCCTCCACGCTCCTGTGGGTGTGTTAATACTTTTGTCCTAGCACCCAGCAGACAATGCTAGAATGGCTTAATTACATGCTTGGCTTTGCAGCAGAATATGGTGAGAGCAGAGATCTTGTTGGCTCTTCTCTCTCTGTATATCTCCATAGCCCATACAGTACCAGTGCATAGCAGGCGGGCAGTGACTAACCGGATGGTTGGATGGAACGATGGCTGGTGAAAGGGTAGTCAGGTGGAAGAGTTGCTGGGTGGAAAGCTGGTTGGGAGGAAAGCTGGGCGGGTGAAAAGCTGGGTGAGTGGAAGGACGGACAGGTGCAGGGAAACAGAAGGATGGCTGGGAGAGAAAAGATGGCAGTGAAGGCAGCCTAGAAAAGAAACACAGATGGGGACATGGCAGCACAGAAGCACGGGAGAAAAGAATGTGGTGAAATCGAGAGGAGAGGTAAGAAATTCCCAAGCAATACAACCGGAGCAGAGGGAAGAGAAGGAAGGCTGTGTGACATGTCCACAGTGACACCCCAAGGTTCGCATCCTATGGGCCATCAACAGCCATTGTGCACATGTTTCCATAAAAAGGGTCCTCTGCAGGGAGCTTCTCTGCGCTTGAGAAGTGTCACACAGTAGGGGGAGAGGGGCCACCGCGCGGCAAAGTGATAAACGGGAGAGCCAGCACGGCATTACCCACCCCTCTTCCCTACAAGGACTACCTGCCAGCAGGCAACCACCCAGTGGAGTCTCCCCATGGCCCAGCTCCAGCTCCTAAAATCCCAGAACTCCTTCCCCCACACGCTCCAATTGACGTTCCCGGCCCTCCAAAGGTGCCCTTGGGGAGCATCGTTCCCAGCCCCACAGTGCACCCCAGCGCCCACACCCGGGAACCAATTCTGCCAGGAGGAGCCCGGCTTCCTGCCGCACCATGGCCACCCCGGACCTGCCTCTCCTCCCCTGGCACCGGGCCCCTCCACAGGCGGCCGGGAGATTCCAGTAAGCTGCCCTGCCCAGATCCACACGCGCGGTTCCCGCAGTCCCTCGGGCACCCCAGTTCTCGTCAGCACGGGCAGCCGGGAGCCCGTCACGGGCCCTGCCTGAAAGGAAGAGCTTCGCCAACAGCATGTGCTGCACCACTATTCCCTGGGCTCACCACACCCAGTAAATACAGGCTCCAGGACAGGGAAATGACACATTTAAGGGGGGAAGAGAAAGTGATGTCCCTTCAGGGCTTCTGACTCAGGGCTTCCCTGCTTGTAGCGACAAAGATGCAAGATGATTGATGAAGGCCTCCCACATACCAAGCACTACATACATGAGAGTCTTCCTCAAAGGCCTGCATGGTATCACGTCCATTTTACAGATAAGGAAACCGAGACTAGGGCAGCTGAAATAACTAGCAGGCCCAAGGTCAACCCCAGGTGACGGGACAGCCCAGCTCTGACTTTGTACTGATTTCCTCCGAGTTCAGCGCTGCCTCAAGTCTGGTCCAGAGAGAAAGTGCAAAGATGCTGATCAGGATCCAGTGGGAAGTCGGACCTGCGTGAACAGTCAGCAGGCTAGCAGAGGGCCTCTCTGTCCCCACCTCACAGCTCCTTACGCACTAGGCCCTGCCCTACGCGGGCCATGTAGGTATTCAGAAGTGAGCCCAAGGTAGTAGGAAGGCAGCACACTGAAAAGACAGCGACCGGAGTTCCAATTCTGGCTCTAAAACAATGTGGCAGGGAGTGAGCTGCTTAACCCACATTATTTTTTTTTTAAGATTTTATTTATTATTTTTAGAGAGAGGGGAAGGGAGAGAGGCAGAGAGGGAGAGAGAGATCCATGTATGGTTGCCTTTCACCTGCCTCCAACAACGGACCTGGCTGGAGACCTGGCTTGCAACCTGATTCTGTGCCCTGGCTGGGAATTGAACCAGCGACCTTTGGGTTCTCAGGCTGGCGCCTCACCCGCTGTGCCACCAGCCAGGGCTTAACCTACATTTTAATGATGAGCCTGTGCCATTAAGTCCCACTATACAGGAAGAGTTGGTTCTTATTCTCTTCCACTTTGTAATAAGGAAAGAAGCCACACTTAGTCATTCCTCATATTCTAAGGATGCAGTCAAGGAGTTGAACGGCCTAGCTACGAACTAAAATGATCCAAAATGAAACAGCCCACTTACTATACACAGCACGATAGTATTGGAAGGGAAAACATGATCAATTTTCCTCTCACTTAAAAGTGCCATTAGAAATGAATCAGCGGGTGTGGTAACCAGAGGAAAAAGACAAGAGCTCCAGGGCCACAGTACTACTCTGTGTTAGATTTCATTCCAAACAGCAGTATTGGACACCTTCTCTGGGCCGGCCGCGGTTCCAGAAACCCGGTCTCACCCTCATTCTCTTACAGAAGGCCACCCCGAAACTCAGCCCAAACCAGAAACCCCACTTCAACGTCTGGCTCTGTTGCCAATACTCAACACCCCTCCGTTCCAACACCCCCCATTCACTTCTGCACCTGCCGCCGCAGGCGACCTCAGGCCACAAGGGGACCTCACAGCCATCTCTGCGGTGCCCAGCTTGACTCTTCTGGGGTTTCACACACTCAAGATAATAACTGAATTCAGAACCATCAGACATCTATCTAGGCTGTCGGCCCTCAGAAGATTCTGAACGTCAAACTCTGTCATCTCAGTTTCTTCCCTTCAAACCTACGTTTCCTCTTTTCTCAACCTGGAGCTTAACTTCAGCAGAGCCCACCGTACAATGCGATCCATGCTGAAGGTGTTTCCAAAGCACCCGAGTTTTCAGTCACAGAAAACACAGCATGAATTAATATTCATTCAGTCATTCATCTGATAAGTATTTATGGACCACCTACTGCGTGCCCAGCAAGACAGGGGTGGGGCAGTAAGAAACACAAAGGGAAAAAGGCAACAAACTTAAAGTCAGAAAAAGGAGACCTGCAACCCTGCGTGTCTGACTCAGAGAGTCCCGAGGGAAAGTGACTAGCTCCTTTTCTAGGCAATGTCATCAAAAGTCCACAGCAGGTCATGTGAATCTCAGCTTCCCAGTACCTAGAACCATGCACAGACAGGACGGGCATCCTCTGATGATATTAGACTGAATTCTACTCTTCAGCCTCAGTCAATGCATCTGTTGAACGGGACGACACAAGGGCTTGAATGGCATTACGTACGTGGCAGTACCGACACTTCTCAGCAGGAGCATGGTGGGCTATAAAATGTTCCCCAGGGACAATGAGAAGCACAGGTCCTGGGCCCCCACACTCCGGGCCAATCGGCTGTTCTTGCCCTTCACTAGCTGCGGAGCCTTGAACAAGTGACGGAGTGTCTCTAAATCTTCATTTCTTCATCTGGGAAATGGCACAGTGACAGTTCAACTCCCCGTTAGGGTTCTGTTGAAGAGTAAATACGTTTCTATAGGGAAGCACTCAGGCACAGGCCTAGCACATTAAAAGTGCCTGGGAATGTCTTCTACAGATACACACCCGGGTTGAGTCACTGCAGGCCAGCCCGGCGCTGCACCCTGGCTCCATCACACCACTCTCCGCTCCGCGCTCCGAACCTACAGTCAGGAGCAGGTATAAGGAATCCTCTCCTTCCAAAAAGAGAGGTATATGCACTCCCATCTTCCTAGAAACACACAGCCCTTGTTTCTACTTTTGATGGGAAGGTGAACGTCAGAAAATTTCACATCTCTCTTTTCTCAAAGAAAAACAACAGGATAAGCAGGACTAATAAAGGCAACTGCCAAGTGGTTTCCTTGGGGAGCTTGGGGGAGGGCGGGAGCCTGGGAAATGGAGGGCCAAGGGGTCAACTGCCCCATTTCCTCCCACCAGGCCCCATCCCCACCCCACTTCCTAGACACAAACCCTTAGGGGTCCTCACTGCCCTGGCCTCCGGCCTCCAGCTGCTTTCTCCGTCCCTGCGGCTGAAGTCCCCCTCCCCCGCTGGCCCTCGGAGCTCTCAGGACCTGGCTCAATCCACAGTCACAGCAGGACTCCCCTTAATAGTCTGCTTCCTGACAGCTGCCTTGTAGGGGAGACTCCAGCAGCCAAGGGGCAGAGGAGAGAGGAAACAAACACACAGGAGACAGAGAATGAAACAAACAAACAAACCCCAAGCAGAGGGCCTAATGCAGTGAACTGAGGTCTGGGGTCAAATTCCAAACAGGACACTTTCCAGCTCCATGACCCTGAGCAAGTGTCTTCTCCTACTAGACCCTCGGGGTCCTCAACCGTGAAATGGGTCCAAGGACAGCGCTCCATGCCAATGCATGGAGGTCATTTTTGCACCTGCTCCCTCACAATCACAAAGGTGGGTTTTCAAGGTCAAGTTGCTCACCAAATATGCCAGACATGGGAGAGTTGTGGGCTCCTCCTGGGGCCCTGTCAGGGCATGAGACCCCGCCCTGTTCCCCTGGGACCATGCCTGGTTGTTCCAGCCCCAACTTGCTTAATCCGCCCACGCTCCTTTCCTCTAAGTCAGCTCCTGACTTGAGTGAAACACTCGGGTTCTGGATTTCAGAGCAACACGGCTGATCCTATGAGGCAGAATTGCAACAGAACCGCAAAATAATCAGGGTACAAGAGCTCTCAGGGTAGCCAGTGGCAGAGAGTGTCAAACGACAACTCAGGCCCCGGAGGGTCCCACAAAGAACTCCCTGTTGAGGACAGGGCTGCCCCAGTGACTCAGAGGCAGTACTTTGGGGCAATGACTCAGCACCCCGGCAAGACCCAGGCAGGCAAGCACCCCAGGGCTGCCTCCAGAAACAGAGGGTCCCGTGCCAGGCAGGCCTGGATGGAGTCAGCCTGAAAGAATGTCCCCTGCCCTCCCACCTGTGCCCACTGCTGGCGACTCACAGGGCTGGCATCCTGGCAGTGGCATGTGACGGGCCTGTCACTGTGCCAGGGTAAACAGGCGGGAGCCCTGCTCCCCGGCCTCCGGTGAGGTCATCCCTCGGAGGGCAACTGGGATGAGAGGAGGGTGGGCGGCCCTCAGGACAGGAAATGGCCAGAATGCCAGCACAGTGGTTTCTGGGGGAGAGAAAGGACAGAAAAGGGCCCAGCAGAAGGACAGTAGGAACCTGAGGTGTAAATTCCTCTGTAGGTATTCAGGGACTAAACTAGCATCTTACCTCCCCTGCCCCTCCCTGGATTCCTCTCTTCTGGTCCCCTTCCTCTGTGCTTCCTTTCCCTCTGTCAGTCCGTCTGTCTCTCTGTCAAACATCTCGCCCCTCCCTCTCTCTCTTTCATTGCAAGAGGGCTCAACACAGCCCCCTCCCCAGCATCCAGACCCACACACACCCCCAGAGAGTTCTGCCACCCTCAGGAACCCCTCGGGCTCCCCTTACCGCCTCTCATTCTCACAGCAGCCTTGCTGGGGCTCAGGCTCTGTACTGATCCCGTTACCTGTTACCTCATTTAAAACCCAGCCCTTCAGAGAGGAGCTGTCATGACTCCCCATTTCACAGATGGGAACGCTGAGGCCCAGGGAGATTAGAAGCACGCTCAAGTTCACACGGCGGGGTGCAAAGCCAGGCAGGCTGGCACCAAACCTGTCCACTAACTACGAGCCACCGCTGACTGTCTGCGCCAGCGCTTCCCAGTGTGGGGATAATGTGCTGAGCAAAATTTAGATGACTTGCCCACGGCCCCATGCCTGCTCGCACCTGAGTGTCACTCCCACGGGCTACAGGGCGGGGCGGTGAGTGCGCTGAGTTCCCAGACGCCTCCCAGCTCCGCCATGGCTGCTGTTCCCCGCCAGCTGCAGCCACGGAGCCTTCACCATGGGGCAGCACGCACACGAAGTAAACACAACTCACCGCAGCAATTCCCACCGTGACTCAGCCCCAAGAAGTGTAAAGCCAGAAATCAGGACCGCTTCCCCAGAGCCTCTGAGCCTGGGTACGGGCACCCCAAACCCCAAAGGGTCGGCCAGCAGGAACCCTGGGAGATGGAGAGGAACCCTCACCCAGGAGAGCTGGCAAGTTCCCCCGAAGGAGGGCAAGAGGGACTCCCTCACAGCCTGGGAGATGCGGCCTGGAGGAAACGGATGCCGCCTCCGATTAAGCCAGCGCAGGGACGCACAGGGGACAGAACACAAGCAGCCCCTGTCCCGACCGCACTCCTGCCTGGAGAAGCTGGTCTAGAATGCCTGGGACGTGACTCAGAATGAATGGGGTCTCCCTCTGATGCCTGTCCCTGGTCCAAATTCACCCACCCGAAGGGCTGAGGAGAAATGACTTCTGACTCCTTTCCCGGGAGACGGGCAAGGTCGTGCCCAGAGAATCCTCTGCTCTGGTTGAGGCTGCCATGAACTGAATGCCACCATGTGACAGGTCCTGGCCCAGCCTTTCCATTCATTATCCCACCCGGTTCTAACCAAAGCCTGCAAGGTACGTCTTACCTACCATCTCCGGTGAGCAGACCGGGGCCGGCCATGAGGGGGTCTCAGGGGTCAGTGACCAGATCACACCACTGGGAACTGAGCTTGGATTAGCAACTGAGGATTACCCAGCTTGGTGGCCCTCCCTCTTTCACTCAACTACAGTGCGCCCCTAAAGAAATGGAAGGGTGCCCACCCCCTAATGCATCAACTAGACCATCACTTACAGAGGAGGTGACCAGGACAGATCAGCAAATCATTCACAACACCCTATTCACCTCCCACCCCAATACAAGTTTTATATTTAAATTTTGGAAGAGATCCCCTCCCTCCTCATTTTTGGAATGGTCTTGATTTCTTCAGCATGCTTGTTTTACTCTCAAATTTTCTGTAACAACATTTCCTTAATTTAAGAAAAAGGGACTATGACCCCCCACACCCCCCTGGTGACTCTCCATAAGAGACCAAAGGACAAAATTCACCTATCAGTCTCAGGTTGCTCAATCCCATGTGTAGACATGAATCATGTGCTTCGAAAACTGCCCTGAGCTCCACAAAGATCATGCCAACTGGTCACTCTTCACATCTGCAGAGCCGGCCCTGGCCTGGTGCACACCACTGCGGAGTGTTACGGGACAAACCGCGGGGCTTTGTGACCTGCATAGACATTGGTCAGTCCTATCACGCATCACCTTTCCTAGAGTTCCTGACCCAGGAGCAGGGCCACGTCACCTGAAGCATCCAACCGAACCAAGTTCTAGGCAAGCTTCAAATGTTGTCTCAGGGAAACCACAGAGATTAAAAGTCTTTTCAGAAAATGTTTCCTTTTCAACACAAAGGGCTACTCCCCAGTTACCTCTTCTGCAAACAGGGTGTCTCAGCCATCCGCTTCCCTTCACGGGGGGCCCCTTGGCTGGACTGCCCTTTATGGAAGTCTGCAGCTCCCGAGAGACCCCACACACACCGCCGTGCAAGCCCCTGGCCCCACGTCCACAGGCACATGCGTGTACGCCCACACATGGACACACACGAGGACATGCAGAGTCTTTCTTATCTTCAGGTGTCCCTGTTTTCTTCCTCCTTCCCCTTTTACCTGCCTCTCTGGGGCAGCCTGCAGCTGATAAGAGATGCCTCTTGGGGAAGGCAGGACCCTGGAAGTTTGTGTAGGATTCTACCTTTATCTGATAGAACATCAATCTTTCTATCTCCTGGAACACCTTGTTCTGATGACAGAGTGCATGTTCTGCCTTCTTCTAAATCCCCTCCAAGGACTCTGGCTGAGGAGGGCCCCCGGGGCCTTTCCGCCCGTGGCTCCCTCCCACGCCATCCCCACCCCCCTGACCCCACTAGAGACACTCAGACAGTGAAGGTCTTCTGAGGGCTAAGAGGGCCACATGGCTGCAGCCTTGGCCCAGCTTTGCTGGGCTAACGCCTCCCGAGGTCCCCAGGTCCCAGCGGTTATCTGCCACCTGTTCTCCACTCCCCCATCCCTTGTCCTTGGCAGCCTCCTAAGGGATCGGGCACCTCCTGCAGGACCAGGGCAGCTCTCAGCAAGCACCCAAGCTGCCAGGGTGGGTCCAGGAAATAAGACCAGTTACCACCCCCTCTTAGCAACTCAGCATTGCCCACTGGGAGCCCTGGGGACCGGCCCCCAGTGGTCTCTCCAACCCTACCTCCTGCAAAATGGCCCACACTCACACACTGGCTACAGCTTCAGGCCCTTCTTCTGCCCAGGAACCATCCCAGAGGGCTCTCCTCCTGCCCCTCCTCCCCAGGCTGTGCACACCTGGGTGCCCACCACCATGTACCAGCTGTGGGCACCCGGGCCCGTGGGTCACCTCTCTGGTCCTTGATCCTCTCATCCGGAAGGCGGAAAGGGCTCAACTGCCACTGAGAGAATCAAAGGAGGCCATGAAGTTTTTTCTACTTATCTTTAACTAAACTTAATTTTTAAAAATAGTTTCAGAGCTTACAGAAAAAATTGAGAGCATAATACAGAGAAGTCCCATATGATCCACACCCAACTTCCCCGGCTATTACCATTTTATATTAGTTTGGTACATTTCTTACAAATAATACATCACTGCTGATACACTATGATGAGCTAAAGTCTGTACTTGATTCAGGTAGTCTTTTCCTGGGGTCCTGTTTTAGTTCCAGGACCCCACAGTGAATTTGGCTGTTGTATCTCCTTTATCTTGCTCCCCTGGGCTGTGGCAGTTTCTCAGGCTTTCTTTGTTTTTGAGGACCTTGCCGGCTTTGAGGAATACTGACTGAGCTAGTATTTTGTAAATATCCCTCAGCTGCAGTTTGTACAAGTCCTGTTGATAGCACATACTTTAGATATATGATAAAAATGACACTGCCTCTGTGGTTTTCCTGCCCAAAACCCATAACTCCTGTCTAATCATGAGAAGGTCATGGATTTTTGTGTTTTTTTGTTGTTGTTGTGTTTTTCAAGATGTTTTTTATTTATTTATTATTTTTAGAGAAAGGGGAAGGGAGAGAGGAAAAGAGGGAGAGAGATCCATGTATGATTTGCCTTTCACCCACCTCCAGCTACGGACCTGGCTGGAGACCTGGCCTGCAACCTGGTTGTGTGCCCTGGCTGGGAATGGAATCAGTGACCTTTGGGTTTGCATGCTGGTGCCTTATCCACTGTGCCACCAGCCAGGGCTTTGGTATTTAAAAACTAAATGCATGATAGGTAATACATTCACGAGGATTCAAAATTCAAATGATACCCAAAGACACATGGTCCAAAGTCACCTGCCTTTCCCCTCCCCCTTCCTGCCAGTCCCCCCCCAGCACACAGGTTACTACAGGTGTTGGTTCCTGGTGCTACGGAAATTAGGGAAATTATATACATTCTTACTTCACATGCACAAACACAAGCTTTTTACACAAAAGATGACATCCTGGACCCACTAGCCTCTACTTTGCTTTTTTCTCAGCATGTCCCCAAGACCTGCCCGTGTCATGCACACAGAAATTCCTTATTCTTTCCCACATCTGGCCCACTGGACGAGGAGAGGCCGCCATTGACTGAGCCGGCCTGTGACTCACGGACGTCTGATTTGCTCCAAGTCTTTCACCACCATAAAAACGCTACTGTGACTAAGCTTGTGCATCGTTCGTTTCACACAAATTACCTGTGAGGCCGCTGGGTCAAAGGGAACATGTATCTGTAGTTTAGACAGAGAAGGGCCAAGTGTCTTCCCAAAATGCTGTACCAACTTGCATGCCCTTCAAAACATATTTTTCCACAGCTCTGCCAACAACAGGATATGTACATCACCAACTTGCATGTCATGTGATCTTAATAGGGAAAAGGGGTAGTTCTGATTTACATGTTCCTCTTTTGAACTGGGTAGGCCATCATATATACCAGTATTTAAGTGCCACTCAGGATTCCTTTTCTGTGAACTGCCTTCATAGCCCAAAGGGCTGTTTGATGCTCACGTGTTAGCTGTGGGCTAGGCTCTGGGGGCACTGCCTGGACATACATGGGTTCGGGCCCCATGCAGGAGAAATAGCTAAAGGAAGCATGCAATAAGGATGCAGAAGTGCAAGGGGGTTGGGGGGACGGGTTAAAAAGGTGACGGGATGAAGGAATTCAAAGTAGCAGTTGCAAAATAGTTAGGAGACTGTAACATGGAGATGGGGAATACAGTCAATAATATGATTGGCCCTGGCCAGGTAGTTCAGTTAGTTACAGCATTGTCCCAATACAACCAGGGTGTAGGTTCCATCCTTGGTCAGGGCACACACATGAGTTAGTCAATGAACACACAAATAAATGGAATAATGGGCTGATGCTCCTCTAACTCTCTAATTAAAATCAATAAATTAAAAATGATAACAATATTGTAATAACCAGGTATGCTACGAGGTGGGCACTAGACTTTTGGGGGTTCCCTTCCTCAGTTACACCAATGTCCAACCACTATGCTGTATACCTGAAACTAACATAACACTGAATGTCAACTGTAATTGAAACACTTTTTCAACATTTTCCTTGAACAAGAAGGAATTGGAACTGTGCTAGGAATGAAAGGCTCCACTGTGGCGAGGGTCGCAGTGAAGGCTTCACATCTAGAAGGCTGACTCAGCCAGGGCCTCCAAGTGTGAGCTAGAACTGAGAGAGAGGCAGAGAGGACCCCACTGGGAAGAAGCCCCACAGGGGTCAAGGCGGAAAACTGTAGGGTCTCCTCATGGGGAAGAGGAAACCAAAGGCAGCAGAGCATGGGTGCCAACCCAGACCTGGAACGCTGAACCACACAGCTGGACCTTCTGGTGCCTGAGGAGGCAAACATCCTAGTGTCATTGTCCTTTCTGGCATTCCACAGGCATTTTGAGACTCATTGCTTCCTTTGTTTTTATGTTGAAAGATTTTATTTATTTATTTTTAGAGAGAGGGGAAGGTGGGGAGGAAAAAGGGAGAGAAACAGTGATGTGTGAGAGAAACATTAGTTGCCTCTCACATATGCCGAGACCTAGGACCAAACCGCAACCCAGGCATGTGCCCTGCCGGGAATCCAACCAGCAGCCTTTCAGCTCTGCAGGAAGAGACCCAACCAACTAAGCCACACCTGCGGTCAGGGCTTTGTTTGCTTTCATAAACCTTAAAGATCCAAATCACCCGAAGAGTCTACAAAGCACACTTCCCAGTCCTGAGCGGAGTTGGGGGTGGAGGTAGGTGCTAGACAAAGGCTTCCAGGTGGGTGATTCTCCTGGGAGTTCCTAAAAAAGGGACCACCAGCCCTGAGGTTGATGGAGGGGGTGGGGGCCTGCCTGGGCCCCCAGGGGCAGCCAGGCTTTTCAGAAGCTCAGGCTGGGTGGGAAGGTAAAGCAGCTCCCACAAGCAGGAGTGTGACCTTTCCTCAAGTTTTGTTCTGGACCTAGAAGCACCGGTGCAAAAAAGACATCTACATTGGAAATCTCTTGCCTCCACGCCAGGCCTGAAGGCTATGGATGGGGAAATGGAACATTCTGTTCTGCAAACAGCTCAGGTCTACTGAGAATTTACCCCCAGCCCTGGAGAGGTGAGCCGGAGAGCGCATGTGTGTATCTGATGCAGGATTCAGGCTCCTGCCAGCATGTCCCTTGCATAACCGCATCCAGTGCCCCGAAGACGGCAGCGGCGTTGGCTGTTGCGTGCTTAGGTCCCGGAGCTAGTGAGCGCTCCTGCATTTCCAGACTCAGGACCTCTGTCTGTCCCTCTCCCACCATCACAGACACACCTGGGTGGGGCTCTGCTCCGAAATCCCCTCCCCCTCCCGGCCTTCATCCTCTTCCCCCTCACCCAGCCTCCAAACGTAATCTTATCTTGAGGCCTGCCTGCTCCCAAGTCCTGAGGGCCCCTCTTTTCCCTCAGACCCAAAACCACACTCTTCCTCACTCAGGCTCCTCCTGCGTCAATAAGCCAGCCTAGCACACCCTCCCCACGCTCAGTTCCCACCAGCCCCCGCTCCAAAGCAAGGACCCCGCTGAGCACCCACAATGAAGCCTTCCCTTTGGGCCCCCTGGGTGCCATCCCCACCTCACAACACATAGGCTCCCCCACACTTTCACCCATTCCAATTCCACCTCCTTTAAGAAATCTTTTCCCACTTCCGCACCAACAGACCACCTGCTGGGTCCTCGGTGCTGTGCCAGGCAGGGAGCTGCACGTAAAGCTGGCAGGTTCACCCCCAAGAAGTCCAGTCTGGCAGATGAGACAGATACGTTGATGCCTGTCCTAAGCCTGGAAGTCTAGGAGGACTTTCTGGGGGAGGCTACAACTGAGTTGCATCTTTAAGAACCAAAGGGATTGAAGTCGAACGGCTTACAGAAGTAGGGGCGGGGAGCGCAGTGCGGAAGGCCTGGTGGACCAGGGAGAGAGGGAAACAAGCCGTCTGTGCAGCGTGAGTACCAAAGACAGCCGCGGTTCTACCCCACTACACCACACTACACCGACTGTTTCAGACCCAGCACCAGACTGCAACCGGCGCTGCCTTCCCTGGGCAGCTTTCCTATGCAAGGGGCACCAAGTTCAGCTAGCTAATGCAAATAGAGCCTTTGATAATGCAGGCGTGCATCAATAATTCACAGGCCAGGAGGAGATCAAGAGCCTCCGCCCTCATTTAGCAGCTTCAGAGGACATGGCACGGAGCAGGGCGGGGGTGGGGGGTTGCTCTAGGAAAACGGGGCTTCTGTCAAGGCACCCGTGGCAAGTTCCACGTGAGCACCTCTAGTCTGCCCAGGAGATGTGGATTCCAGCCTCCTATAGGAAAGCGAGTGTCACTCCCAAATTGTTTGACTTAAAAAAAACACCAAACACGTGGCCTGTGTCACACCCTTCCAACCACATCGCCCGGTTTCACCATGACAGCAGCCCTGAGGGGTGGACAGGGTCCCCCCGTCACATCTGCAGACCAGGAAGAGCTGGGTTTCTCGCTTGGGGACTTGCAGACGATGGAAGGTTCCAGAGAGCGGATGCTGACCTGGCCCTCCCTGCTACTTGCTGACACCGAGCAGACCCCTGGGGGCCACCTTGTGCAGCTGTGCTCCCTACCCCTCGGTGGGGAACTCGGGTTCCGTGACTCGCTGGCGACCATGCAGGACGGCTCCCGATATGGTTGGTGGATCAGCTGCAGGACAAACCAGGTCGCTTCCGCAGCAAAGGGGAGGGCTCAGCGCACTGGTTGCTGCAGGCCCAGCTGGGACCTCTGCGGAAGGAGCGGACAAATGACGGTTGGGGGCGGGCCTGGGGCTGGGACCAGCTCACTGCGCCTTAGAGATGCTGCCTTTCCGTGACAGTCCAGAACTTCTGCAGGAGGGAGCGTGAGCAAACTCAGCATCAAGTCCCACCAAAGCGCAAAACAGTCTCTCAACTTTTATCTTCTACACCCAGAATGGATCAAAGGTGATAGAAGAAGCGTAAAAATTCCACAGATGTAAACACAAGCATCTCCCACCAAAGTTTAAAGGGCCAAATAACTTTAAAAATACAAAATAAAAATAAATGAATAGATGACATAGTAATAATACTAATGAACAAGTTTTTAGTTGGTTTTTATTTTAAGATTTTATTCATTATTTTCAGAGAGAAGGGCAGAGAGGGAGGAAGAAAGGGAGAGAAGCATCCATGTACGGTTGCCTTTCACCTGCCTCCAGCTACAGACCTGGCTGGAGACCTGGCTTGCAACCTGGTTATGTGCCCTGGCTGGGAATCGAACCAGTGACCTTTGGGTTCACAGGCTGGTGCCTTATCCACTGGGCCATGCTAGCCAGGGCTTAATAAACAATTTTTTAAACATAAAAATGCACAACTGTGCCTTTGCAACTAAAAGTGCAGGGTACACGTCTTCAAATGATAGGTGTGAAATTATTGCCACGGAGGAGCACACAGGGTCTGGGGTGTAGATCTGGGCTCTGCCACGATCCGACCTCAGGTACAGTATTTAGCCTCTTGCCTTTGAGCCTGTCCAGTAGTGTCTGCCTCCCCTTCCTCCTGGCCAATAAGAGGGATGAGATCTCATTCTGAATGAACAGGAATTTACTGAGCATGTACTACATGCCAGGCACCTTGCTTCATCCCAACAGCTCTTTGATGGATATTGTTCCCATTTCACAGGAGTGTAGACTGAGACGAAAAGATGTTAAGCACTTTGCCCCAAACCATCCATCCAGGAAACTCTGGGGAGACAAAGGTAAAAAAGAGGGCGCTTGTCTCCCAAAGGTTTCCAGTCTCCTCAGTCACAGCGGTAGAGCTGGACGGAACTGGAGCTGTCTGAGCTCCACCCCCCCCCACCCCCACCCCGCCTCCCCAGCTCCCCTACTCCCCCCGCATCCAGAACCAGGAGCCTGCCCTCCACCCTGGCGCCCTCAGAGAACCAGCTCGCCAACAGGGACTAGGCCACAGTGCAGCCTGAGAAGACACCGTTCCCTGTCCTGGCTGGGTGGGGCCGGTTCACTGCCAGTGCATTCCGGGAACCCAACCAGAGGGGCAAGGCTGTGCGCACCCTGCCGGCTGGGCCATGGCTCTCCCACCAAGGTGTGGCCCAGCAGCGGCACACGATCTTTGCCCCTTTGGAGCCTGTCTTTCGGCATCGCGCACTATTTTGAGGCCTTGTGAGATCCAAACAGGATTCGGGGCTCACCAGGGACAGTCTGTGCAAGTTTTCCGCTGGAACAAGTATTTCAGCGCGGTAACTCAAAGCAGGAGTTTACAATGGGATCTGATTATCAAGAGCTCCAGAATATCCTCTTTCAAGACGTCCGCTCCTTTCTCTTTCCTGTCATTTAGGGCTGGCAGGCGCAGGGCACGTAGACCAGGCACAGGCCTCATGGGGTGGGGGTGGGGCCTCTTCCTCCCTTGGAGTTGCTTTGGGGGTCCCAGCCCTCATCCTAAGGGGACCCTGAACACACCCGCCATACAGAAAGCTGCTACCCTGATGAAAGTGTTGATATTTAAATACATCTGCTCCAACCCTCCACTTAGCTTCCCACTTCCTTCCCAGGAAAGCCCGAAGGCCACACTCTGTGTGGACCCTCCACCTCTGGGACCTTACCCCCTACCCCTCCCTCGCTCTCACTCCTGTCCAGCCACATGAACCTCCTCACTCTCTGCGCTGTTCTCCTGTTACCCCACCACCAGCGCCAACTCCAATCCAGGCTCTGTCTGCCCTTCCCCACCCCACTACGTGCCCAGCAGACACCAGTGGGCTCCCTCAGGGGCCCCTGATGCACTGGCTGTCACCTAGGTCGGATCTGCGGGAGGTGCCAGCAGGAGGTCAGCCATGCTCTGCATGTAACAGGCCTGGCACAGAGAATTGCTCAAAAGGAAAAAGAGAGGAAGCTCTCATTCCATCTCTGAAGGGCAAGTGCCAAGACGAGTTTTGGATGCATTATCTCTAAAAGCACACCCACGTTGGGTGGAGCATTTGTTGTTCCCAATTACCTGCTTCTGTATCCTTTTGGGTGTGTATTTCATGGATTTGAGAAACCTGCTTTTTAAGGAAAAGATAACTTGTCTCTACTGGGAGGTGTCACTGGTCGGTGCGCATGGGGGGTTGTGAGATTAAAGGCATTTTGGTGTTGCATAAAGGTGACAGCGTTATACCTATACACCTGTGTGGTTTTAAATAAATGCCATCATTTCAGGACGTTAAATATTTTCCCCAGGTACGGTCCCTCTGTAACAGCATCTGTAGAGCGCATTGCTCCAGGTTTAATTCTTACGTGCGCTACACACCCATCACCGAGAGTCCCCCAGGGGCCCTGCTCAGCCCCCTCCTCCTCATCCTCAGGAGCAACTGCCACCTGGACCCCTCCCCCACCCCCCACCTGCTGCCCACCTGACAGGGAAGTCACAAACATGCAGAAACATAAAGCTTCCACCAGGAAGCGACACGCCTCTGCTCACATGTCATGGACCCGAGCATATCATGTGGCCTTGCCTGGCTCCTCCAAGGGAAAAGGACACGCCCCCTCCCACAGGAAGCGGGGCGGCCTATGACAGGAACCCCTTCTTATTTCTCTTCTAACCCCCTTACCTAGCACAGTATCTGAAAAATCCCTTACGACACTCAGGAATATTCCTTGAATGAATGACCAAACCTGCCTTTGCACTTGACTTTGAGAGCCTGTTCATGACACGTGCAAGAAAATCGGCTGATCCTTGGCAGAGTGACCAACATTAAAGCTCCCAGCCTATGTAGCCTCATTCCCTGGGTTCAAATCCCAGCTCCGCCTCTTATTCCCTGGGGGCCTCGGTCAGTTAGTCAACTGCTCTGTGCCTCAGCCTCTTCATCTGTGAAATAGGGATGGTAACAGGAGCCTCAGGACAGAGGGCTATTATGAGGAAAGCACTCAGAATAGTGCCTGGCAGTTAGTAAATCTCAATAAATACAAGCTATTACTACGACTATTACAGAAGCCAGGCGTTTTTCAACCCCACATGGTTTTTTGTTTTTATTATATTTGTTGGGGTGACATTGGTTAATAAGATTATATAAGTTTCAAGTGTACCATCCTATAAAAAACATCATCTGTATTCTGCATTATGTACTCGCCACCCAAAGTTTAGCTTCCTTCTGTCACCGTATTTAATCCCTTTTACCCTCCTCAACCTCCCCTGGACCCTACATGGTTTGCGCTGAGTCTCTTGCTTTAATTCTTCCACAGTCCTCCAAATGACAGACCTTCCAGCTACATGTTCCCCACACTTTCGGAACGTGGGCCACGCTATTGGCCTCTGTCATCAGTCTCCCAGGACAGCAGCTTTGAAAAGAACCACCCTTTCTCTTCCAGCAAACTGCGATGCTGGATATAATAAAATGTGTATTACATGTCTAGATATATTTTTTAAATTCATAAACAGTCAACCCCTTTCAAAATACATATGAATATCCACAGAACATCCACAACAATGAAGTCAAGGAAGCAATAAATGGACCCACCCCATCTGGCCACCCCGAGGCTGTAAGAGCTAAGGTAGAGTTTGAATCAAGTCCCCAAGCTGAACCTCCCTCTTCTGTAAAGTGGGCACACTCACCCTCCCCACAGCGGATCATGCTATCAGAAGAGAAAGAAACAACCATTTTGCTCACATGCAGAAGAGGTTTAATCAATGTTAGTTCTCTTTTTTCTTTTATAAAACAAGCTACTTGACATGGATGAACCAGGAAATCATACAGGAATGATATCAATAAATTTGCCCACAACCTCCTCAGTATGATAAATCAAGGAAATTTTTCAGAAGTCCATTTTCCAAGAGCAATGGTTCATAAAGCCAGTAGGAAGTTTCTGGCATTCAAAAAATATATATGCTTAAATGGTAAAATGCCACTTGCAGTCACTCAAAAGTCTGCCCTATGAACCTCAGCCTTGACCCAACCCTCTGCAGTTTGTATTCTAGCATCCATTTATTTTTCATTCATTCAAGAATATTTATTAACTACCCACTAAGTGTCAGACAACACAAAGAACAGGAAGGACAAAGTCATAGCTTTCGCCTTCTAGTGGAGGAGCCATACAAAAACCAAGAAGCAAAATAAATCAACAGTATTTTTATAAATCATGATTGGTCCCACAGTGGAAATCAACATAATCCAGCAATTCAGTCACGGAGGCCAAGGAAGGGGCCTAGCAGATGGAGTTGTTTGAGGAGGTGACAGAAACTGAGATGAGGAAGAACCAAGACTTTCAAGATGCTGGGTGAAGAGTGTTCCAGGAGAAGAGCCTGGCAAGGGCCAAGGTCCTGTGGCATGTGCTAGAGTAGGGCATCAGGGAGTTAACCAAAGACCAGGGGCAGGCAACTGGGTGGAGGAGGATAGCTCGATGAGGTTGGGAGACAGGCAGGGGCCAGGTGGCTCAGGGTTTTGTGAGTCGGGGGTGG
Source organism: Noctilio leporinus (assembly GCA_004026585.1). Classification (NCBI taxonomy): domain Eukaryota; kingdom Metazoa; phylum Chordata; class Mammalia; order Chiroptera; family Noctilionidae; genus Noctilio; species Noctilio leporinus. Next base: position 74,953 of record PVIW01000786.1, read on the forward strand.
CAACGTAACCCTGAGAAGGGTTGAGGCAGGTGATATTCTAGGACTCTACCTGCTAACATCTGTAGGTAGAATGGGTTGTGCGGGGGCTGCAGCAGAAGCAGAGGGTCCGGTTGGGCAGATGCTGCAGATGGACAGTGAAAGACAACAGTAACCTCGACTGGGGTGGTGGCAAGTGGCACAGAAGGTGGAGAGGACGGGACTTTGGAGGGAGAGTGGATTGGACTATGGAATTCAAAACGAGACCTGGGTCCTCCACTTCGGTGTCACCTGTGAGCTTGTTAGAAATACATTTCTCATGCCTCGCCCTAAAGTTCTGGGTGTGGGGCCAGGCACCTGGGTTTTAACAAACCTTCCATGTCTTTCTAACAGGCACTAAAGTTTGAGAAACAACAGACTAGATGACTGGTAATATTAACTAACACAAAAATGTGTCCCCTGTAAACTGTCTGCATATCCCTCTGGGGCCAGACAGACCCAAAGCCCTGAGACCAAGATACTGAGATCTACAAGGTACCCGTTTCTAGAAAAGAGTTTGTCTTTGGGGTTGATGTCCACTCACTGGGAGAGCCACCAACCTCCCAGGGCGGGCAGGAGCCAAGGGAAGGGAGAGGAGGGGCTCTGAAATCCATTCGGGAGAAGAATGCAAGCCATGAGCCGGGGCGGGGTGGACCGGCCTGGGGCAGGAGGGATTACCACATGCCTGCTATGGACAATGGCCTGCAGACCCTGATGAGCCCTTCCACAGTCCTTGTGGCAGCAGCCCATGTGTTTCCCTGGGCTCAGCAGGGCCTGGGATTGCATGGAACTAGCAAACAGCAGAGCCAGGACACGTCATGTCACAGGTCTCGGGGTCCGACTTGTCCCACCAACTCTAGAGTATTCCATTTTCTCATCATTCCCCTCAACCTAAGTGACATTCATCGTCCGGGTAAGAATGCAGAGCAGAGACCAGAGTGGCCCAGAGTGGCCACAAAATCAAACAAGGAATCATGGGATCTAGAACACACCTTCTTCTCTGATACGTGACAATCATAAAAACACTAAATGCTGTCCTCTGCGGGGATGTTACCTGCAATCACATACTGGCCATCTACGGGGGTGAATAATGTGTCCCCGGAACCTCAGAATGTAACCTCTTTTAGAAACAGGGTCTTTGCGGACTCATTTGTTAGGATAAGGTCACACGGGGGCAGGATGGGTCCTCAATCCGTTGACTGGTGTCCTGGTAAGAGGAGACGACCCCGGGAGAAGATCAGATGATGACAGAGGCAGGAGCTGGAATGCCGCAACCACAAGCCAAGGAATGCCACGGAATCCAGCGATCGCCAGAAGCTGGAAGAGACGGAACGAATCTTCCCTCCAGCCTGTAGAGAGCGGGTAGCCCTGCCAACACCTCGATTTCAAAGCCCTAGCCTCTGGGGCTGTACAGGACAGGGATCTGTGGCTGTAGGCCACCAGGGCGTGCCAGTTTGGAAACGAATGCGGCACCTCAGAAATGTGCTCTCCAGGCGGCGCCCCCACCCTACAAAGGCAGAACTCTTGCTCTGGTTCTAAAGATGGGTCTCGGATGACCTTTGCTCAAGTTCACACCGCTGGTAGGTGGCGGAGCTGAGGACCAAACCTAGTCGGACTCCAGAAAGCGAGTTCTTTACACTGGGCTGAGCGGTCGTCCTCTTTTTAGAGAATGAAGGCAAAAAATTAAATTAAAAAAAAAAAAAAAAAAAAGAGGCCCGAGAAACACCACCTGAAAGCTTGCTTGCTTAAAAGGCCCTCTGGCAACTGCCTTCACAAAGGGTTTCTGGGAAGCTCTGGTTACCAGGGAGAGAGGGACCGGGCCACCAGTCGCTTCCAAGAAGGAGCTTGAATGCAGACAGAAGCAGACAGAATGCAGTTGTAACATAATTTTATTTTTCGCTGGGACCACCCCACCCACTCCTGTATAGAGAGAGATACAGATAAGGTTCCATCATACGCAATAATTATATTTCACTCATCACAGAATCCTTTGTGGTCCCTCCCCTGAACCATCATTAGTATACTTGGCTCCAATGCTCACGAGCTTACTTTCTGAATAGGCGTTCAGGACGCAAGGTCCAAACATCTTGAACCCGTGGAGGCGCAGAAACTTGGAGCGGCATCTGGCGTGTAATCATTTTTAACAGGAAAAAAAATAGCCCCTGTTGTCGGCTTTCCGTTTTGGGCAGAGACAAATTGGCCGCAAGCAGACGCATAAAAGGGCGAGTCCAGCTGCACATGCATCATCCCTGCGCTAATTCCAGGCGCTGAACCAGGATGAACACAGCCATTCACTCCCGGGGGAGGGGGTGTCCCGAATGTCCCTCGCTCCCCATGCAAAAAGGGAAAGTTGGCCTAGCCTGCCTTCCAAAACCACGGGGATAGGTGTCGCCTACAGTTTTCTAAAGGCTCAGGGAAAATAGGGCTTGTTTGCTTTATCATTTAAATTTCATAGGGCATCCCTGGCCAAGTAGAAATGCAAATGCCACAGGATTCTGGCTGCCCTGCAGAAAAGAGGAGCCCCCACTGGGCTGCACTGTCCCAGATGAAAAAAAAATAAAGGCCTCACTTGGTGCCTGCTGCTGCTTTTTCTATTATTAGTGCGGTGATGGAGGTGGTTGTCATGATCAGTAAGTCCTAACAAAATCTTACAGACTATCTCAAGTGTCACATCCGCTCTGGGCCTCAGTGTCCCTCACCTGCACAATGAAGAACTACAGGAATAGTGAAAAAACCTTGGCCTGAGGTCTATTTTGAGAAGAAAAGAGGAAAAAGCTAGCTCTACCCTGTTCTGCCGATTTGTGTCCATCTATACAGGAATGGCCAGAAAGCACTGGAAATTTTTTTAAGATTTATTTACTTTAGAGAGAGGAGAAGAGAGAAAGAGGATGAGAAACAGCAATGATAGAGTGAAACATCAATCAGTTGCCTCTTGTACCTGCCCTGACCAATGACTGAACCCACAGCCCAGGCATGTGCCCGGACTGGGAATCGAACCAGCAACCTTTGAATCCACAGGACAATGCTCCTGCCAACTAAGCCACACCATCCAGGGCAGCCCTGGGGCTTCTTAATCATGGCTTTCTACCCAGTAAAGTGGGCAATACAAAAACTGAAAAGATACACCACTCTCTTGCTTAACCCCCCAAAACGGGATCAATATGGCTATGTTCATATTGAATGGAAAAACGAAAAAGTGGCCTTATCATCGCTTTTGTGTTTACTGAAATGGTTACCGGGTAAAAAGGAAATTGCTCACTGTGGAACTTGATGGCTTCCAAAGAGCAGAGCTGCCCGCAGTCTGGCTACCAGCAGGACAAGGGCTGCGGGCAATGACGGAAGGGGCCGGGCCAGGATGAAGCCCAAAGGCACTGAGAGGGAGGCAGAGAGGACCCAGGCTTCCCGTCCTCCACGGCGCTGTGGCTGCAGATGTTCCTTTAGGATTCAACTCGAATGACCCCTGAGACCCACGCAGGGCAGGTTGTCCACCCTCTGTGCCAGAAAGGAAGGAAAAGAAATGTCTTCAGGGAGCTGCCACCTCCATACACGGGCCTGGGGGAGTAGCTCAACCTTGCCAAGCAAGCAGAGTGGCCCTGAAATTCCTGGAACTGGTTTTGGGTCAAAGGAGGGTAGGGTGCTGGCCAGGAGCTTCCTCCTGCACCTGGAAGCACCTGGGCTGGGAAGAGGGCTGCAGAGCGGCAGCCAAAGGCGCCAGCCTTCCACCTCCGGCCGGCCCAGGGCTCCCCGTGTAGGCAACCCCAGAGGGCAGAACAGAGGGGTGGCCAGCGGCCTGGGGACCAGGAGGCAGGTGTCTGGGGCTCAGCACTCAGGTTGGTAGATTCCAGAAGGCAGAAAGGGTGGCCAGCAAGGAGTGGGGAGACGGTCTATGTGAACGTAAGACAGCCCTCTGTTCTGGGGTTCAGATGATGGGGGTTCAGAAAGACAGCTATAAAACAGAGATTTCCGAATACTCCTAGGGCTTCTCATGCATGCAGTAGAAAGCCTGCAGGATGAGTGGATTTTTAAGAACTTGTTTTCTTACTGATTGGAGAAACACACGCACGTGGTAAAATTTTCCAACAGGATGAAGAGTCATAGAGTCAATGTTAAGCTTCCCTCCTGCCCTAAAAAGCCCCCGGTTGGCCATTCACTGGAAACCACCATTTCCACTTGTGCATCTCGTCAGATCGAGTCTACGTGTGTGCATGTGTGTATGCATGCATGTGTACATACGTGTGTGTGCTCCCCTTTACACACGAGTGGAAAGGGTGAGGAGATTCCAGGAGAAGTAGCCCCTCTGTATCTGGAACCTAACTTTGTCCTCCATCAAATGACCAGCTTGGATAACGCCCCTGCTGACCTTGCCAAGTCCACACTAGGAACCCACCTGCCAAAAGCCACCAGCAACCAGCTTGGGAAGCTAACCCGGGGGATGGCTGGACCTGACCCTGGGCTCAAGGGCACTGGTGCCAACCAGCAGCTTACTGAGCCCTCCCCAGGACCAGGCACCGGGCCAGCCAAGTTATAGGCACCATCTCACGCAACCTTCACAACCACCTTCGAGGTCAGGCCTGGTATTCCATCTTATAAGAAAAGGAGCTGAGGGCCAAGAACAAAGCCACGTGTCCAAGCTCCTGTGCTGATAAGTGTTAGGTAAGTAGGATGCAAATGTCCTTCTCCTGTGCTCAGCATTTTGGAAGAACATACCTAACAGGGAGGAGTTGCAAGCCTATGGCATAAATATTTATCCCCCAATGAGCCTGAGGGACTGCAAGGAACACACATCGAGCCAACTGTGTCAGAGAAAGTACCTAAACCTTCTGGTTTTGGCCCTGGCTGGTGACACAGTGGATAAGGCACCAGTCTGCGAACCCAAAGGTCGCTGGTTCGATTCCCAGCCTGGGCACATAGCCAGATTGCAAGCCAGGTCTCCAGCCAGGTCCGTAGCTGGAGGCAGGTCAAAGGCAACCATATATTAATGTTTCTCTCCCTCTCTGCATCTCTCTAAAAAGAATAAATAATTTTTATTATATATATATATTTATTTTATTATTTATGCTATTACAACTGTCCCACTTTTTCCCCTTTCCCCCCTCCACCTCCCCCCACTTGATTTTAATTGTGCATGTATGATTGTGAGTCAAAGCCTAATTCTATTAAAAAACATTAGACTCTGAATTCAAACAGGCTAGAATCAGGAGCTTCCCACTATAATGCTCACACCCCTCTGTTATCAATGTTTCCAAAGCTGTGTCCAAATACAGTGGGTTGTCAGTGGGACGGCTGGTAGCCTGTTGGGAACGAGCTTTCTCCACAGCCAGGCCCCGGCCCAAATGCCCACCACGCCGGAGCATGGCAGTCATGCACACCATTCCAAGGGTCTCACTTATGCAAACAAGCTGGGCAGGGGTGCCAGAGGTGCGTCATATTACACATGCCACTTGGAACATAAAGGCTTCTAATCATAGCCCTGGCCAGGCAGCTCCACTGGTTAGAGTGCTGTCCTGATACGCCAAGGTTGTAGGTTCAATCCCCAGTCCAAGGATCAATGCAAGGATCGATGAATGAATGCATAAGTTAAGTGAAACGACAAATCAATGTCTCTCTGTCTCTCTTTCTCTAAAATCAATCCATCAATCAATAAGACCAATGGTAACAGAAAAAATACAGATGTATACTACATAGGCCCTTCCATCCTGTCTGGCCAACGAGGGTGGCACTTCTGCTTCCGAGATTCATTCCCAGTCCTGCCTACTTAGGGTCTCCAGGTCCTAAAAAACAGCCGCTGTGAGAATAGTTACAACCACCAAGGCTCAATGAGTTCTTAAAATGAGTCGCCCTGGCTGGTGGCACAGTGGATAGGCACCGGCCTGCAAACCCAAAGGTTGCTGGTTCAATTCCCAGCCAGGGCACATGGCCAGGTTGCAAGCCAGGTCTCCAGCCAGGTCTTTAGCTGGAGGCAGGTGAAAGGCAACCATACATTGATGTTTCTCTCCCTCTCTGCCTCCCTCCCTTCTCCTCTCTCTAAAAATAATATATATTAAAAAAAAATGAGTCGGACAGTATTCTAAGCCCTTCCTATACACTATTTCATTTATACCTTACGACGACTCTGTGTTCATTTTACAGCTACAGCAAAACTGAAGCTCAGAGAGTTAAACAGCTTAACCAACTGTTGACCGGCAACTTTATACAAAAGCTAATGCAAGTATAAACACAAGTTAACTTGTTATCGGTCAACAAACATTTGGGCTTGAAAACATGAGTTTTTTCTGACAGGTCAACAATGTGTGAATTACCGGCAGGACCAGGAAACAAACCCAGGCAGTGGGATCCAGCCTGACAGGCCTGCCTCTGTCACAATCTTGCGTGGCACCATTCAGTGGAAATATAATGCAAGACACATGTATCATTTTAACTTTTCTAGAGTCTATTAAAGACAATAATAAAGGCCTTGGCCTGGTAGCTCAGTTGGTTAGAGTGTCATCCTGTACACCAAAATGATGCCAGTTCAATTCCCAGCCAGGGCACAAACCTAGGTGGGGGGTTCGATCCCCAGTCAAGGCACACATGGGAGGGAATTCATCTATGTCTGTCTCTCACATCTCTCTCTCTCCTCCCCTATCCCCACTTCCTCTCTCTAAAATCAATAAACATATCCTCAGGTGAGGACTAAAGAAAAAGAAGAAACAGATGAAATTAACTTTAATAATGTAGTTTATCTAATGTATCCAGATCTTATCATGTCAATCATGTGAGCATGTAATCAATATAAACAATTATTAAAGATATTTTTCGTTCTCATTTTTGTACTAAGATTTAGAAATCCAGTGTACATTTTACACTCGCAACACACTTTGATTTGACTTTTCCACATCCCAGATGGGACAACTCAGGTCCAGCCACGGCCTGAGTGAACCCCAGCTTCTCTGGGTCTCTGTATCACTACATTAAAAAATCAGCCCTGGCCGGAGTGGCTCAGTAAATTGAGCACCGGCCCATGAACCAAAGGGTCACCAGTTCAATTCCCAGTCAGGGCACATGCTTGGGTTGCAGGCCAGGTCCCTGGTTGGGCGTGTGTAAGAGGCAACGGATCAATGTTTCTCTCCTTTTCTTTCTCCCTCCTTTCCCCTCTCTCTAAAAATAAGTAAATAAAATATTTTTTAAAGAGAGGGTTATGCAGTATTATTTACAATAAACAAAACATAGAAGCAACCTAGGTGTCCATCAATGGACAAGTGGATAAATAAGGTGTGGTACATATCACAATGGAACATTTTTAGCCATTAAAAAAGAATGAAATCTTGTCATTTGCAACAACATGGATGGACCTAGGGGGTCTTAGGCAAAGGGAACTAAATCCAAATTTCATTTGGATGTAGAATCTAAAAAACAAAAAAAAACAAAAACAAAAAAGGACCAAACAAAATAAAATGAAAACAGACTCTTAGACACAAAGAACAAGCTGATGGCTGTCAAAGGGGAGGGAATGAGCAGATGGGTAAAAACAACTTTTAATGTTAAGACTTTAAAAAATAGGTGAGGATGGACTTATTCTTTATGTCTTCAACCTTTCATGAATCCTAAAAGTTAACATCCACACAGCTCCATTCATGATACACAAGACAACAATACTTCCTCTCGTTTTTAAAAAATGCCCCCAGAAAGTGAGGCTCAGAGAGGCCATGGCCTCGGCCTAGAGCCACACAGCCTGCAGCAGCCAGAACTCAGGCCTCCTGCCTACAAACCCAGTTCCCGGGTCTTCACTTACGGCTTGCTAAGTGCTTTGCTCAGGCCACCCTAGCACATGGGCGTCTGCTTCCCTGAGGGAAATACCATACTTCCCGTGGGGGCACGGGCATGCCCTTGGAATTTAACGAACTGTCTACGCATCAGCTTTTAGGGACATCCAATCCTGCATCCTTCTCCGAGTCCTGGGCAGGGGAACATCTGGAAGTCTAAATTGCTCAACAGCTGGGAGACATTCTGGCCCTTAAAAAGCATAATTTATTACTCCAACAATAAAATTACACTGTCAATCTAGGGGGCAGAAAGTAAGACTTTGCAGCTATCAGTTTCTTGGCTGGGAGGGAGTGTGCATTTGCCCAGGGCCCCCTGACCCACTGGGTATATGGGACAAGCCTGGTGCTATCCCAAGCTGACCGATTATGGCTCAGCGTGCAGAGAGGCCTTCCCCCCCAACCCATCAGATATGCAGGAGGGGTGATACCTGGATGTGAACCTCTGTTCCTCAGCTAAATGGGGATGGAGCCCCACACCAGCTGAACTAGGGGCTCAAGACAAAGCCCATGGGAGCAACCACACCACAAACATCTCTAAAAAGGGCCGGGTTCCAAACCCCAAGTGCTGGACCCTCCCCTTAGAACCATTCTCAATCCAGTGACCTTCCAGTGGGTGAAAGAGCGTGGATGGTCCTTGGAACCGCCAGACAGGACCCGAGAGGATCTGCAGGGCCCGAACCACAGGACTCCAGAATCAAATCCCACCTCTGCCACTTCAGCTCAGCTTGGGGGACTTCCCTTACCGCTCTGTGCCCCCAGGGCTGGGCTGGGCTGGCATTAATGGGCTTCTCCCAAGGGCCCTGAGCTCTTCGACACACTGAGAGCCTAAACTCTGGCTCTTGGGCTTCCGCTCATGGCTCCATCCCTGCTCCTAAATGGTCACGTTCTGCTTCCTCAGCCGGCTGGGGGCTCACCGGGGACTACCTACCATTATGTCTCATGACTAGCCCATAAGTTACGTCTATTCTTTTACAGATGTTAGTAGAATACGTTGAACTACATGAAATCCACTCACCAATTTTGTTGCACCAAAAACATTTGCTAGTTTTTTTTTTCTTTTTCAAGAAGCACATCTCCTGAAAAAGCCTTTGAAAGTGAGGTGGTACGTCAGAATGTCCAGGGCAGGAGCACAGTGACCCCTGTGAGGCGGCTGACCGCAGCATGAGCAAGTACATACCTGCCCTGGGTGAGTCTTCGCCAGAGACCGGAGCGCTGGGTGCCCCCGGCCAGCGCCGGGAAGTGAGGTAAGACCGTCAGCTGATTGAGCTGCCATGCGGGTGTTCACCGTGACACATGGAAGCGCTGGACTGAGGCCCCAGCCCTGAGGTCAGCACCTCCCGCTGGAATCCGGAGGATAAAGACTTGAGGCAGTTCAGTGACTGGTCAGGACCTGCGCTCGGCCACTTCTGGCTGGATGGCCCTGGCTGAGTTTCGTACCATGTCTGAGCCTCATACCAAAAGCTCAGGCAACAAAAGAAAAACTAGGTAATGTGGACTTCATCAAAATTAAAAGTGCCCCTGCAGACCCTGGCCGGTGTGGCTCAGTTGGTTGGAGCATTGTCCCCTAACCGAAAGGCTTGGGGGTGGATTCCCAGTCAGGGCACATGACTAGGTCGCAGTTTGACCTCCGGTCTGAGTGTGTATCATCCCTAGTCTGGGCACATACAGGAAGCAACCAATCAATGTTCCTCTCTCTCTTCCTCTCTCCTTTCCTCTCTGTCTCTAAAAACCAATGAAAAAATAATCCTCAGGTGAGCATAAAATTAATTAATTAAAATAAAAAACCTTTGCCTCAAAGGATACTTTCAAGACAGTGGAAAGAAACCCACAGAATGGGAAAAAATATTTGCCTATCTTACCCCAAAAAGGGGTCAATCTCCAGAATATATAAAGAACTCTCTTTTTTTAATTGTTGTATTACATCCATCCTCTTTTTGCTCCCCTCTGTCCCCCTCCCCACCTACTCATTCCCCCCAAAGTCAATCCCACCTGTTGTCCATGTCCATGGTTCCTTTATACTAGGTTCTTGTCTAAACTGCTCCCCTTCCTTGCCTTTGCCTCCCCCCTCCCCCAACATATATAAAGAACTCTTACAAGTTAACAACAAAGAAAAAAAATACTGTCCAAAGAAGGCATGTAAGCAACCACGCAGAAAGATATTCAACATTGCTAGTCATTAGCGACATGCAAATCAAAACCACTATGAGATTCCACTTCGTACTTATTCATAAGGCTTTTTTATTTTTATTTTTTTAGAAATATTGCACAGAGAACATAACATGTGTTGGCCAGGATGTGGAGAAATGGGAACCCTTGTGCCATGAAAAACAGTCTCAGTTTCCCCCAAAATTTAAACATGGAATTACCATGCATATGCCATTCAATTATAGCTATTAGTAATACTAAATTACATTGTGCTATAGTATCATCTCAGTGAGTTTTTGCTTTTTCTCTGAATCTCTCAAAGGCAATGATTGGATCTTCTAAACTATGAAATTCAAGCACCTCCTTTTTATCCACCCGCACCCCCAAAGCCTCACGCAGTTCCGGGCACATACAAAGTTCCTGCAGTTCCCAACCAACCACGCCCTTGTTGGCTTTTCCCTCCACTATGCTGGGAAGGTTAACAGGATGGAAACACTGCTCAAGATGGGCTGGGCTTTCCTCACCAGGGAAGCTGATTAGTTTGTTTCTCTCAGCAACTTGACCATGATAGGTCACTGTCAATGAAGGAAATATGAACTCGGCCTGGCCCCCAGAGACCTCAGCAAAGGCTAATCAACTGGGAGGCAGCAGTGAGGAGCTGGCCAGAAACCACCAGGCTTAACAGCCCCCCAATACCCTTCCAGCTCAGCAAACACAGAAGGGCTAGGAAAGGAAGGAAAGAAGGAAAAGGAAAAGCAACATATGTTAGGGAGTAGGGTAGGGGCAGGAGGCAGAGGTAGGGGAGAAAGGAACAGTCCGGAATCCCAGGAATAATTACTTTGCTAGGCACACACCTCCAGTCTCAAAATCACGCAAGGGACTGCAGAAGTCATTCAGAATAACATGATGGGCAAACAGGTCTAAGGAAAAAATGTTAATACTGTCTATTCCAGAAGTCATTGCTCAGGTGAGACATTCAAGTGAGTCAAGATGTAAGCAGGGAGCACCCCCCAGACAGACTGCCCCTGCCAGGCCCTGGGGTGGGGGGTGGGGGCCCAGAAAAGCAGGCCATGCAGGTCATGGGGTACAGGCAGCCATAAGCAGGGACTGCAAACTGCTAAGCCCGGGGGCCACATCCAGCCCACACGTGTTTTGTTTGGCCTGCGAGGGTCTCTTAAGAACCTGAATTGAAACATTTGAAAATCAGGAGAATAACATTTTTCTTTAGTGGATATCTTGGCTTGTCTTTTGAAAAAAGCTTCGGGAACAAGGGCTCTACCTTCCGGCAGGGGGTGAAGGAGGAGAGGGGGTGGGGCAGGTTGTTTGTTGGGGCACACACCTCCGGTTGCAGCTCCTGGGCCCACCTGGTCTGTTTACATAATCGGCTCTTCCTCCTAAACTGACGAATCTGCAAACCGTGAAAGACACCCAGGGCTGCAACACAATACAAGGAGGCGTGAGCTGTGATGCTGTGACCACCGAGAAGCTCAGTGCTTGGGGGAGCGGGTGTCACAGGACGCTAGGGAGGAAAAAGGAATGCTTCCTGGAGGAGGTGACCCCAAGCTGAGACACAGAGCATAAACATGAGAGAGTGAGGGGAGCAAATGGGAGAGATTGGGAAGCTGCCCCATTTCCCGGGCTGGCGGCTTCCCTCCCCATGTGAGAGGTGAATGTTGGAAATGAATCCGCAGACACCAGTGGCTGGAAGAATCGCAGCATCAAACCTTCAACATCAGTCAAGCCTCACTTCCACCAGCTGCCTCTGAGGAGACACCCCCTCCTACCGACCCAAGCCAGAGGAGTCCAAGGGCAAAAGTACAAACCCAGCCTTTGGGGCTGGTGAGCACTGGGTCCTTCCTTACCTCCGCTTCACCGTTCACATTCACTCAGCAATTAATTCAGCGGTACTCACAGAGCACCTAGGATGCAGCAGACACTTCAACTAATAACGGGAAGCCATTGGATGCTATTAAGTCCTTGGGTTTCAAGATCTAGTTTGCCCCTTCAAAAGCCTGCTCTCTCTCTGGTCAGGATGGGGGCAGGGGTGGGAGCAGGAAGACAGCCAGGACTCGGGATGCTCCCAGGGAGGGAGTTTAGGTGGCTGCATATCAGGGTCACAGATGTCTGGAATCCCTCAGGCACAAAAGGTGAAAACCTTAATGAACTGGCTAAGTCATGGCAGCCAAGGCAATTTCCACGTGTTCCATACGACCTCTTGGCCCCAGCACCCCTTGCCTTAAAAAGCAGAAACAAAACATTGCTTTTCTTTTTTACCTGACTAAGTATGCAGGGAACGCCTCTGATTGGGAAAGCATGTATGGAACGTCCAGAGGAAAGACAGGGAGGAGGTCTGCCTTTGACCCACCTCAGGCCTGGGGGGCCAGCGTCTCCGGCCAGCCGGGAACTCCGCAGCTGCCAGGCAAGGGCCATGCTTTTCGCAGAGCACACATCAGGGAAGCTGTCTGCCCTGAGGTGTCCTGAGACAGAGGCGGCCCTGCGGTGGGGGGAGGGGATGCAATGACAATGGGAAGCACGGCCCAACGGGAGGAGGACAAGGGTCCCCAGTGCCCGAGTGGAAACCAGACCAGGGGCATTCTGGCCTCGGCCTCCTGGGTTGTTCATGAACCAAATGCAATGTCTGTTTTGTAAAGTGTGAGGCACCCCAGGGACTGGAAATCTCTCAGCGACAGCAGGGGCTAAAGCGATCCCCAGGCTGCCACCGGCCAGGCGGGATGAATCATGACTTAAGTAGGACTGCGGAATAAACCCTGTCACAATAAAGGCCGGAAGGGGCCTCTGTTCCTCCAGCAGCCCTGCCATAAATTCCAGGGGACTTTCCACATGTCCTTCTGCAAAGTGGAAAAAGCCAAGCATCCAGAAAGGAACGGGTGTGCTCATAGCTACATGAACTAGAATGCTCTTTAGACTCCAGGCAGGCACACCACGTGTGGACAGATGTCTCTGAAATGCCACTCTCCTCTTGTCCCTGCCCCTGTGCACACCCTCCAAAGCTCCCTGTGGCCTGCTGGGTAGAGTCCAAGCACCTCTTCGGAGTATAAAGGCCCGTGGCTACCTCTTTAGTCCCACCTGGGATCCTTCCAACCCTGCCCTCCAAGCTGAAGTTCTTTCTATCTCCGAAATAAACATTGGATCCATCCTCTTCTATCTTCCTCCCCTGGTAGAGCCAGGGCTCAGGTCCTATCTTTGAATGCCAACACAGCCTCCAGCTTCCAAAGTCAACCACCCAATCCATTGTCTTCCCAACAAAACAAGTCAATCAAATCAGGCCCCACCCACTTAGCAGTTCCTAAAGGCTAGGAATAGCACTTAAGGCCTCCAGGACCAGGCACGGGCCCACCCTGGACCCATCCTGTGTCTCTGATCTCTGGACATTCACTCCACTCCACCCACAAGGGTCTCCTGATAATACGAATGCCCCAAGTTTTCTCCTGTCTGGGCTCCTTCCCCCAAAGGACTGTTAAATGCAATTTTAAGAACCTAGAAATTACAGTTGTCATATGCATTACCAGTCTGTTTTTCTTTCCATATATGTCAAAATGTGTAAATGATATATGGGTCTACACTGTCCTTTTAAAAAGCATTAAAGAGAGACCTGTGGCTCAGTTTGCTGGGCATCAGCCCACAAAGTGAAAGTGTGCTGGTCAATTAATTCTCCTTCAGGGCACATGCCTGGGTTGCAGTTCTGTCCCCAGTCAGGGTGCATGTGAGAGGAAACCAATCCATGTTTCTCTCGCATGGATGTTTCCCTCCCTCTCTTCCCCACCCCGCTTCCCTCTTCTCTAAAAATAAATCCATAAAATCTTTTTTCAAAAAGCATTAAAGAGAAAGTTAAAGTAACCTTTGACCCTCACAACCAACCCTATTCCCAAGTCCCTGTCCTGATGATGGTGGTGAATTTGACCTAGATCCTTCTAGCCCATTTTTTAAGATTTGCATCCACCTCTAAGCGTCCTTCAGTAACACAGCACGAGCTGAGCATTCTCAAGTTCACCTAGGAGTGGGGTGCACAGATGTTTTTGATTTCATTGTGTGCTGCCAACAGTCCTAGCTCGCTGGCTGAGCAGCGGATCCTGTCACCCAGCCTCACCAAAACTTGAGTCAGACTTCCTATTTTGGGCACTTTTTAAAGTACGAACATGCACCCTTTGGAAACAACCCAACTGTCCTTCCACTGAAGGATGGGTCACAAACAGACTGTATGTACTCTGCCATCTAAATGACCGAACCAGCCATACCTGCCACAGCATGGAAAAATCATGTGCATGACACTACATGTGAAAACCCAACTAAATGGGCTGTGTACTGTATGATGGATTCCACTCATATGAAAAAGGCAAAAACAGTAAGGTCAGAAAGCAAACCAGTGGTGGTTAGACGTGGGAGAGGAGGCTTGACTGCAAAAGGGCAGGAGGAAAATCTGGGGGGGGTGATGGAACGGGATGATGGGTGACGATTACAGGACTGTGTGACACAGCTGCATGCATTTCTCAAAGTGTCCAACCCTGTGGCCCGGGGAGGGGGAATCCTGCTGTATACAGGTCAGATCTCAATGTACCTGATTTTATTAGCGAGATTCAGAATCTTTTCACGTGCTCCCTGCATTTCTCCTTCTAACTTTGAGAACTGCCGGCTCATGTCTTTTACCCACTTTGTTAGGAGGTTGTGGCTTTTTGTTGTTGGCTTTCAGGAACTCTTTATTCTTAATTATTATAGCCTATTTTTTGTTTAGAATGGCTTTTTCTTTTAATATATAGTCATATTATCAATCTTTTCCTTTTATTTATGCGTTTCTTCTCTGGTTAACTTCTCCCAAGTCTTCATGTCTTACTCAAACACAGGATTTCAATGTTCATACCCTTGCTCCAAGTAAACTATCCTCTCACATCATGCAAGTTCATAGTCTTTTATCTTTCTTACAATAATGTTATTTTTCAGTGTGTTTGCTCCTTTGTCTGCTCACTAAATAGTAAGCTCCGTCAGGACGAGTTGCGTTATCTGTTTTGATCACTACTGAATACCTTAGACCTTAAACAGTGCTCAGGATATAACAGACATTTCACAAATACCTGATAAATAAATGAAAGTAAAGAAAAAAGTCATACAGGTGCATATCACCCATATATAAACATAAGTCTAGCATGTATGAGTCTATACTATACGTAAATGTTAATGACATGTCAGTTTATCATGGACAATAGCAAACGTTACACATCTCACCAAAAAAATATAGCTTCAGTATAAATCTCTTAAGCCGAAATATTTACCTAAAACTTAGAATATTGAGAGGCTCTGATGCAATAGTCCTAGTCATGGGAATTCATCACAAAAAAATGAACTGAAAAATAGAAAACTGGAAACATAGAAACATTCTATTTTGATCTAAGCATCCAAATCAAAAGAATGAGTAAGTAAACAATAAATGGTCCCTGAACTGAATAATAAAATATCGTCTACCCAATAAAAATAACATGGAAAAAGTATACTTAATAATATTCAAAAATGCTTATAGCTTGATGATAACTAAGAAAAGTCAGGATTCAAAAATACATGCCATAATTACAACTGTCTTTTTAAAGCAACACTAAAGAATAAAGGAGTGGTTATATTTAACTCAAAAAATAACATTTATCTTTTTTTTTTTATAGACTTTTCCCCAGAATTTTAAAAATAAACTTGTATTTCTTTCACTTGAGGGAAGACAGTCAACATTCCCCAGTCATTCCCCAGTCACAGTTGCGCGCACCAAGGGCCTGGACTCCCCACGGGCACGTCCCACCAGAGGCGCCCCAGCGTTCGCCATCTTTCTGAATGTAAGTCCGGGAAGCTTCTCCTGGTCCTCGGAAAGTGCCCGGAGCCTGCAGGGCACTTGAAAGAAATGGCTCCTGCCTGCTCGTTGAGGCACTGAAGACTTCCGCACCCTCCAGCCCCGCTGGCTCCCTGCCTTGCCCACCCCAGCCACAGCCCCAAGGTTCCGGGCGCTCGGGGACCGGGACCCCTCACCCATCTCCCTCCTGGGCAGGGGCTCTCGGCCCCGCCACACCTGGCTGCCTGGGGCCCGTTCCCCTTGCTCTCCCTCCATCCAGCAGTTGCTGGCCATTGTCCTCGCGCCCGCACTGGGAGCTTCTCAAAGGCAGGGGTGTTTTCTCATTCCCTGCAGCCCCCCTACACCTGGCGCTCCGTCCCTCAGGCGATTCGCTGAATGCCTGCCATGTGGATTTTATGCGTACACGGTGTGCCAGGCATGTTAGAGGCTGGAGATGCCGAAGTCCCAGATGGAAGCGTACTCCAGAAAGGCCTCCCTGCAAGCGCTCGGTGGCCACAGGAGGCTAGGGGCTACCACCTCGGGCAGCGCAGCTTTGGATGCCTAGGGACACAGCAGTGAGGGGTCCAGAAGCCCGTGGCTTGCGGTGACATGTCCACCGCTGCCAGCCGACACCAGCCCCCATGTAATGAGCAGGGCCTGCTCCTGATGCGACAGACTCAGACTTCATTTCTTCCCAACCCAGCAGCCAGACTGATCCCTTCAAAGCCAGCTCAGATCCCACCGGCCTTCTGTGTAAACCCTCTGCGGCTCCCCATTCCCCTAAGTCCAAGTTGGTGTCTTCCAAGAGGCCAGAGGCTTCAGGGAAAGCCCCGCTGCACATGGCCATGGCTTGCCCCTGGGCCTCCTCCCCCAGCTCAGCCCGGCAATTCTGTTTTCTCCTTCTGCTTCCCTCCCCCATCCCCGGTCTCACAGGCCTGCTCCCGGGTTCAGCCTCTATCCTGGCTCTCCTGGAGGTCTGAAACACCGTCCTCCACACTAACCCCTTCGCATCAGCTTCCCAGGGGAGCCTGCCCTGGCCAGCCACCTCACACTGCAGCCACCCAGCCCCGCCGACCCTGACCCTGCTCTATTCATCCCCACAGAACAAACCCAGGACCCCCTCACACACTCTCGCTGTCCTGTTCATTACGTCTCCTGTTCCTTATCCGGCTATCCCAGCGAGAGCACAAGCATCCTTAGCACAGAAATCTGACTCTCATGTTCCTTTCTGCATCCCCAACACCAAGACCCTCACTTGGCACCTAAAGTAGGCACACAATGAATATTTGTTTAATTCATGAAAATAAAGGCATGAATCCCTCTAGACATTATAGTTTAATAGGAGAAGACAGACATCTGGAATACTGAGTAATGGTAAACACTGCCTTAGTTTGCTCCAACAGCCATAAAAGAACCAAAACACGGTAGGCAGGGCAGCGTAAACAACAGAACTTGCTCTCTCACACTCTGGAAGCTAGGAAATCCCAAGACCAAGGTTGGGATTGATCAGGCCCCTGGCAACAGCTCTTCATGGCTAGGGAGCAGACACCTTCTTTTTCTCTGTCCTCACAAAGAGAAGAAAGCTCTCTGTCTCTCTCCCTCTACTCTTATCACAAGGACCCCGCCCGAATGACCTCATCTCTCCCTAATCACCTCCCAAACGGCCTGTCTGCAAATACCAGCACATTAAAAGTTAGTTTCCACACATGAATTCTGGAAGGACACAAGCATTCAGTCCATAACTAGTTGTTATATTTTTATACATATATAGTGGGGAAAATGTGAAACTCGGGAAGGGAACCAGGAGAAAGAGGGGGATTGTCATCTTGTGAGGCAGCCACCAAAGGAAAAGCATAATCACAACAGCAAATATAGCAATTACCACGCATGTAGAAACTACCACGTGCCGGGCCCTGCGCTAAGCACCGCGCATCTGTGAACGTGGCCACCTAGTATGGAGCGGACGCAGTTTCTGTCTGCTCTCTCTCTACCCTGTCCTTGCTCCTCCTAGGGACCACCTTGTCCCCACTGCACGGCTTGGACTAGATGGGAGCTTCAGGAGGACAAGGATTTTTTGTCTCTGGCATCTTCAGCCTCTAACATGCCTGGCACACAGCGACTGCTAAATAAATGCATGACTCCATCAACGGATCAATCTTAACCAGAAGAGCAAATGCTGATTAGGGGCTCCCTTACCAGGAAAAGAGAGTCCTGAAGGAGAATAAATAATAACAATTGTCTTTACGTCTTACTCAAGAGCTTACTTCCTCTGTGCTAAGTGCTTTGCACCACCTCTGGGAGGGAGAACCAGCTCAGGAAATGGATGCACACACTTGCAAAGGCAGGACCCCAGGACCCTAGGACCCTAGGACCCTAGGACCGGTGCCCTCTGCATCTGGTGCTTTCTGAGACCTGCTCCTGCAGCTTTCCTGCCTCCTTACCCTCTGTCTCACTTGCACTGGCAGCACTCTTTCAGATGCCACCTTCACACATCAAAATGTATTCAGAAACCACGGCTCCAAGCAGCCGCAGGAAGTAACAAACCCCAATAATTACAACGGTAATAATATTAGCTAATTGCACCGCTGCTTCCTATGAGCCCAGGCCCTCCGTCCGTCCGCTAACCAACTGCTGTTCGTACCCCTATTTCCTCCTCACTGCAGCCTATGGAGCTGGGACTTCCTGATCCCCACTTGAATGGATGACGGAGGAAACTGAGGGGAAGCAACCTGCTGTAAAGGAACCCAGATCGATCCTGCCTTCACTGGGCCCGGTTGCCTTCTGCTTGCTTCTTCCTCTTTCTTTGGTGTCCTTTTCCCAGTGACAAACCCTCCAGGTGCCACCATGTTAGGGTGTTTTACACACAGTAGGACAAGGACTTGTTCCCTTGGGGGGCAAAAAAAAAAAAGCAGTTCTGATGGCCCTGGCTGGTGTGGCTCAGTGGACTGAGTGCCGGCCTGAGAACCAAAGGGTCGCTGGCTCAATGACCAGTCAGGGCATGTGCCTGGGTTGCAGGCTAGGTCCCCAATTTGGGGGTGTACGAGAGGCAACCACACATGGATGTTTCTCTCCCTCTCTTTCTTCCTCCTTTCCTCTCTCTCTAAAGATAAATAAAATCTTTAAAAAAAAAAAAATATAGCAGTTCCGATGCCACCCTATTTGATAAAGCCACCAGACCTGTGAAGATGACTATCTCCCTCCTCCTCCCAGCTAGCCACAGCTCCCAATAAGTTCACAGTCCTTCCTTGTACAGGCAGGCAACAGTGTGGTGACAGTCAGAGGGAAAGAGAGGTGGGGGAGGTAGAAGGTAAAGGCAGATAAATGGTGATGAAAGGAGACCTGACTTGGGGTGGTGAACACACAATACAATAAACAGATGATGTATTACAGAACTGTACACCTAAAACCTATGTAATTTTATTAACCAATGTCACCCCAACAAATTCCATTAAATTTTTTTTTTTTAAATCCATGGTCAACATGGAAAAGAGGCAGGCACACAAATAATACTGCTGCTCAGACTACCCACCAGGCATCAGCCAAGCAACCCTCCATAATGACCCCCCCATAAAAAAAAGGAAGAGAAAAATCAAAGAAAGCCCACTCCGAATTCTGCAATTTAAAAATGACTGAGAGCCCTGACCAGGGAGCTTGGTTGGTTAGAGCATCACACCGGGACCCCAAAATCGTGGGCTCAATCCCCAGTCAGAGTGCAAACAACACTCAACCAATGGTGGCCAAAATAAATGGAACAACACATTGATGTCTCACTTCCCTCTCTACTTCTTCCTCTCTCTAAAAAAAAAAAAAAAATCAATAAATAAAAATAAAAATAAACGACTGAGACCACCGTGTTTTATGACCTGGCAATGTCTTTGGTTTTAATGCTAAGGTTGAGAGAGGGGCCACTACAATCTTTATATTGTTAGGGTCACTCCTGGACCTAAACATGCCCAGGCTAGAGGCAGGTGGTCGGAAGAGGTGGGGCGGAGTGCAGGTGACCCGGTCATTTACAGAAAGAGAGCTCTTCGCTCCCTCCATCCGCTGTGAAGCTTCGTAGCAATGAAATGCTGGTCATAAAGCAAGGCAGGATGCCTAGATGCAGCACTTTGCAAATGCATTTAGGACACCGCACGAAGGCTGAGGCTTCTGACCTCTACCCATGGCCCCTGCTGGGGCCCCAGAGGCCCCCTTTCCCAGACCCCCGGCCCAGAATTTTCCCCACACCAAAGCCCTCACCCAACATTGGCCTTACTGCTCAATGCCTGCCCCGCCGGGGCAGAATCAGCAGGCAGCCAGAGCACGTGGCGTGCTCCAAAAGGTGCCAGGGTTCCTCTCTGTACCTGGGAGAGGTGGGGAGAGGGGACAGCACGCGCAATCCTCCTGCTCCCAGCCCAGCGGCAGCCTTCCTTGTGCACTTCACTGTCCTTTGACTTCTGAAAGTGGGCCCAGGGAACCGGGCCGTCCTGGTCCAAATCCAGGTGACTCTGTCCCTACCTCCCTCGGTGACCTAGGGGGACATTTTTAACATCTCTGAGCTATGGATTTCTCATCTGCAAAATAGCAGTAATAATAATCCTACGTTACATGATTGATGGGAGATTAGATGAGATAATACATCTAAAGCATACAGAACGGAGGCTGGCCCACAATAAGAACGCCATCGTTGCAGACATTTTATTATACTCTCCTTGTGGGGCTGCAGGGAGCACAAATTGCAAAGCACGTGCTCAGCATGATACATGAGTTCAACGTTATTTCAGGAACGACTATTGTTATTGTTATTATTAATTGCTAGTACTGTTATTATTGACATAGGGCCAGAAAAGCAGAAGTGACAGAAGAGGCACCTATCAAGAATGCATTTTAACAGCATTATCCTCTGAGGCCTAGAATTTCCGAGGTTTTAGGAGGAAGGTGCATGAGTGGCCATCAACGGGGCTCATCAACAATCAGAATTATTCCAGATCATTGCTCTGTTCCCACCTTGGGTCAAAGTGCCCCGCAGATACTAGATGTATAAAGATAGGGGGTCTCGGTTTCTTAAAAATATCACATACCAGCATCAGGAAAACAAAAACAAAAACAAAAATACAGACAGTGCCATGTCTACACCCAACCACGAAAGGAAATGCAAGATAACAAGCCTGAGTGTCAAAGGCACACACCACGAAGCAAAATGGCCAGTCACCACCTCTCCAAGGAATGGAGACATGACCCGGCAACTATCCAAGGTCCTCACTTCCCCAGGAAAGAGTTCATCCGTCTTTGGTCGGACCAAATTCAGGGACACACACTCACAAAGAGGAAGAAAGAAAGACGTCTTATCGCTGAGCTGGCCCAGCACAGTGACCATCCCGGGCAGCAGAAGGCCCCAGGCATGGTCACCATGGGCGCCAGAGCCCGGCTAGCCAGTCTTCCTGCCACTCAGGAGAAGAAAAGCTAAACGCACAAGGGACTGAGTGGCTGTGGATGGTGATATTCCAGGGTTTTAGACCATCCATCACACACACCATCAGGGGTCAGAGAGTCCAGAACCCATAAAAAAAAGTTCCCTCTTTACAGCCCAGAAATGCTCCGGCCAGGGGCAGAAAAGCACATCTGACAGTACTGGGGAGCGGGGGAGGGGAGAGGGAGGAAAATCAATCAGAAAAAGAAACTGATTTCTTCTATTTTTCAAGAGAAGCCTGGCTGTATGCAAAATTTTGCACTCGAAGTAGACACAGCAACAATCACAACAGAAAATCACCCTGAGCCAGGCAAAACAACAATGTGACCACACACAAATGGCCACTGGGTTCAGTGGCTGCAGCCTTAGGGTGGACCCAGGACCCGCCCAGGCTCTCCATCCCCAGACTCACGCGTGGAATCCCAGCCGGGCCCTCTTGCCCAAGCATCAGACCACGAGGCCGTCCTCAACTCCAAGATGGAACTCGTCTCAGACCGTGGAGACCAGGCCACGAGGCTCTGCCCAGCCAGGGATTCCTTTTCCCCTGCTGCTTCCAGGGAGGCTTTTCTCCTAATAAATCTTTCAGGAAGTTCCACTCTGGGTTCGGAGGATCCACACAAACCCCCACGCTACTGGTTGGAGCCTTAGAAAGATTCTCTGTGACCACAGGACTGTGTCAAATGAACATGTCTGAACTTGTCACCACCAAAATGCAAAACAGGCCTGCACCTATAACAAACAGCAAAGCTGATACAGTCACCAGGTCCCCAGGGCCTCCGCCCACCCACCACATACAAACCAGCGGTTCTCCCATGCTCTCCTCCAACAAGGAGACAGCTCCAGGAGCCCGGACCAACGGAGGCCGCAGATGGGCAGAGGGGGCTGCCGGCCACTCTCTGGAAAATGTTAAGACGTGTAGGAACCACCAAAACCTCACCCCCTTCTCCCTAAAACCTCTCTCATCTTCCAGAAGGGCCTGAAGTCTGGGGCTCGAGTCAAGAGAAGACCATTCCCTGCCAGCAAACTAGCAGGAAAATTCACGGTGTATCCAAGCACAGGACACATGCAGCCTCATGGCTGCCCTTCCTGAAAGTCTACCCCAACCACAAACACTGGCATAAATAAGAGCACAGGAGCAGAGGGAAGGCAAGCCTAATTCAATCAACAGCCCATCCAAAAAGAATTACCATGATAAGGGTGCAGGGGCACCCAGCAAATCTGGAAATGCAATGCAAAAGTTTCAAAGACCAGAGTTACCGAGTAGGAGGAAATCACCTTGGGGGTGGGGGAGAAGATGGTCCAAGGATGCAGGGAGTATCCTAGGGGTCACAGACTTCTAGTTTCACTAGAGGGGCCTTCAAACCACACCTGCGACCCCCCTGTCGGGACTGGCTAGAGATGGTCTATTTTCAGAGATGAGGTAATAAACCCTTGATCAAGTGCATAAAATCCAGAATTAGCTCTCTGTACGGGGCATCTGATGTACCCAAACGCCTGCCTGGAGTCTGGTGATGAGGAAAGTGCACGATTAACACAAACATACGCCAATTCCAAAGCCCCTTCCTAGGTCCGGCTACTCACTGAGCATCCCTACCCACAAGGCCCCGAACCTCGGAGTTTCCAGAAACGCAGAGCACAGAATTCTAACTTACTAGAAGGTGGATCCAAGCCGTGTCACCAGGGCCGCCAACATCCTTTCCGCTTGGAGCTCCACTCGGGGGTGCTGAGGGGTGCCGGGGCCCACCCGAGCTCGCAGCCTCCGCGGCTCCCGGGAGTCCGGCCGCCCGGAGCCCGCACGGCCCGAGGGCCCATGTGCTCGCGGCCGCACGCGCTCTGCCCGGCGGAGCGGGGCTGGCGGGAGGCCCGTGACGTCACGGTTCGCGCTGGGAGCCGCGGGGGAGGGGAGGCGCGCGCCACCGGGCCGGCCGCGTGCGCTCGGGCCCCGCTCACCGGGCCCCCTCGGTTCCCCTGTAACCCGCCGGCCTCCCCGTGAGCCCCTCCGCCTGCTGCCCGGGCTACGTAAGCCGCCAAGGGCCGCGTGCAGGCGGGGCGGGCCTGGTCCGCAGCAAGCCCGGAGGGCGCGGGGGAGGGCGCGCTCCAAACGGAGGCTGCGTCCCGGAGGCTCTGGTCCCCGGGCCCAGCGAGCCAGCGCCAGCCCCCGGGGGACACCGGCTTGTTTGTGCCCCGGCGCTTCCCGAAGTCCTACTCCCCCCTCCTCCCCACCCCCGAAGCCCTGGAGTCAGGGAGCTTCCCCGCTTGCCAGATGGGGGAAGGCGAGGTTCGTGACTCTAAGGTCAGAGATGCTCTGCGGTGGGAACGCACAGCGCACCAGACCCGCGGCTGAGCTCCAGCCTCAGAGAGCCGGGTGCCTCTTTGGTACCACTCAGCATCCGCGGGTCTGGTGCGATGGGGCGCGCGCCTTGCTGAGGTTGACAAACCCGTGCAGAGGGCTGGCTGGATGCCCTGCTCCCTCCATTCGAGAACATTCAGGTAGAACCTTCCATCCTCAATAGTCCCCGCAAAGGGACAAGAAACTCTGGCCTCCCGTGTGGGATGTGTTTATGCTGCTTCCCGCCCTAAGCCCCAGACTAGACTGATGCGAGGAGCTGCCTTCGTTCAGTTCAAAATATTTTGAGCCCTCTCGGTGAGCCAGGTGCTCTGCTAAGCGATGGGGGGGAGGGACTGATCGACGAGGTTGACAGACCTTAGAAGGAGGTCACAGTCCGGTGAAAAGATGGACATGCAAGGGGGCCAAGCGAAGATGGCCCCCCTCCCCTACCACTGCCCTCACGTAAGTGCTCAGTTGTATCCCCACCCCGCCCCCAGCACACCATCCAACCCAGGTGTCTTTCCCCCTTCCCTTGTCTTCTATATCCCGTTTCTCCTATTCAGATGGCTCCTTCCCTGCCCGAATGGTTTTCCTTTCTTGACTCCCATTGTCCTGCTACACACGTTCATTTATAATCACAGAATATTTGTTTGGCATTTGCTGCTCCCTCTAAGGGGCTGGACAGGTGTTCACCGGGGTGGTCAAACCTACAGCTGCACTTGCATCTACCTGGGTGCTGCAGGCAGCTGTGAGAATTAGCCCTGTCACTGCTTAAATGTCCTCCCAGGAGCCAATGGCTGTGCCCTAGGGGACCAGGGCATCTTTCCCTCCGATGCCTGCAGGTCAGAGAGGCCTAGCTTACAATGAAAAGCTCTCTGCTCCCTGGGTCCCTGGGTCCCTAGGTCCCTGGGTCCCTGGGTCCCTGGGTCCCTGGCTACAGAGTTGGCTGGCTGTGCTGGAGCCTCTCCTGGTGGAAAAAACACCTTGGCCCAGGACTCACCCAACCTTGACTTTGCCTCTATGTGCTCTGTCTGAACCTCCGTTCATGAATCTTAGATTCACAATTTTTTTCTTTTAGGAAATTACACTTTAAATTTTTTTTTGTTTTTGTTTTTCATACAAAATATAAAGGAGATATCTTACTAACCCTATCGAAAATTGACTATCAGATACATTTTGGTATATCTGCTTCCGCTTGTTTTTTTAAAGTCATTTGCTATAATACATGTACATTGTAAAAAATACATTAGAGCCCTGGCTGGTGTGGCTCAATGGATTGGTGCTGGCCTGCGAACCCAAAGGTTGCTGGTTCGATTCCCCAGACAGGACACATAACTAGGTTGCAAGCCAGGTCTCCAGCCAGGTCTTTAGCTGGAGGCAGGTAAAAGGCAACCATACATGGATGTCTCTCTCCCTCTCTGCCTCTCTCCCTACCCTTCTCTCTGAAAATAATAAAATATTTTAAAATAAATAAATAAATAAATATATATATATATATATATATATATAATGCAGTAAAATACAGGAAATAAAAGAAAATCAAATTTTTATCAATCAGAAGTAACTCTCATGAATATTAGATAAATCCCAGACATCTTTTTAGGCGTATATATATGGCATAGAAATACGTATATTTATTTATTTCTAATGTATATGGGTCATGAATATTAGATAAATCCCAGACATCTTTTTAGGCATGTGTGTGTGTGTGTGTGTGTGTGTTTGTGTGTATATATATATATATATATATGGCATTGAAAAATAGAAAAAATAAATTTACTTTAAAATAGCACTTCATAGTTGCCTTTTTTTTTAAAGCTATTTCATTTTATTTTAGTAGAATAAAAATCAGCTAACATGAAACTGGAGGAATTGTTAAAAGCTAAGTTTTAGGGGTTTTTTTAAACCATGTTTTCCTAAATAATTCTGGAAAGTTTCAGAAAACATATAACGAAAAAGAGAGTGCAGAGACGGTGTTGTAGGTGGAGATATCTCCACTTTGGAGGGCAGGCCACTCCCGGCTGTGACCTTAGCCCATCCCCACCCCCTGAGGTCCCCTCCTATGTCTGTTAGTTTCAAGAGCATTTCCATTGCCACCCTCCATTCTGTATCTGAAATCCCCATGCTTATTTGGTGTCCAGCCTACAATGAAATTATTTCATTCTCACTGCCAGTCCTTCCCTTCCCTATATCTGCTTCCTTACCGACAAACCCCAGACTTTCATTTCTCACACATGCACCAGGCATGTACTAGCCCCCCATTATTCTCTGCGGACCGCAGGACAGGTGAGGTCCCCTCTCTCCACAAGGTTACATTTGAGTAAGAAGAGGCAGACAGATAAGCCAGCTGACAAGGTAGCTTCAGCAGTGAACAATAAAAGCTACTGAGAGGGTAAATCTGGGTGAAGAGCTAGGGAGGGAGGGGGCAGGAGGGGAGCCGATGATTTGACTGGGAAGAAGAAACCAGCCATGCAGACTGGAGAGAGCGTTCCAGGCCAATGGAACATCAAGGGCAAAGGCCTGCAGGCACAGGAAAACAAGATCATCAATCATTTCACAAAGGCTTATTGAGTCAGGCAAACAGAGGCAGCCATCATTTTCCATGGGGTCAGGAGTCACGTGTCTTCAGCCGGCCGCTCTATCTCCAGCACCAGTTCTCTGGGTAAATGCACGTAGGGGCGAGGAGGGAATGAATGGACCGGTATCCTGGATCTTGTGATAGCAGAAGGAGAAGGGAAAGGTGCCAGGGGCAGCCAGCTGAGCAGGCTCTCCTCGGGGAGGTGGAGACGAAGCTGAACGAAACTTCAACAACTTGCAGTTCGCCCGTTTGACAGAGAGGAGAATGGGGCATTTGAGCAAAGAAAACAACGTGCATGCTTGAGGAGCTTGGAAAACTATAAGCCGTTCATTGTGCAGAGAGTATAAATTGCTGCTGGGAAAGTGGTGGGGGGTAGACCAGATTCTGAGAGGTCTTTAATTCCATGCGGGGGGATTTAGCATTTGCCCTGAAGAAAGGAAGCTTCTGAGGATATAGGAGCAGGACCTACACACGATCTGTCTTGCTTGGTAGAAAGAGCTTGTTAGATGTCATACATAGGACAGATTTCGGGGGGACCTGACAAAAAGCAAGGGGACCCATGAGGAAATGGCAGCAGAAACCCTGCTGAGAACCAATGGACAGCCTGGACCCTATGGGTTGCCTTGGAGAGAGAGAAAGGGGTGAATGCAAAGGACATTTACAAAACAGACCCACCAATTCTAGGGGAGAGGGAGGGAGGACCCAAGGGTGAGGGCCATGTTTCTAGTATCAGCAGCTGGGAGCTGGTATGTCCATGCAGGTGGGGAACATGCAGAGAAGATGCAGGTGCAGGTAGGGAGCTGGGTGCACTTGATAGTGGACAGGTCAAGTGGGACAAACTGCTGGGCCCTGCAAGCGAAGCCCCGGAGGCAGGTGGCTCTAGGGTCCCCATGTTGATGGGAGGGGTCACAGCTGAAGTTACCAGCTTCGCAGTCATCATTGTGCAGTGGCTGAGGCCCTGAGCTCAGGCAGGCAGGCAGGGAGTCTCTTTCAGTGACCGGGGATCAAACTCCCGAGGAATGAACGTCTGTAGGGATGGATGAGGCAGAGGCTGCTTATTTCAGAATGTTCTCTGGAAACCGATGGTGTGAAACTCAGTCCTCTGCTTGCTGCCTGACCTCAACGGCCCCAGCAGCAGCTGGAACAGGCCTC
Source organism: Noctilio leporinus (assembly GCA_004026585.1). Lineage (NCBI taxonomy): Eukaryota > Metazoa > Chordata > Mammalia > Chiroptera > Noctilionidae > Noctilio > Noctilio leporinus. The sequence continues at coordinate 102,247 of PVIW01000786.1, forward strand.
CCCACGCGCTGAGGCGCACAGCCTCTGAGCTGGCCTCTTCCCCAGGTCTGTCCAGTGATTGGGGCTTAGGGGTCCCCGCCCACCGGCTCCCTCTGGATTCCGCAACAACCTAACAGGTTGGTCCCTCTGACTTCAAATTCCTCCACTCTGACAGCTTCAAAAAAGTCTCTCCAAGTTTACCTTCTGAAGGGGTGGATTTCTCTTTCCCCACCCTAGCCTGTCGATATCCACGTGTTCCACCATCTCATTCACTTTTCTTTTCTCCCAGCAGGTCATCGTAAAGGCTTAGCTTTGCTCTGTTCTTTGGGGCTGGGCCCCAGTCCCTCCTCTTCCATGAGCACTTCACAGAATATTCTAGGCGGCAATCCCTTTTCCTTGTAGAAGTCATGGTGTGTTGGCACCAGCTCTAATTGGCAACCCCAGTAGCTACTGGGTAGGCTTTGCCTTCCTCTTCAGCCTCTGAATAGCCCTAAAGTGGACACTTGGTTATAATCCTGGTTCCTCAAGTCCAGCTAGCTGACGCCTGGAGAGCTTCCTGATGTTGACTAAGACAACCAGCGAAGTGCAGGACCAGGACTTGACACCTAGTCAGTGGGTTACCTGGGTCCCCTACAGCTCACCTGACAGGACGGGTTGGTTGTATTTCAAGCAGCAGGCACAAAGAAAGCTGACCCTCACTGAATAAATGCTTCTGCAATATGTAAGGGTATCCAGTCAACACACTGTACACCTCGAATTTACACCATGTTATATGTCAATTATATCTCAATAAAAAAGATAAGTGACTGAAAAAAAAATTCTTCCTCTTTCCTAAATTCCACAGAGGGCTTGTTTTTATCACATTTTCATTACACAAAGGCCAGAAGACTCTGTGTCTATATTTTTGAGATAATAGCTAATCAATAAAGTTGAAGATGAAGTATGTACTTATTATATTCCCTCCAGAGACATAGTATTCTTATGAGTTAGCAGAGAATATAAACTTTGGAGTCAGATGAATCTCAGTTTGTATCTATTAGCTTTGCATCCTTGGCCAAATCCCTTCAGCTGTCCTTGCCTCAATATTCTATTCCATAAAATGGGTCCAATAAGGTTACTTACATCACAGAATGGTTGTGAGAATGAAATAAAACAACTCATATATAGTACATTGTAGGCATCTAGAAGATATTCATGCTTATTGATTTCAACAAGTGTCACATAGGGCTTATTGGATATCTTTATAGGCTTTAGTTTTTTTTTATGGTTAGTAATGAACAAATGAAAATGTATTATAAAATATTTGAAGTACATAAAATATAAAGAACATTAAAAATCACATAATCCCTTTACCTGAGATACCTGTTATTAACATTTTGACTTATTTCAGTCTTTCCTAACTAGATGCTAATTTTGAACATATAAATATAGATCAGTTTTGTTTCTTCAAAATTAGGATGTCACATATGTTTCTTTAGAAGCTGCTTTTCTTTCACTTGTCTTCATATCCTAAACATTTCCTGACAGTATTAAGTATTTCTGGTTAAATATACCTTTACGTACTTTTTAAATAAAGCACTCAGTGCCTATGAGCATGATAGATGTGGCTGTTTCTCTCCCCTGAACACTTAGACTGTTTCCAATCACAACTGATTTATTATGGAAATCCTGGAGCAGGGACCTTGGTGGAAAACTCTAATGCCTTTTACAGGCCCTGACATGTGAGCCTGTGGGGTCAATGAGAATGAGGATTTTTTTTTTAAGATTCTATTTATTATTTTTAGAGAGAAGAGAAGGGATAGAGGCAGAGAGGGAGAAAGACATCAATATATGGTTGTCTTTCACCTGCCTCCAGCTATGGACCTGGCTGGAAACCTGGCTTGCAACCTGGTTATGTGCCCTGGCTGGGAATCAAACCAGCAACCTTTGGGTTTGCAGGCCAGCACCTTATCCACTGTGCCAATAGCCAGGGCTGAGAATAAGAACTTTTGAAATTCTGCTTACTGACATGCTGTTCTTTGGAAAGGTTTTACCTGTGAACTTGCACATGACCTTGTACTCCCAAGCAAGGTGTTCTTTTTCTTGGAAGAGAAGCATTTCAGTTCAAAGAGATAGAAAGAGAGAAAGAAGAATGGAGAGGAGGGAGAAGAAAGAAAGAAAGAAGAGAAAGAGAGAAAGAAAGAACTGTATTACATTTTTGTTTTAATTGCCTGTTGAATTATTACCAAGAATGAATACTCACATATGTGTTTATTGGCTTGCTGCACTTTTTTAATGAACATGTTTCACCCTGGCCCATTGCCCATTATTCTGGTGAAGTGTTCTTTGACTTTGATGGTGTTTGTTCCCAAAATTAAGTTCCTTTTCTTCTTTTCTTCCTTTCATCCTTCTTTTCTCCCACCATTTTTCTTTTTTCAAAAACAGCCTATAATAAAAAAAGAAAGAAAGAAAGAAAGAAAATTAGCAAACATATCACCCACCAGAAATAGCCATGTTAATTCTGGGCTATATATCTTTCTAGATATTTTATGCATACACATACACACACAAACATACACACACATACACATGCACACTTTTCACCAGGAAAATAGAATGAAACAATATACATTGTTTGTATTCTATTCATGTCACCTAATAATACATCATGATTGTCTCTCCATGACAGTACATATATTTCTGCAACATTATTTTTTAATAGTCCTGTAGCATTCCATTGTAAGTTCCTCCCATATTTTACATAACCAGTACCTTATTGCTGGCAATTCATCTCACTTGCAAATTTTCATTATTAAACACAGGACTACTACACACATCCTTGTGACTAAATCTTTGCATATGTCCTTAAAGATTTCCTTAGGGTAAATGCTCTGAAGTGACTTATGGAATATTAACACTTCATTTGTCGTATAAATCACAAATATTTCTCTCTGATCTCTAGTTGACCTTTTCTTTTCGTTTATTCGGGGTTGTTTGTATAAATATGTTTTCATCTCAATGAGCCCGTATTTACTAGTCCTGGAATTTGTGATGCATGCCTATTGTTTCTATGTTCAAAAGTCACTCCACAGCCTGAGATAGCATTTACCTGCTTCAGGGCACATTCTACAGCAGTTGGCCCCTCAGTACCCTCCACCCAATAAAGAGCTTAAGCCTAGAATGTCATTCCATCTCTGTTGCTAGTAATCAACTCAGGAATGCATGGGCTGATCCCATTCCGGACAGGCTATTGGAGAACCGCAGTGAAAAGTCCACCCTAAGCAAGAGATGAAAGAAGACATTGTGTCTCCTCTTAGGTAAAACAAAAGTAAAAAAAAAAAAAGAAAGAAAGAAAAGAATACATTTCTTCCTTGTTGAAGACTGTGGTTACCCTTAGAAGTGTTTTCCTCGGCAGGTAACAGAAAATCCTCAAAAAACAGTTTAAACAAATTAGGGCTTACATGTCCCACTAACCAGTCGCCTGTAGACCACTTGATATTGGCGCAGTGGCTCATCGGCAGCGATACGGTGACTGTGGCTGCCTGAAGCACCCCTTCCGTGGTTCAAGCAGAAAGGTGGGTGCAGAACAGCATCAACCCAAACGGCCCCTTTCACCGGACAAAGCAGAAGTCTTCCCAGCAGCCCTCGGTGGCATCCAGTCTCGTGGGCCAGAACTGTCACATGGCCTCCGCTATTTCCAAGTGAAGCTGCAATCGCAGTGTCCTGGCTTCTGGACCCTCTGCAGCCAGGGCAGCTGAACAGGAAGGAATTAGGAGCTGGGCTACCTTACCCAGCAAGGTGTGCCTGCCTCGCCTGGTCTGAGCCCAGGTTCCTGACGTTTAGAGAGCATCTTAAACACAAGGCCTGAGTTTTTCCTCTAGTTGTATTAACAACGTCCTGTTTCGCTTCCAAACGTCCTAATCTGTTTGAAATTTGCTTATGGAATTCTAGGACTTTCCTCACAAGTCCCTTGGAGTATGCGGACACACATGGACACAGCAAATCCTGCCAGTCTGAGTGTTGATGTTCTGAAGTGCATGCTGGGAAGCCCTGTCATTGGGCTTCCTGGGGTCCGGGGGGCTTAGGAAGGCCTGTTACTGAGTTCTGTCTGGGTCGGGTGATGTGGCATCTGAGGTCAGAGTGTAACTCCCGAGCTTGAAGTCATAGGGTCCATCCCCTAACGCCCAAGTTAGCAAGTCTGCAGCACTGAAAAATTTCTGTTTTATAGCAGGAGCCTCTACCCCGTAGGCCAAGTCAGATGCCTCCCCCAGGAGGGAGGCAGGGTCTTCAAAAGCTCTCTGCCCTACACAGCCCAATTGTGGGACCACAAATGAAAAGGTCACCAGTTCGATCCTGGTCACAGCCCAAACAAGAGGCAGTTAAATCGATGTATCTCTCTCACATTGATGTTTCTCTCCCTCTCTATCAGGATCCTCCCTTCCCCTCTCTCTAAAAAATAAAATAAAATAAAATAAAATAATAAAATAAAAAGGAGGTGCTGGGTTTGAGATACTAAAAATGACTCCAAGAGATAGAGGTGACTCCAAAAATCCATCGGATTTTATGAAGTACTTAACCTCCCTCTGCTACCGTGTATGTGGATAGGTGTATACTTTATGTATATATTTTCATCAAAAAGCAGCAAGAAGAACAAAGAACTCCAGGTAGAATGCAGTGAAGCAAGGCCTGGGCTTTGGGCAGGAGAGAGCTGAGTGAGGAACTGCAGGGGACTCTCACCAGCAATCTGAGTCCCAGTTTCCTTATCTGAGCAATGAAAAGAAAAACACCTGCTGCATGCTTGTGAGGCAAAACTCCGGGGGGTCAGCTCTGTCCATCTGTGAAATGCAGCTGCCCAGCAGGTGTGCAGCATTTTTATCTTCCTGATAGCACATCTGGGTATTTTCTTGATAGCACAGCTTGGTATTTCCTTATTGTTACATTTTGCTCATGGGCTATCCACCCACCTCGCAGAACTGTGAGCCCCAAGGAGAGATCTTGCCTTTTTTGTTCACCTATGTATCTTCAGTGCCTATACATAGCAGCTACTCAGTAAAACTTGTTAAATACTTATAGAGTGAGTGCAGGTGCTAAGGGGTGATCTCACACACAGTAAATGCTTAGCAAATGTTCATTGCCTTCTTTTCCTTCAATACCTAGGCAATAAGCTATTTTGGAATAAGAAAGACCAACTCTCAGCCTCAAAAACAGGGCCTCAGCATCAGCTTTGTTAGCATAGAGCTGTGTGACTTTAGTAAAGCAACTTTCCCTCTCTGCTTCCATTCTTTTCCCTTATCTGTAAAAGGAGAGAGCCCAAGAAAATTGTCACTCTCAGTTAGCAGCTTTGTCATTTTGAATGACTTACAACCTTACCCATAACAAAGACCACACGTTACATCTTGCTTTTCTTGCCAGATGAGAAAGGGCATCTACTAGATGTGTTTCCATGGAACTTGGCCTTGATGAATGACCGTCAATGACCGTCAATGACCATATCGTCATGGAGAAAATTCTCCAACCCAACACCCTGTCCGTGCATGGGTTCCAAGAAATGAAACTGACCCAAGTTCACACCGCTAGCCACTGGCCAAATCAAGATTAGAACTAGGCTTCTTAGCCTCTAATATCTCTCTCTTCTGTGGATGTCTTCATTTTCTTTCTAGCTGAGCCCCTGCCTCTTATCTGTCCACTTGGTCTCACCCTATTTGAATGTAGAGATGTCATTTCTCTATTTGGGGAGAAATGAGAGTCACTCCAACGCACACAGCTAAGGGAAGTTAGCTGAATGGTCTCATGTGACTCTTATGATTTGATTCATGATGAAACATTAACTGATCCCTTGTTGGCTTATGTTGTCACCTCCCACCAAGTTTCCTTGGCTGCTGGTCTAGCCCTGATTCCTGGGGTCACCGTATTTTTATCTTTCTTGCCTCCTCTATTACAGAGCACGTAGATTCAGTGGTCTCTCAGGCCCAAGGGTTCCTGGAGAAGTAGAATATTTTCCTTACAATGTCCTATATTTTTGTCCCTGAGTCTTAGGTCAAAACAAGTTACCTGGCATCTACTTGCTGTTCCCAATTTGCTGAGTGCAAGCTATTGCCGCTGAACCCGAAGCCAAGATTATCTGGCTTCAATCTGCTTCTGCCACTCTCCAGGCACATGATCAAAAATAATTTATTCACCACACAGATCCTCAACTTGCTAACACATATCTATTTAAAGGGGAACAACAATGTCTATTTCACAGAGCTCCACAGTGGGCTACATGAGGCATTGTGGGTATAGGTTGTGGTGCAGCTCTTAATAAGCATTTGTTAAAATATGATTGGGGGGAGGTGGGAGGAAGAGGCAAAGAAGGGGAGCAGTTTAGTCAAGGAACTAGCATGGAAGAACCATGAACATGGACAACAAGTAGGATTGACTTTGGAGGGGAGTGGGTAGGTGGGGAAGGGGACAAAGGGGAATACAAAGGGGGTGGCTGTAATACAACAACAATAACATTAAATTAAAAAAAAAAAAGTAAAATAGCCCTGGCTGGTGGCACAGTGGATAAGGCGCCGGCCTGCAAACCCAAAGGTCGCAGGTTCGATTCCCCAGCCAGGGCACATAACCAGGTTGCAAGCCAGGTCTCCAGCCAGGTCTGTAGCTGGAGGCAGGTGAAAAGCAACCATATACTGATGTTTCTCTCCCTCTCTGATTCTCTCCCATCCCCTCTCTCTAAAAATAATAAATAAAATAAAATATTTAAAAAAAGAAAAAAAAGAAAGAAAAATACAAGGATTATAGGAAAAAAAAAAAAAAAGATCAGTACTTAAACCCTTGGCTTGTACCCAACTGTGTTAGTATTTCTTGGGCTTCGTTGGTAAACAAATGGAACAAACCCAGCAGAGAGAATGACAATTTCTCTTCTTGACCCAACTCTAGCCCGGTGCCTCTAAGCCTTATTCTCAACTCAACCTTGGCCTATAAAGACTTGAACAAACACTAACATAGTTTCTAACAGCTCAAGGCCACATCCCTAGGGTGTCCCAGCCCCCCTTACAGTGCCCGCCTGAGAAAATTCAAGGCTGCCCAAAGAACGGACTGTTCCAGCCAACACCTGAAGATAAGGTTCCCGTCTCCCACCCCTGGGGGAGGGGAGGACCCTAACTTTGATAAACGCCAGCTAGCAAACCCAGATGGTTTCACATGAGCCAATACCCCCTGCCCAATTCTTTGTAGTTTTTCACATCCCTGACTCTACTAAGCCCCTTCCCTCTTCCTCCTTAGCCCCTTATTCTCCCTTTAAATGCCCGGTCACCTCTGCATAAGTTGGAATGGGAACCCAATGCTTTCTTCTACTGGGTCAGTCGTTACAGAATAAAATCTGCTTTCACTGCTTTAACTAATGTACCAGGGGCCTCTGGGATGGTCACAGCTCTTCATCTTTTCTGTGCAAGTTGCCCTGGGGTTAACGTTTCAATCACCCTCAAGGGAAAAAGAGAGCAGAGGAATGTGACAGAAGCGGTTCCCATCACACGGAACCAGTCCTGCCAGAACCCAGTGACACACTGTGTGCCCAGAGAAGGAGAAGATGGACTCGATATCCCGCCGGTGGCCTCTGGCACACATCCTAATCACCTCCAACTTAGCCCTGGCTAAAGCTCTTCTTCTGCCTTCGTGGTTGAGGTTTTTCCCAACAGCTGAAATGTTGTAGCTTCAGAATATCCTCAGGTGTTAAGGTACTTAGTCAGCTTTTGCTGTAGCAACACATATCCCACCAAGTGTCAGGGGCTGGAATTGACTTTCTGGCTGACGTGCTGTTTATCTGCCCCTGGGCTCAGCTTGGTTCCTTCACAATCGGAGATGGTGGGCAGCCCCTGGATGGGACAAGTTCCCACAGGGGAGTGTGAACACTGTGGGGACACTTGCGAACTTGGCACATGTGCTTAAATGTCCTGCTCACCCTTGAGAAAGGCCACACGCGCTCACAGTCCATTGTCAGGTTAACACGGCCGAACCCATGTCAATGGACACAGAAGTATATTCTCCCAACAGGGAAACAGGGCCAGGCTGGGAAGAAAAGTGCCTGATGGTGAAAAAACAATGCAGCCTACCAGCCCCTCAGAGCCAGATTCTGCATTGAAGACACAACAAATACTATACAGGGCGGGGCAAAAGGAGGTTTACATGTGAGTACGTGAAACACAGAGCTTGTCCTTGTATTATTACTTATTAATTATTATATTATGTTCCATACGGATGACTATAACCCTACTTTTGCTCTGCCCTGTTTCATTTCATAAATCCCTGCTTGGCATTTGAGAAAATGGGTTTCAGAGAGGCTAAAACTTGCCCGTGTTCTCCGCAGCTAGCAAGTGACGGGACCAAGATGCAACCCCAGGTCTGTTTGATCTGCTTGACCCTCCAGCCCTTGTGCTTTTTCTGAATCCTTTCCTTCCCAGAATCAAATCAAGAAGTCTTGATCAATTTCTCTGTGAGTTTGGTTCTGTTCCCCAGAAACTAGGGCAAAAACATCCCTGAGTCACGATGGTTCTCACTCTTTCCTATCTTCCCCGTGGGAGTCTAGAGTTCACTGTTCCTTCACGAGTTCACCAAGATGCCATTGCATGATTGAGATGGCGGCTTTCTATGTAAAGCCAGACCAGGTACCCAAAGGCAGACTTTGGTCCGCTGGGTCCCCATGTGCCTCATACAGACTTCCAATCTAGCAATTACTTCATTGCGTTCCGTTTGTCTATCTGTTTTTATTTATTCTAATGATGTTCCTTAACAATTAAAAAAAAATCTATTTGAGGGATGGTCATATATCCCTTTGAGAAAAATAACAAGGGCTATGAGTCTTCCAACTTGGGAAAATACATACCTGTAGGGACATACACAAACATGTGCCCATGATGTCATGGGTCTGTGGATTCTCAGTTAATAATATCTGTCATGGGCTGTGAGCTGCAGGAGCACAGGGACCATGGCTTTGTATCTTTGTATCCCTTACACCTCGCACAGATCTAAAAACCCTCAACAAGTCCTTGATGCATGTTAGTACAAGGTTGAATGAATCAATGGGTGAACGAAGGGAGAAACTACAGCAAAGCTTACAGGGCACTTCTTCTGGGCCAGCCCCTGTGCTGAGTGATTTTTGTGGGTGACAGCACTGAAGCCTCATGACGATCTATGAGGTAAACACTATTATTATTCTCATTTTATAGAAAAGGAAAGCAAGGCAACCAAAGCTTCAGAGGTTATTCAAGCTTACTCGGCTAGTTTTAGAGTCCTTAACTGTAACCAGTAGATTATAAGAAAAATGGGGCAAATATTTTAGTGTTTTGTGGGGGTTTTTTGTTTGTTTGTTTTTAAATTTAGAATTAGCTGACACCTTTGGAGACTCTACTAAGTACCAGGCATTATGCTAGGTGTTTCCAGATCTAACTTGAGATTGATGTTCCCTTTCCCCTAGTTTCCCAGGTAATCCAAGTAAGATGGAAGATCTCGTGATCTCTTACCCCACTATGAGGTCCAGATTGAGCAATTCTTCATTCAGAACCAGAAGCACAGGCTCTGTTAAAAGAAAGCATTTCCTTATAAATGGCAAAGATTAATGGGGTTGGTTTATCACCTTTTTAAATGGATTGACATCAACCCTAAATATCATAGGCTGGTCGGACTGGCCCATCTGGTACAAAGTCTTTGATGTCTTCATCAGCTCAGTTTATCTAGAGCAAATAGAACCGTGCGCCCATCTGTCATTGGTCCAAGCACAAAGAAACTGATTGCTTTTAAATTGTCCTCATGGAATGTCCCGGCTACCGGGAAAATGACATATGATAAAGACAGCAATGGTGGTGAGAAGGGCCAGGAAAGAAGAGGTGGATACCACCCCTATCATGACATTGGATTAAACACTTGCCACCTCTGGATCTCAGTTTTTTGATCAGTGGAAAGAGGTCTTTAAAGCCCAGATAGGCTGTGTACCTGTGGATTTGTTTAGGCCTGAGCCTCAGCAAGGCGTCCAAAGCTATAAAGAAAGAGGTAAGGAATTGACTTTTCTTTTTCTTGGTGTCTATTCAGCAAATGTAGATCAAGCATGATTCTCAGCATCCAGGACGTAGCCATGAAGAAAACAGAAAAACATTCCTCCCTTCATGCTTCATGGAGGGAGGCAGACAGTGATACAGAAAGTGAATGATGTGTTAGAAGGTGATGAATACTACAGGAAAAAGCAAAGCAGAGCAGAGGACGGTGATGGGTTGAGCTGTGACCCCTCCCAATTTCATAAGTTGAAGTCCTAATCCCCAACACTTCAAATTGCGAGCTTGTTTGGAACCAGGGTCATTGAAGTTGGATTAGTTTAACTGAAAGGAAGTTGTCCTGGCGTAGGATGGGCCCTGATCCCATATGACTGGCGTCCTTGTGAAAAAGGGGAAACTTGGCCATAGACACACACACAGGGAGAAGGTGGGGTGAGCATAAATATAAAGGTCAGCATGATGCATCTATAATCAAGAAAAACCAAGGAGTACTGGTGATAACCAGTATTCACAGAAAGGAAAGGCCTTCTTCTTTAGAGCCTTCCAAAGATCATGGCCCTGCTGACACCTTGACCTTTCTAGCCTCCAGAGCTGTGAGACAATAAACTTGTTGTTTCAGCCACTCACTTTGTGGCACTCTCTTATAACAGCAGCTCTAGCCTACTAGCCCAGGGGTCTTGCAAATTGAAATAGGGAGATCAGGGGAGATGTCACAGACAAGGGAACATTACTTAATGTCTGTCTTAAAGGAGGTGAGGGACAAGTCATGTGGATACCTGGGGTAAGAATATTTCAGGTAGGAGGAAGAGCAAGTGCAAAGGTCCTGAGGTTGGCCTTTGCCTGTCATTTTAAGTAATCAAATTTTCTGACACAGAAAAGTAAAACTCAACAATATAGATCTATAATGTAGATTCCTTAATTATCAATATTTTAACATCTTTGCTTGCTTTTGATCACTGATCCATTTGCAGTAAGTTACAGATATAACTCTTTTTGAATTCCTTAAATGTTTCTGCATGAATATCCTCCAAACAAGAGTATACTATTAACTAAATATCATACCCATACCTAAAAAGTTAAACAATAACTTCATATTTGAATTTCCCCAGTTGTTCCTCAAACATCTCTTATGTCTGTACTTGTGTGTGTGTGTGTGTGTGTGTATGAGATCCAATCACAGGCATGGTCATAAGTCTCTTTTACTCTGTATCAGTTATCCCCACCTTCTTTCTTTCTTGATTTTGGCTTTTTGAAGAGGCCAGGGCAATTATTTTATACAATTTCCTGTATTTTAGATTTTTATGGGGGATGGAGAGCAGGGGAGAATCTTTTTTCTAGCAATAGTCAGGCTAGTCTACAAACACTAGTACAAACAGTCTGCATTTACTTTTTGAAAATCAACTCAGCGTCTGTCAAAATGATGCGTTAATTGGGCAGAGTCATAGGAACTGGAAGACCTGCCTTCTAGTCTAGTGGTTTTCTACTTGAGACAACTTGACCTCTCAGGAGACAAGGCCCAGAGGTATTTTTGGCTGTCACAAATAAGGAGGAGGAGGATGCCAGCATTTGGTAGGTCGAGGCCAGGGATGCTTCTGAACATCCTACAACGCACAGGACAGCCCTTCACAACGATGAATTGCCTGGATCAGAATGTCAACTGTGTTGAGGTTGACAAACCCTGCTGCAATCTACCACTCTGACATCAACTTGCTCTATGACCTTGGGCAAATGCCAACCTATCCCTGGGTCCTTTCCCATGTGTCTTTAATTCCACCCAACCCCGCCAGACAGAAGCGAGTTCTGCTCTGTTCTTGGTGACTCCACAGCTGAGACTGAGTGGCAGGGGAACACTAAAGCCAAAGTCTGCTGTGTGACTGACAGTAGTAGGTCAGGTTCACACCCTGTCTTGGTGCTACATCCTCTTTCACACACTACAGACAGACCACTTTGGGGCCAAGCGATGCAGGTCAGTTTGGAAAGACCCAACCACAGGGCAAAGTGGCTATGGCTAAACAATGCCATATCATGTTGCCGGTTTCTAGTACTTTTCATGTTTGACCACCTAAGTAGGTTATGAACTCGTAAAAGAAAAGAATGGTTGAGAAAGCAAAACACTCTGTTATTCCTGTGAGGTGAGAAAAAGTGGTAGCTGCAACAGGGATCATTTGAAAATCACTCAACCCTGAACATCCACTGAAGGTCAGCCCTGAGCCCCTGACTGCCCCTTGGTTCATGTCCCTTGTGTCAACCAGCCACTGGGAACTGAGAACCTACAGTGAGCCAGGCACTCTACTGGGCACTTAAACATATATTCTTCACTTAATTTTTCAATTCTCACAACTCGGTGGCAAATTTTACTTTCTAAACATAGCATGAGCAAAATCTCCCATCCGACCAGCTCCTCCTCCAGTGTCATTTGCCATTTCTTCCATCAAGAGGCGGAGTCGGTATTCCCCATGCTTGAACCCAGATGAGCTTGTGACAAATACCAGGGACACTCTGTGACTTCTGGGGCTCAGTCCTAAAAGCACTACCTCCCACCTGGAGCTTTTGGAACACCCACTCTTAGAACTGAACGCTACGTGATAATACACGAAAGCACTGAAAACAATCCATGTGGAAGAGACCCGAGAATCCCTGAGCATAAATCCTCACTAAGTTCCCAGCTAATAGATGGCACCAGCCTACTGAGCAGTCACATGAAAGCACCATCGTGAAAACACAGGTTCCTGACACCACCTCAGCTCACATGGCCTGGAGGGAGCCATGGGTTGCCCTGCCTGATGCAGATCCATGAACCAAATAAACGATAGTTGATGTCCGAAGGCATTCGGATTTAAGATGGTTTGTAATACAGAAACAGATACCTGGTAGTCATGCCAACGGGTAGGTATAGATATCTTATTTCACAATGGAAAATGCGGAATTTCAGGATGGCGAAGCCAGAATTCAAATTTGGGTCTACGTGGTCCCAACACATGTGCCCATAACCACATGGTACTACCCAGTGAAAATGAGATATACTCTCAACTACAAGGAGCATAAGCCCCTGTTAGGAAAATAATACCCAAATTTTATACATTAGTTTTAAAAAGTTAAAGTCAAATTGCCAGTGGACAGATAATATCCACCCTGGGAAATTACCTTACAGAATACAAATTCAAGAGGACATGTCATGGGCACCAAAACAACAAAAGTTCTGAAAGACTTTAAATGTCCCATAATTGAAAATGGTGGACAAAACGTTAGCGGTTAATAAAAATATGACTACGAACACCAGGTGACAACTTGTAAGAATGATTGCAAAATCATATAAATGACAAAAGTAAACCACAAAATGAAATGTGAGCTCAGCTCATGACAACATAAAGAGCAGAGAGAGAAATTGTATTTATTTAACTTTTCCTAAGTCCTTGGCACTGGGTGTATTATTCTTTAATTTCAGCTTTCTACAACTCTATGAGGAAGTATTATTATCATTGTTTTACAGATCAGGAAGCTGAGGCTCGAGAATACTAAATAATTTGCATAAAATCAAATCGCTAACACACGGACATGAGGATGCGGAATTGAGCGTAGAGGAGATGACAGCAGCTAGAACAGTGAAAATGAGACTTGATGAAGTCAAAAATAAAAATAAAAATACAGAGATTTGATGAGGTCAACTGGTTGTTTTGGCCACTGGCTACTTCATTTCTTTCATCAGATGAGGACTTGCCTTTCCGATTAGGGTTTCCTTATGTTCATGAAAATCAGCAAACACCTAGTTAGCAGTGGCTGAACCAGCACTGTGCTAAGCCCTTGAGGTAGAGAGATGAATGCAACCCTGGGACCAGCCCAAAGGAACTCCTGGGTATGTGAGCTTGGTATGGACTCAATTCTTTGTTTCTGGGGACACTTCAGGACATCTATAGACATGGGGACAGGTAGATGAAGGAGACCAGCAATTGTGAATAATGTTCTGACACCGTTTGAAAAATGGAGAATTTGTGAACAGAGATGCAGTATGTTCTTAGGGCTCTAGTCCCTGCTTTGTCTTATGTTACCTAGAATTTTTCAAAGAAAAAGCTCTTTGAAGACACAAGGCTGAAACAATGAAGGTCAAGAGTGCAACACACAGACACTCCTGCCAGGATGCTCCCTGGGAAAGAGTAAGGGTCCCTCTCATCCAGCACTCACAGTTTATGGAAGATTCTTCATGCACAGAGGGACGGTAGCAGGCTGCAGAGTGGTCCCCATGATCCTTGTCTTCTTACATTCAGACCTTCACGTGGCCCCCTCCATGCCAAATGGAGTTGACTTCCCTGACTCGATCAGATATTGCAGGAAGGAGGCATGTGACCTCAGAGGCTGAGCCTTAGAAGATAGTGTGGCTTCTGCCTTGCTCCCTCCTGGAGTACTTGCGCAGGGAGAAGTCATGTGGCATGTCATGAGGACCTGCAGGCAGCCCTGTGAAGAGGCCCATGTGACCAGGAACTGAGACTCATTAACAGCAGCGCTAGTGAAGCTTCCAGACAACTGCAGCTGGAGCTCACAGCGGCAGCTTCTCGAATGACCTTTGCCAGATCACTCACCAAGATGTCCTGCAAGTTCTGACCACAGACCCTTTCTGAGAAAACAAGGGTTCGTGGTAGTTTCAAGCCACCACATCCATAGGTAACTTGTTATACAGCAACAGATAACTAGTACAAAAATCTCATAACTGTTGGGAGCTTTTTCACAGCCTGAGTTTAGAGCTAGCAGGTTGCTTTGTCTTTTCTCAAACAGAAAGTATTTTTATGTTTTGTTTGGTTCTACTTTTTTTTTTTTTTTTTTTTCCAATGTATGGTTACTTTTCACCTGCCTCCAGGCACAGACCTGACTGGAGACCTGGTGTGCAACCTGGTTATGTGCCCTGGCTGGGGAATCGAACCTGCGACCTTTGGGTTCTCAGGCCGGCACCTTAGCCACTGTGCTACCAACCAGGGCCAGGTTCTACTTTTATTATTGTAAGTTCATACCTGCCTGTTGCAAGCAACAAAGAAAATTCAGAAAAGCAGAACAAAGGAATTCTCCTGTCTGTCTACAAGGCAGAGAGACAACCATTGGTAACATACACATCCTTATACAGTCTCATACACATACAAGCACACACTTAACATTTTATTTATTTTAATTAATTCTCATGCATAAGGTAAAAACTTCAAATAATACAAGAAGGTATTTAGTGGCATAATATTAGCACACAGACACTTTCACTCTTTAGAATGAACCTTTATATTGAGGCTCTTGAATAATCTACCAGGGATATCCTTTGCATATATAATAATATCACTTACAAGATAAATTGATACCTCAACAAGTAGAGATCTACTGTATCATTTTATATGTCTATACTTATTGCAACATATGGCTATGTTGTATTACTCAACAAATTCCATGTGGATAGACATTAGATTGGTTTGGATTTTTCAATATTGTAACCAATGATTCAGGGAACGCCTTCATGAGTGTATCATTTTGTGTACTTGTCTAGGTATTTCCTCTGGATGAATTTTGATAAGTACAATAGTGGAGCCCAAGTCTATGTATTTTACAATTCCCTCATCAATAGTATATGACAGACATTGGCTATTATTATCTTCATTCTGTAGACCAGGCAACTGAGAATCAGAGAGGTTAAGTGACTTCTCCCAAGTCACACAGCCAGCCCATGCAGAGCTGATGTTCCAACCCACATATTGGAACTTGAGTCTCACTGGTTCCTCTGCTAGGGCAAAGGTCACAGAGGCAGATGCAGGATACCCCAAAGAAGAAGAGACTCAAAGAAAAGCAAATGACTATTCCTTTCCCTCCAGCCAGACCCCTGTGTCCTTGCTCCCTCCTCGGAGCTCCAGGCAGGGAGGGACCTGCCATCTCTTCTTGTAACTTGAAAATCACATAGAAGAAGGGGGTGGGACTATTGGAGTCACAGAATTGGAGCACAACATGGAATCAATAATTTGCTGGAAATGCTGGGAATGACCAGAATGTCAACATAGAGAAGTAATGAAAGATGTCTTCTAAAATCATACATCATCCGAATGGTTATTCTTTTGGATTTTCCATTGCTCTGGATATGCCAGCTGTGATGCCTACCTGGTAGCCTATTTTAGAGACTATGGAACTAAAGAGGTAGAGAGGGTCAGCACCATGGAAAGAACCTGGGTTTGGGAGCTAGGGTCCTGGGCTACAATTGGGATGTGAGGTTAGAGGTGGGGCTCTCACCAAAGCCCTGAGTTCTCATTTTCTCACCTGTGAAATGGGTATATTAGCACCCATCTCTGTCAGCAAAGAGCTCATGAAATCACATACGTGAAAGAGCCTCACAGAGGAGAGGTTAAGTGCTTAATAACTATGACTTTCTTCTCTTTTGTTTCTATTCCTGAAGGAGGTCTTATTAACCAAGTCATATTCTCTAATACCTTAGAGAAAAGATTATCCCCAAGGTGCCTGGATTACCAGCTTTCTCTGGGCTTAAAAGACAAAGCAAATAAAATAATGATCCTTATCATATGTTCTTTCATATGTGCAAATCTCACAAGAGGTTGTGTGTGTGTGTGTGCACGTGTGTGCCCACGCACAACCACACCCCTCACAGCACACACACACACACACACACACACACACACACCAGAGTCAGCATTTCCCTGAGCAAATGACCTAGGTAATCACGCTGGAAATAAAACATACCACGTAAGTCCTAATTAAAGTTATGCCCTAAGATAGCCTGTAAATTATAGGTTTTCCCCAAGACAGGATCAGAGAGCATTTATCTGCAGCTCATGCTGCGGGCTGATAACAAATTGTTCCGCTCACAGGCGTGGAGTGGAAGAGGACGGGACGGGACTCTGAATGAGGGACAAGCCGCGTCGGAATTCTGCCTGCGCTAGCCGGCTCCCGTCCAGAACTGCAGACACTGCCGCTTTGTTTGCGGCTGGCTGAGGCCTTTCGAAGGCTTTCCTCCCAGCAACGCTCTGTGGAACTCATGCCCAGCTCCTTCGTCCGGCCTGCAGTATTTCTTAATATCAACATGGGCTCTGGAAGAACACACTTAGACGGGCTCTGTTCACTTCTGGGAAAGTCGCTTTAGCTCTTTGACTACACGGGGCGGTTCCTGGAGGCCACGCTGGCTACCGCCTGGGACTGACGTGACGTGTGACCTGGGAGAGATGAGCTCCTGTGACAGCTGATGGCCCATGTTTATCTCCTGAGGGTGCTTCGCGGCCAGGGGACTGGCAAAGTCACACAGGATCAGCACACAGAAGGACCCACCTTTAGTTACGTGTTCTGCTGTAACTATCTTGAAATTCTTAATGCTACTTGAACAAGAGTTCCTGCATTTTCATTTCTCAGTGGGCCCTGCATATTAGGTAGCCGATCCTGTTGACACCTCTGTGGCTTTGCACATACTGTTCCCTGCCTGGAATGCTCTTCCCATAGCTCCTGCCTGGGGAAACCCCTAGATTTTCTCTCCATTTTTCCTTCTTTCTTCCTGCCTTTTCTTCTTTGTAGTTTTCATTTTCTTTTTTGTAAACAGTTGGTGAGTCCCTGCTTTGGGTTCTACTTGGAGCCAGGGGCCAGAATGTCTAGGGTAGGCAAGACAGAAACAGCCCTGGTTCTCATGGAGTTTATAGGCCGGTGAAGGAGATAGACAAACAAAATAGCAAGGAAACAAAAAAATCAGTTTCAAATTACAGTCATTACTAGGAAGGAAACAAACGGTGCTGAAAAAAGAATCACAATAGTGAGGGGAGGGGGAAAGGGACCAGGGTTAAGCCTCCACCAAAACAGCCCCTTACCCTGCACGCTCAGAAGAGCCCAGCCTTGGCCTCCCTCCTGGTGGGCGGTCACTCCCTACTATCATGCTACCCGCACTGAGCAGCAATGAGATGCTCGCATGTCCGTCCACTCTCCTGGAACATGAGCTCCCAACTGCATGAGGACTGAGATCATTTTGTCCCCCTTGACTTTGCGGGCTCTTCATAAACACTGAATGGTTCCAAGTGCTTTGCTACTCCACCACAGTGGTTCTCAGAGAAAGTAGGGGGATGATTTGGGGCACCCGTTCCCCCACCGCAATGGAAATTTGGTCATGGCTGGAGGGAGTTTTGACCGGCATGACCTGGGGTGGAAGGGGTGGCTCCTGGCATCTACTAGGTAGAAACCAGAGATACTCGCTGCAGAGCATCCTACTATAGACAGGCCAGTCCCCACAACAGAATTGTCCCGTCCCAAATGCCAACAGTATCCTACGCTCATACAGAATTACCTACGTAGGTAATAATTTAAAAATATCAACTGGCATAAGCTACTTCCTGCCTTCCAGCAGAATCACCCTAAAGAGCGTTTGGTTCAGGAAAACCCCCGGAGACAGCCCCACAGCATTGTTAGGACACATCTGACGCCTCCCAGCCCTGAAGCTGCACCTGCCCTTCCTCATGGCGCTTCCATGAACCGATGCATGGGGTGTTGGGCGGCGGGCCCCGGACAGCTGTGAGCGACTTCCTTTCCTCCAGCCCTTTCTCCTCAGCTTCCTTCTGACCCCGGGTTCTCCTGATGCAGCGAAAATCCATTTCCTCAGCCGCGGTTATTTTCTGAGTTTTACTCGGTCACCCAGAATCAGGATTGAGCAAGTCCAAGCGCAAACAGCAACTCAAGGGCTTTTGACTTGGGGAAGGAAGGAAGTCAAGTTTGATAAGGAGCACTTATTAAGGGCCAAGCCACTGTTATTAATACAATCCGCACCAGGAAGGTTCAAGGGTCACAGTGCTACCGATCACAGCGGCCATCACCTCCAGGCTGGCCTAGGTGGGAACTCCCTCCTAATCACATGGCTCTTGACAGGCCTCAGGTCCTCCCTGACTGTTGGCTGAAGATGGCTGTTCCTGGCCACGTGGGTCTCTCCTCAAGGCAGCCTGGAGGGTAGCTGGCCTCCCCTGAGTGAGGGTTCTAACGGAGAATGCCAGGAAGTGCTCTAGGTGGAGCCTCAGTCTTTGCGTGACCTAATCCCAGGAGTGACAGCCCATCACTTTTGTTTGTTATTAAGTGACTCATGGGGTCCAGCCCACACCTGGGGAGAGGAATTACACAGGCTCTAGCCACCAAGAGGCTCGGGATCATTGGGGGCCATGGTGTCTGTCACAGTGAGACACCATGTCAGACTGCTGTCAAACACTAGTTGGTGACCTTGGGCATGCGGTTCAACCTGCCTGAGCTGGTAGGAGAGGGCCTGGCTGGTAGGAAACACTCTCGAAGCTCCCATTTCCCATTTGTGTCCTCTCTGCTCTCCTTTCCCTTCCTTTGGCCCTGTGCAGGCCCTTGGATAGGCTGTCTAATGGTGACTCTTTCTGAATGCACAGCTACTGGCAAGCTATTGGGTAGCTGCAGTTGTGTGCCCTCATCATTCTGTGGAGAGTCTCCGGGTGGGCGAGGACAGAGCCTATCATCTAATCCCTTTACTGAGGCGATCTGTGACTGTCAGCCTCCTTTTCCTCTTCTCTAGTGGCCTGGCTATCTCAGCCACCCATCAGCATAGCCTCTGAAATTGGGTCTTCCCTGCAAAGGGAGGACCCTCAGTGCTCTGTTTCTTCCTGCTTTCCTCACTACTCAGTCCCTGACAGCTCCTGCCTGTCTGTCCTACGTGCTCCGGCCTTGGCGGCTGTGCACCAGGCAAGTTTAATTACCATTGACTTCCTCCCTGCCTGCCTCCTATCCATTAGCTTCTGAAACTCCTGTTGGCATCCCGTCCTGAGCAGAACCAATATTCTGACTAACGAGCTGATGCTCATGCGAGCTGGTGAGGCCACTGTGGCAGTGCCAGCATCTCACAGTCAGGGCAGTAGGATTCCGGTACCTAGTGGGGATTGGGGCGGGAATGGGCATATCTTCTCTTTGGCAACGCCCACTGTGCCCCTTCTGGTATGTGACTAATTATTATTTTTCCAGCTTATGTAAAATTCTGCCCCCCACAACTTCAAGTCAACCTTTCCAACCGGATTGCCTCCCACAAATGTATTTTACATAAACATATTAGAGCCACAGGAGACAGAAGAGGGAGGAAGGTGAAAGGGAAGGTGTTATCCTTTCCTCATTAGAACATACTTCACAACTTCCCATTCATGTATTCATCCATCCCATAGGTTTTACTGAGCTTCTTTTTATACGCCAGGCATTCCGCAGTTCTGAAGGTACAGTGGGCAACACAAAGGAAGTCATCATTTTTACCTGGAAAATATTTGGTGCATAAAAAGGCCACCAGCTCCAAGAACCAGATGGTCCCTGGGATGAGGAATCAGCCAGGCTTCTGGTTCAGGTCTGACCCCACCAGGGCAGGCCTGTGTGTGTCCCCTTTGGTGGGCTTAGTGCAGCCTTCTTACACTCTGCCATCCACTCAGTGCTGCTCTCTCCTTCCAGACCTCAACGGATCTGGAAGGGTTTAGATATTTTCAAATCTAAAATCAGTTTCCTCTAGCAAGAATAAAGAATCGGTTGTTGACTTTTGCCCCAGGCACAGGGGGGCAAACATGAACAGACCCAGTCCCCATTTCCAGGAGCTTCTGGTTTGGACAAGAAAATTACAATTGATTGTAGTCAGTGCAAGATCAAGGTCACCTCAACCCCGAGAGCTTCCCACACTGGGGTAGAGATGCCAGTATAGAAATAGGACATTTTAGGTGGTGCACCCATTCTTCATGGGAATAAATTATGTCAGTGTATTTTTAGTGAGCATGAGAAAAAAAAGACATACCCAATATCTCAATCCCATGTTAAATGTCTCCATATTCATTCATCCACTCGCTCATTCATTCATTCAGCCAGCAAATACGTTATAATGGTCACCCTGTTCTAGCCTCTGAGTATTCAGAAAAGGATAAACAGCTGAAAAAATCTCTGTTCCCATAGAATTTACATTAAACTCAAATGAAGTGTTTACATTTTAAAACGAGACGATTTAAAGAAGGAAATCCACAGGTATGCCAGCCCTGCCGTTCATTCAATGGACAGGCACAGGCCAGTTCCTTCACCTCACCGTGTGCTTCTGTTTTCCTATCTGCAAAATAAGAATAATAATAATAGCATTTTCCTCACTCGGGGTTTTCTGACCCTCATGTAAGTTGATAGTGTGAAATGCACACAGTAGCTAGAACACAGAAAGCAAAACCTCATGTGCTTGTCAATTTTTTTTTTTTATTTTTAGCACAGGATCAAAATGTTAAAAATGAAGCAATGATTCAGTTCTGGGAAGCTCGGCCCCAGACATCTTCCCGGAGCACCAGGAGAACTTGTTAAAGGACATATTTTCCAGGCTCCACCCCAGGGATTTGACTTCAGTAGACTTGGGGCAGGACCCAAGCCCATCCCTTTTGTTACCCTGAGAGAGAAACATCAACCACCAGGGGCTGATTTCGGGTTCACACAAGGACTCCTGCGGGGTGTGGTCGGCTGGGGAAAGGCCTTCCCCGGTGCCACAGTGCCTCAAAGGACAAACTCACACGAAAATAGTTGGGTTCAGGGGAAGGTGTCCTTCAGAGGCAGCTGCAGGTGCCAACAGGGCAGAACAGAACAGGTTGGCTCATGCAGATGCTAGAAGTTTACCAGGGCTGGGGGGTCCGGTATGCGAGGCTGCTGGCTGGCTCTGATTTGAGGACACGCCGTGGCTTGCTGTCCTCACCTCAAGGAGCGTGCTGAATCAAGTTCCCTGGAAACCTGCCAACAAGGAGTCTTCTGACGTTGTGAGAAGGTTGCGTTTCGGGGTTTAACTTATGGCACCCAGAAGCCCAAGGCAGCTGCTATGAGATAAAAACTGATTCCAAGAGAATGTTTTTTTATAACCAACTGCAGGCTGTCAGTTTGTTTGCAGGGTTCCCTTTGAACGGCAACCCAACACCCCCCTGCTCCCATCAGAGGAGATGGGAAATGGGAAGAACCTGTTTCACCCCTTAAAGAAAATGACAGCTCTTCCCCAATGGTCTTAGCTATTTTCTGGAAGCTTGTCTGGGAAGCCGCGTGATGGAATAGAATGACCCAGGACCCCTTTCCTACCCTGGAGTGTGACGGAGAGAAAGTGCTGTGGAATCTGAGGCTCGGGTTCAAATTCCTCCCGTACGTTGACCTAGCTGCCTGACCTTGGGCAAAATACCCAGTTGCCCCGGACCTCGGTAGGCCTGTCTGTGTGGCGGGAATCATGTCAAGAATAAGTGACACCATGCATGCCAAGTGTTTGGTATGCTGCCTGGCACAACATGAAAGCACATTAAGCGACAACTTGCCTTGAATTTTTAATCACAAAAAGTGAACTGGCATCTAGAAACTACAGAAAGAGGAAGGCGCAGGCGACACTGACAATGGGGAAACTTTTCACTTGGACTTCTGCAGAAAACAATAAATCGGAAGGGTGTGTGGCTAAGAGAGGATATTTGAGTAAGGACTGAGAGTTTAGGTCATCTTTCTGGGGGGTGCTGATCGCCTTGCACCTGAAAAGCGGAGAGTGAAGAATTGCTTGGTTGCAGTAAGGGAAACAGAGGCAGCTGAGCGGGATGGGAGTTCCTCACCTCTGGATGCATCGGGGTGTGCACACAGCTCCCCTGAATGCCTGTCAGTCCAGCCGCTCGTGGCTGGGAGGAGGAAGGAAAAAGACAAGAGGGCCGGGGTGGGGGGTGCAGCGGGAAGAGAAAGCCATGTAAAAAGGGGAAGAGGCTGGGTAGTGGTTGGCTGTGCAGAGGGCTGGGAGCACAGAGCACTGACCTCATGGCTGCTCCATGAGTGAGACCCCCAGCATTATTGAGGGCCTACTGTGTGCATCCCCAGATTAGGCACTGAGGGTGGGGTGAATCCATGCACGGGTCTATGTGGCTAGATGAATGTGCTTACTCATCCGCATTGGGCTGAATAGTGACCCTCAGAATTCACGTCCACCAGGTCAGAATATGACCTTGTTTACATGTAGGGTTTTTGCAGATGGAATTAGTTAGGATGAGGCCATATTGGTTAAGGTGGGTCCTACATCCAATGACTGGTGCCCTTATAATAAGAGGGGAGGAGATATAGAAATACATACAAATATAGGAAAGAAAGTCATGTGAAGACAAGGCAGAGAATGAAGTGATTCATATATACGCCAAAGAATGCCAGGGATTTCTGGCATCACCAGAAGCTGGAAGAGGTGGAGACGCACCCTCTGGTAGGACCTTCCACAGGCGTGTGACCCTGGGGACACCTGTGAGAATATAGTTGTTGTTTTACCCCACCCAGCTTCGGGTAATTTGCTGTGGCAGCCCTAGGAAACCAATATACCATCTGAAGAGAAACACGGAACATAGTCGCTCCTCATTGGCAAGGCACCAGGACACGGGAACTTGAACATGCAAGGATCATGGCCTCACTTAGCATATTCTAGGGAACTGAGGTCTCGTTTCAGTCGTCACAGAACCGCGCGGAGCCAGGACCGCCTGTACACACACATGTAACCATGGAGCGACATAAACAGCTCGTAACCAGAGGATAATTAATACAGAGCAGTACCAGGTGCATAATTGAAGACTTCAAAGCTGTAGAACTGAGCCCTGTTCATTGGGAAAGACTTCCCGGTACAAGTGAGTGTTGATGGCAGTTATGAAAACTAGAAGGACGTGACCTCTCAGGAAAGTCACATGGGGAGAGGTTGGGTGCCTTCATCATTTCTTTCAGGGTTGCAGTCTGGGCACCGCCATTCACCTGCTCTGAGATCTTACTCTGCCCGAAGCTAACTAAGGCTCTTCACGGGTGACACAGTGCTCGGACACCCCCGTGTGCCTGGGAACGCCCAGGCCCAGGCACTCAGAGGTGTCCTGGTTTATTGTCTGCATTTCAGATACAAATTGATGTATTAAATATTCTTCTCCAACACCCATTTCCTGAAATATTCTGATACTTCTGCCACCTCAGGGGCAGAGTCTCTAACTGAGAACCACTTGAATGGGCTGTGCCTCCACGTCATTCAGTCTGGAGTTTTAGAGCAAAGCAGACTGAGCTGATCCCTCAGGCCCGTCACCTCGGGCTATGTGGCCACACCCCGCCTACAGAGAGCCACCTTTTAACATAAGGCCACGGAGCTGATAACAGCGCATACCCCATAGAATTGTTGAGATGGTTAACCGGTATCTATAATATTCTTATAACAACACCTGTCACAAAATTATTTCTTCAATGGAGTTTTCATTTGCCTTTTAAAGCAAAGGCGTACATGTAACCTCGGCAGAATTTATTTGGGTTTAAGAGGAGGAAGTACTCCTAGACACCGAGGGTGGAGGAGGCACAGCATCCAGACGTTTGACCATCAGCGTGGTGGACAGGCCCGAACCCCCCTACAAATGATCCCTAATTGCAGATAATCAAAGAGCAAAACATGAAGCTGCTGAGGCCGTGAGACACAGCTCAGATGTTACAGCCCAGGATCTGATAGCCTGGGCACCTTATTATGGCTCTTAGTTTCTGTCTTTTCGCCAGTCAGTGTGATACTGTGGGCCAAACTTAAAGAATGTTCAATCATGCAGGGCTTTTTCGTTGCAAGAAACAAATGTCTACCGCCTAACTTAACCTGAAAAAGACTTTTCTAGGATACCGACGGGTTCCCAAAATCGGGCAGCCAGGGCTGAGACAGGCTTGACCCAGGCAATGCCAATTGACTGGCAGGTTGACGACTTAGTCTGTCCAGGACAGGGGGCCAGAAAGCATGTGCTTGCACCGCTAATGCTCTGTCCTTGGGTCACTCCAGTTAAAACTCCAAGTCCTGGGAGAAAAATCAGCTTCATCTCCCTTGGGCGTCTCCATGGCTAGAAGGGGCAGGGCACTGCCTTAAGATCAGCAAGACCACCCACAGTGGCTAAGCGGGAAGTCCGAAAGGAGATGGGGGTGCTTTAGGCAAAGAGAAGGGAAGGACGCCCAATGCCTGAAGTGCTCCCTAAAGGTGAACCGAAAATCTCAAATGAGTATCCCACCTTGCTCCTGGATGCCTGTCTGTTCTGTCCACAGTCTTTAGCTTGGCTGGGCCTCAGCATTTTCATCCGTAAAATGAACTGGTCAGCTTATGCGCTAGGAGGGACCTCCCCATCCAGAATGTTCTCTGACCCCTGGCGGCTCCCACTACCAGGATACCCCACGTCCTCATGTCTAAATCTCCCACCCTGAGAGTCACAGGGCACTGATTGCTTCAAGTCAGAGGCCAATTTATAAAAATTGCTGGTGAGAGAGCCTGCTGGTGAAACACCGGCCAGTGCTGGAGATATTTTATGGCAATTTTTCAAATTTATGGTGGAAAAGGCGGTGGTCTGGATGCCTGGGAGGAGAGTTGTGGAAATGACAGCCTAGTTTGTTAAGAGGAGACAGGGTGAGGGGGGCGGGGGGCGGGGGTGTCCCGAGAACCAACCTCAGGATATCTGTCGGGCCCCAATAGCGCTGGTGTCGGTCTGGGGCTAGGGTGTGGAGGTGTGGTTTGCGCCCCACTGAATTCTTCATGCTGGGGTGCTGCAGGCCTTGGAGAGGCTCCCACGTTCCCGGAATGTGACTGTACGGCTTTACCTGGGGCCCTTCCTCGTCACACAGGGTCCTTTGTTCAAAGTTCAAAGCAGCTGACGCAGCCTTAAAAATATTAGTATCCGAGTAACACACTACTCCTCAAAGTTGCACAAGACGATGTGCCAAATTTATTCAACACATTTTTTAAACGTCAGACTGGCACAAATCATGGTTTTTTTTGAGGCTTCGGAACCCTCTAAAGGATTATAGAAAGCCCTGGCTGGTGGCACAGTGGATAAGATGCCGGCCTGCGAACCCAAAGGTCGCTGGTTCGATTCCCAGCCAGGGCACAGAACCAGGTTGCAAGTCAGGTCCATAGCTGGAGGCGGGTGAAAGGCAACCATACATTGATGTCTCTCTCCCTCTCTGCCTCCCTCCTTTCCCCTCTCTCGAAAAATAATAAATAAAATCTTAAAAAAAGAATACACAATTTAAAAAATAATAAATAAATAAAAAATAAAGGATCATAGACGTCTGATAGTTACCAAACAGCAAGTTGAGGTCTTGCTACCCACTGCCACCCTCGAGGCAAACTTCCAGAGGCGAAGGTTGGGTGATAAAGGAGTTTTGATTCAAAAGCAGTCACTCACAGCTTTAATTACTTAAACCTATCAATTAAGGCTAAATTCTAACACCTGAGTTCTCCTAGCATTTCCCTCCCCTCCCTACCCCCCCCCCCGCCCGCTTAGTTTCTACAGGGTTAGTTTACAAGCTGCGACAATATAAGATACAAAAGCTACACAAAGCTACACAATTCTGGAAGAAGGCGGGCTTCTGCCTCAGAGCCTGTCCCCTCTAGAACACCCAAGGAATAAACCACACCCTCTGCCAGGCCAGCTCCATCCTAGGCTGTGCCTGGAGTTCCTTCCCACCTAAAATACCATCCATTGGGAAATGGAGGCAGCTGAGAGAGGCAGCTCAAGAGCCAGAAAAGCCCAGGAACAAAAGAGCCAGCCTTCTTTATTTCCATCCTCTCTGGAGGCTTCACTGCTCAGGCAGTCCCCTCCTTCCTGGTCTCCAAAGTTCCTCCTACTTTTGCTCCTACTTCCCCCCAGTGATCTTAATCAGATCTTCCCATATCAGTAGGGTAGGAAAGGAATTAGGCTGGGCTTGGATTCCAGCTCTTCCACTTCTTCACGGAGCGACCTTGGGCGATGCACTTAATATTTTTCTGAGTCTTTTTTCTCATTTGTAAAATGGCGGAATCATGGCTACCTATTCAGTTGGTCGTCAGAAGATTCGAGGAGGAAATGCATATGAAGTACTTTGCACAGCACAGGCCCGTAGAAAACACTTGATGCATGTTAGGGTTGTTGTTATAATTAGTTTTATTATTACCATTATCTTTCAGTTGGAAGGAACTTGATATTTACAATTACCTGGTCTGGCCTTACAGGTCCATATCACTGACAAAGGTAGGGAGTACAATGGGTGCAGGCAATGGCAGTGCAGAGAATTGGGTGTCATAGTCTCAGTACCGTGACTTTTAACCTGACCACAACCCAAGGCTGTGGGGTGGTGGCATCATGACCAGAGGATTGGGACAAACGTGTAACCTTTCCCACTGCAGAGTCGTGTCTTTAATCAGTCCCACCCCCTTTCTTTAATTTTTTAAAATTTATTGATTGATTTGAGAGAGAGAGGGAGGAAAGGAGAGAGAGATCAGTTTGTTGTTCCACTTATTTATGCATTCATTGGTTGATTCTTTTATGTGCCCTGACGGCACATAAATGGACCCGCAACCTTGGCATGTGGGGATAATGCTTTAACCCACTCAGCTACCCAGCCAGGGCCCAAGCCCTTTCTTGAGGCCCCTTGGTCTGGCTAGGGGCCCACACTGAGAATATTCCCTTTTACTTCCCACTCCTTACATTCTGGTTCCCCGAACCTGTCTTCTTCTCTCCCATGCTGGATCTCAGGCTATTTGGCTTGACTAACTCCTGCCCATTCTCCATGTCTGGGTCGGACACCTTGCCTGATGCCCTAGGCTGTCACATGGCCCCGTCAGACTTGTTCTTCCTCACTCCACTACTTTGGGTCCTTCACTTTAGTCAATTATTTATGTAAATATTTTTTCAACATAACAGGGGAATGGAGCAAAAAGACCTGCAGGTCAGTAGGCGGAGGATAGCTTTGGACTTCATCAGCGGGGTAGGAGGAACCTGATGAAAGGGTTTAAGCAAGGGAAGGTCATATGCAAAAGGATGGTGTTTTGAATACAAGCACTGTGCTACCATGACAGGCAATCTGATAACCTAGCTAAGTGATGAATGGGTGGGGATCAAAGGCAGCGTGGATCTGCTGGAAAAGGGATGAGTCACGTCCGCATTGGAACAGCGAGAGATTTTATCGCGCTACTCAGAATGGTGCGCCATGTAAAACTTATGAATTGTCTATTTCTGGAACTTTTCATTTAGTATTTCTGGACCACAGCTCTCGTCGTGGGTGACTGAATCGTGGGAAATGGAGACCTCAGACTGCTCCGTGTGTTTGCATTTGTGACAGATTCGCAGGTGACGTGGAAGCTGGTGGCCTAGGAGTCACCCTGTGGGAGCCCCTGGTGAAGGAAAAGCGGGGGACTGGGGAATGCTTGGGCAGCAAGTGATAGACTGAATGAAGGCAATGGACAAGGGCCACTCTGGGTTGATGGTGCTGCCATCCCACCAAGGGGGAGGTGTGGCCATGTAGTTACCGAACAGCCAGCCGTGGCCCTGCTGCCCGCCGCCACCTTCTAGACAAAATTCCAGAGGCAAAGGTAGGTGATAAAGGATAGGAATCTTGATTCAAAAGCAGTCACTTAACGCCTATCAAGTCACAGCTTTCATTACCTAGGCCTATCAATGAAAGCTCAACCCTAACGCCTGGGTGTTCCTCTTTTCCAGAGTTAGTGTCTATAGATAGGGTTAGTTTACAAAATAAAACAACATAACACACACCAGCTACACAATTCTGGAAGAAGGCAGGCTCCTGTCTCCGAGCCTGCTCTCTCTAGGACCCTCAAAGAATACACCTGCCACCCTCTGTCACCCTGATTCTAGGCTGTGCCCGGAGTTCCTTCTCACCCAAAATACCATCCATTGGGAAATGGAGGCAGCTGCAGCACTGTCATCCAGGCATCCTCGAGGAGGAAGAGAGGACCAGAGCCATCGCCGGCCAGTCCATGAGCCAGAGAGCTGGCGTCGGAGCCTAAGAGAGCCAGCAAAGCCCTGGAGCCAAGGAGCCAGCCCTTTTTTTATTTGCGTTAGCTCCTCAGCCAGTCCCATCCTGGATGGCCTCCCATGGCCTCCGCAACCTCCTCCATAGCCCCTCCTCCTCCTCCCCAGCGACCTTAACCAGATCGCTCCTATCAATATTACTTAGTCCAAGGCACCATTCTGGGCCCTTCCTGTTGCTGTTCTTGCTGCCTTTGACACTTCTGATAGACGGGCTTCCTTCCTTTGGTTAGACCACTTCTCCTAGCTTCCCTCCATCCTTCTGATAACGTTTTTTCCTTCATTCCTCTTCCAGCATTTCCAACCTTGATCCATTTCCTTTGGTGGGGAATGGAAGGGGTGGGTCTTCAGCAGCTCTCAGAACTTCTCAGGACTCTCTCCTGGGGGGCAATAAACACTCAACCGAGTTTATAAACTAACTTAGAGTTGAATTGCTTATTTTCTTTGTTGTTTCTCCAACAGTCCACAGGGCTGGGTGGGACCTTATCTACTGCCTTTATCTTACTGTTTCTACTTGCTCCCAGCATAGTGTGGGCACACAGTAGGTGCTCAACAAATATTTATTCACCATTTTGTTAGCTCTGTGAACGCAGACCAAGTTTCCATCTCTTTATGTGTACAATGGGATTAAAAATATAATTTACCTCCTAAGAGTTGCTTTGGGGATGAAATAAGATAATGCATGGTAAGCGTTTAGCACATAGTAAACATTATCTACTGTTAGTGTTGTTTTTATTGTTGGTGCTTGTGTGGCTTTGGGAGTGCTATTGAATTTGTCTCCGCTTCAGTATTGTCATATTCAACAATTACCCTCCTGCTGGGCTGTTGTGAGGGTATGGCAGACAGTAGGTGTATAGTAAAGTCTAATTGTCTCTCCCCAAGATCTCCCCTTCTCCACCCCTAGAGACCCCTGACTGCACTGCAGTGTTTCATCCCTTGATGGGCTGACAGGGTGACAATGGGAAGAAAGTGTTGAGGATTGTGGCTAAGCTCCCAGGCATTATTGAGAAACAAAATAAAAACATTCCTTTTAACCCCAGATGATCTACATCCTATTAACAGTCATTTTTGTGTGTGTTTGTTTTTTTCAACTGGGTCTTCCTGAAAAGATTAGTGTGGGCTAATATTGAAAGAAGTAAAATTAAAAACAAAATTCGAAATCAACTCAGAGTCATTTAGAGTCACCTCAAACCAGTCTGACAAAGCAAACATTCTTGGAGATTCTGAACTTGAAACTAGTCTGAATGCTGAATTCTCCCCTGGAGGGTCTACAATAGAGCGTGATTATTGCCTCAGCTATCGTGGTGGGTGGTAGTCTTTTTAGTTTTATTTTACTTTTTCACGGCTCCCTGTTCTCATCCTGTTAGCTTGTTTCTACCCTCTCCTTTGAAATAGGCCTGTAGTGGCCTATAACCTTAAAGGAAGAGACTTTTGTAAAGCTACCAGTGCATTTATAATGTTGGGGGACACCCGTCAGCATTTTCTAGCCTGCAAGATATTTATCATTGGGAAGAAATGTTTCAGAAGTCCTTAGTGTGTATACTAAAAAATTATTATTGACCGAGCCAATCATAGGTTATTGCAAACAAACCGCAGAAAACCCCTGAACACAACGTTTTTGTCTTTTTTTCCCAAGCTTTGTGCCAGAGTTTGTCTTAAAGACCAGCTGAGAACTCTACATACATATCCCAGCTGTGAGGAACCAGAGTATTAGGCTGGGATTGTGAAAACTTTGTTCACTTAAAAATTTGATGAGTATTATAATCTGGATCTCCTTTGTTGCTTCCAAGTGGAGGCATAAAATAACACTTCCTTCCGCGTTACACATTCCATTCCTAAACAAAACCACCCCAAGAATCCCATCGGGTGGCCATTCATTCCTGCACAGTCTTTAGGTAAAAGCCACAGTCCGTATTAGCTTATTCCTTCTGGTGGAATCCAATGGAATTACACACTCTTCCCCATCCAGCTCCAATTCTTCATTAAAAAATAAATCTACCAAGTAGATTGCACAATGGCATGGACCCCAGGGATTCTCTAGCGGGGCTCTGAGGGCCAGTTTGTGTTGGGGTCAAGATCAGCCAGCCTAGCTTTACGGAAAGACTGTTCCCTGGCTTTTTAAACCTAAGACACGAGCCAAAGAGGTTTTTTGGAATAGCTCCCCTTCCGTCCCTGCAGCCAGGCTCTGCATCCTTAAAGTTGTTTCCTGATCCTTTGGAAGGGGGAATTGTTTTCCTAGTGAGGAACACTCTGGCGTTCCATGGGCTTGTCCGGATTTAGTGATTCAGAGTAACACCTTCTGGGTCCCCAACTGAGACATACCACAGGGCTACTGTCCAGCCACAAAAGAGCAGTGAACCATTTCAGATGGCCCCTGCTGAATTGTGAGGCTTTGAACTACTCCACTTTTGTGGACTCCATCTTCTTTTGACTTTAGGATACAGGGTGTGACAGGCTGACTCACTTAGAACCCAACATGAAGGATCAAGAGAAAGATGGAAAGGGCTGGATTAAATTATTGGGCCAGAGCCAAAGACAGTAATTACCTATTGATTTACGGGGGACGGTGGATTAAAATCCCAAAGAATGCAGCAACATGAAGCTCTCCTGTGAGGCTGAGACAATGTGATAATTAGAACAGCGATAATAGCTTCCATTTACCTATGTGGTCAACTGTTCAAGTTTCTGGCTCAGGCGGTAGGTTTTCAAAGGGTCATAATTAATAACATCTACATTCAAAAGTGCCTTTTCATGTTCCAGTGATGAGCATGGGTCATAATTGTCTGTGTGTAAAAGAGGTAGGAAGCCTGTTGTTTCCAAAATAATGACTTGCATGACAAAGCGTAATTATATTTGATTTTATGATCTGCACAGTAGCAGTTTCAAACTGGCTGCTTCCCCAGAGACACTGTTGAATATCAACAAATGGCTAAGGTAGGAAGGAATATGATTCTGGATGTCTCAATGCGAAAGGAAAAATTAAACAGTGAACAAGAAAATGGGGACTTGATGTGCAACAGGGCCTCCATGTTGAAATTAAAGACACATAATCCTCTCGATTGGTGACTTCTGTTCTCACCTGTGGCCCGTTTATTCCTCCTGGCTGCTTCACAAAGCAACCTAGCAGTTAAAAGAATGGATGCCCTGGGTTTGAACCCAAGCTCTGCTCTCCATTGTCAGTGGACCTTGACCACACGGTTGAGTCTTTCTGTGCCTCAGTTTCCCCTTCTAGTGTGAGGAAATCAAAAGTACCTAGCCCTCACAGGATTGCTGTGGTGTTATATTAAAAAATGCGTAGCATGCCTGGCTCACTAGTAGCAGAGTGTGGTTATGACTTAGCAGTCCAGCAGGCCCCCAACCCAAAGAAAGCATCCTTGATC
This sequence comes from Noctilio leporinus, assembly GCA_004026585.1. Classification (NCBI taxonomy): domain Eukaryota; kingdom Metazoa; phylum Chordata; class Mammalia; order Chiroptera; family Noctilionidae; genus Noctilio; species Noctilio leporinus. The sequence continues at coordinate 134,395 of PVIW01000786.1, forward strand.
TCAGTGCTTTAGGATGAGCTAAGACATGAGCTAAGTGTTGAGTGTTTTTTGCCAATGTTGGGGCTTGGATGCCACCTTTGACTATCTGTGTGGCCAGGGAAGTCACACGACCTCTCTGAACTTCTATCATTTCCTTGCTTGTAATAGTAAGGTTAGCAACATGCCTCTTAGCGCTTCTTTGGGGCTTACGAGATAACCCAGGCTGCAGGGCTGGCACTTGGCACTGGCGGACAAGCAGCTACACTGGGTTTCTACTCTTCTTCCCCCATCCACTCTTCCATGGGGCTGGACCCTGGGTTTGAATGGAACAAGGGAATGGCATGGGTTAATAAAGTGAAGAGGGCTTCTTCTTCATTTCTCTCCCAACCCCCCAAGTCCTTACCTCCTCCCTGGTATACTGAACTGTTACCTTGAATCTCTAGCACCCCTTTGCCTCCAACCCTGCTCACCAGTGTGCTGCTTTCATTCTGTCAAGTATCAACTCTAGCCCTTATCACCAACCTCCAGGAAGCATTTTATAATCCTGAGAAGTTAGAGACCCATTTTAACAAAGCCCTTGTCCTTTCCTACATGACTTCTTTTCCCATCTTTGTACACTCCCTTACTGAGGGCCAAATTCTATTAATTTGTAATGGCTGAAAAGGAGAAATGAAACAAAAGAAGAAACAAAACACTCACAAACTTAAGATTTGGCTCAGTTATATATTTGCCATATATTTTATTTTTTTTTAAAAACAATAAAAAAAAAGGAATTTTAAAAATGAAAATGTATTTAAATAAAAAAATTTATAATACATGGTTTGTAATCTTGTATTAACTACTATAAACGTTTTATTAAAGTTATTTACATTTAATGGCACTATTTACAAAGGAAATTTTAAGATTTTTTTTTTTTAAAAAAACAATTCTTAAATACAAATCTGTTAAAGGGGGCGGAGGGAAAGAAAAGATGGCAAGCATAAAAAACGTTATTTATGCCCAATGTTCCATTTGAGGCAGTTTCCATTATGGCTGAGCCTGTCAGTTCCAAGACTCAGCCAAGGTTGTGCGGTTGCACTTTACCATGCATTTGAAAAAACAAAAGTTCATACGTATAATAAATTCTGCATGTTTGGCGGAAGGAACCTTTCCCCTTCTTTTCTCTTAGTCACCAGCGAGAAGTCCTGGGCGATTCTAGTTCCCCCCTCCAAGAGGCGGACTTTTAGGCGCAAGAGTTCCGCAGCTGTTCAAGTTTGTGTTTGAACTGTTCGCGCCGTCTCCGCAACACGTCCTTCTCGGAGAGGAGCTTCTGCTCCTCCGCTTGGATGGCTAGGATGTACGCGGTGGCTTTTTTCAGGATAACTACCTTTGGGGCCTTCTCGTTGTTTTCCAGCTCCGGGATCTGGTCGCGCAGGGCAAAAAAGCTACGCTTCAACTCATTCCTCCTCTGCCGCTCCAGCACGTTGTGCGTCCGCCTCTTGTCGTTCTCCTCGGTGTCCGAGGCCCGGGGGCTGGAACATTTGCGGTTGTTGCTGATCTGCTTCAGGACTCTGCCGCTGTCCAACTTGGCCCGCTTCGTGGGGGGATAGTCCTTCCTCGTGGAAGGAGGCGCGGCGTAGTTGTGCTGATGGGTGGACACGTGACATCTCTTAAGGACCAGTGGGCTGTGAGGAGGTTTGCTGTGACTTCCGCCAGAGGGCGGCCCCGACTCCGACCTTTTGGTGGGGGGCTGCCTCTTTTCCACAGAAACAACATCGATTTCCTCCTCATCCTCTTGTTCTTCCTCTATAAGAAAGGAAACAGATATCCCCCGGTTAGCAACATTTCCTTCATCAATGGCAACACTTGAGTTAATGCTATATACATATAAGAGAGGGAGGACCCTGGCACAATAATATCCCAGAGAGCAATTAGCCAATCATCCCCGTGAGCCACCCCCGCCCCCCCGCCACGAAGGCAGAGTGACAGCTGGGTTTATGGCACAGGCAAGAAAATTACAATTTACCAGGATACAACCTCGGTGCCAGTTCTTACCTAAGACTTAATGAGGTTTTGGACACACCCAGCGCACATCACCGAATTCCCAAGCACCTCCTATTTTTAAGGGACTTTACCAAGAACCCTTCAGATGTTGCAAAGGAGAGCTGCACATTTCTTGGTATGCCTTTAGCAACTCCTTATTTTACTGGAAGTGCAAGGGGGGGAAATCTGGCAGCTTTGCCCAAGTCCTCCCGGGTGGGGGAAGGAAGAAAAGTCCCATTTGGGAAAGGATTTGCTGGTGAGCGTTCAAAAAGAGGCTGAAAAGATCCAACCTCTCAGCTCATTCACTCAGGCACTTTCACTAGTTTGCAGCCTCAGGCAGGAGGCTGAGCGGCCTCTGTCCACGGCCCCTCTTGAATTTCAAAGATCTGCAGTCCATTACATTCCAGCACTTCTCAGAAAGAGGGAGGTAATTCTTCCTCTCAAAGAGATCAATTCTCTCTTAATCTCATTCACACCGCCCCCTCCCCGCTAGGGCAATTAAAATGCTGAAGAAAGGTAAGAGGGAATGGATTGAGTTGCAAGATCAACCAGGAAGATTTAAAATCCTAAGGAAATTCCTGAGGGGTGGGAAGGTAAGGAAGGAGCTGCCACTAGGGCGGTCTTAGGGGAAAGGATGGGAGGGGAGAGTGAAGCCCAGTGTTCCTGGGGCGATGCAGCTCCCAGATGGTTTCCGACCAGCCACCTCTCTCCCCAGCCCCCAAAAAAGATAAAAGTGTCAACTGAAGTGGCCAGCAGAATTAGCGGCCAATGAGAATAAGGAAGACAGTCAGCCATCCCTTTTGTCAGGCTTGCAGGGGTCCGTGCAGCTTACCCGAGTCGCTGCTGGTGGTGGGTGGTGTGTCTTCGTGGAGCGCCAGCGGCTCCGGGCTGGCCCGTGGGGAGGAGGCGGCGGAGGAGAGCAGCGAGTCGGAGGACGGGGAGAAGGCGGTGGCGTCGGGGGAGGCGCAGGGCTTGGGCGGGCTGCTATCGTTGAGTGGGTAGGGGAACACCACCGAGGGGTCGATGCACTCGGAGGCGGCGGCGCTCAGGTCCTGCAGGTACAGGCTGGAGGTGGAGCAGGCGCCGTGCCCTCGGGCGGGGCTCCGGCTGCCGCCGTCTTTGCGCGCAGCCTGGTACGAGGCCAGCTTCTCCGAGACCAGCTTGGCGGCGGCCGAGAAGCCGCTCCACATACAGTCCTGGATGATGATGTTTTTGATGAGCGTCTCGTCGTCCGGGTCGCAGATGAAGCTCTGGTTCACCATGTCTCCTCCCAGCAGCTCGGTGACCATCTCCAGTTGGTCCGCGGTGGAAAAGCTGCCACCGCCGCTGTCATCCACATCCCTGGGGGAGAAGGACGCGAACGCAACGTAGGAGGGCGAGCAGAGCCCGGAGCGGCGGCTAGGCGACAGGGGCGGGGTGGGCAGCAGCTCGAATTTCTTCCAGATATCCTCGCTGGGCGCGGGAGGCTGCAGCTCGCTCTGCTGCTGCTGGTGGTAGAAGTTCTCTTCCTCGTCGCAGAAGAAATAGGGCTGCATCGAGTCGTAGTCGAGGTCGTAGTTCCTGTTGGCGAAGCTAACGTTGAGGGGCATCGCGGCAGCCTGCTGAAAGGGGGCACACAAAGGGGGAAACCTTGAGTTCAGGCGGCGGTGTGGGTGCCTAGGTCGGCGCCTCAGCCCCGCGCAAACCCAGCCACAATCACGAACCACTCCCTTCCCGGCGCTATCCCCCTAAATGGGCCAGGGGCAGAGAGAGCACCCTTTCGCCCCCTTCGTGGGGCCGCTTAGCTCTACACAACAGGACACATACTTGGCGAGCCGGCTGGAGAGCACCAGCGGGACTTGGGTCCCCGCAGGAGCCCAGAGCGCAAAGCCTAGGACTCTGCCCCGCCGCCGCAGAGCAATCGAAATCAGCTTTGGCCTCGGGAAGAGGCCGGGAGAGGCGGCGGCGAGGAATACAATCCACCAGCGGGAAAAGTTTTGCGCCACCTGAAGGAGAAGGCGAGAGGCGCTGCAACGCGAGCGGCTGCGCCCCTTCCCACTCGCGCCCTCGCCCTGCTCCTTTCCCCGCGGGCGCCGCGGCCCCTCCCAGCCTTCTCCATCCCCACCCATACGGCGCCCCCTCCGTTCTTTGCCGGCTTTTCTTCTTTTTCCTCGCCCGCTTGTGCGGCGAGCTCAGCCGCGGCCCTTAACACTCCCCCCTAACTATAGGGGGAGGTATTAGAGGATAATAGGGGCACCTCCCTTCAACACCCAATACGGCTACGCAACTGCGCCAGAGACCCAGCTGCGATTCCGCTCCCGCAGCGGGAGCGGGGGCGCCGGCGCCCTTCCCTTCGCCCGCGGAGGATAGCAGCTGTTCAGAAAAAGCCCGGAGCCCGGCTCCCGGTGGTCCCTCCTCACCCAAGGGGCGCGGGGACACGGGGACACGGAGGCGGAGCGGTGGGCAACGGAGATTTGCCCTCATTTTCTAAGTCAATGAATCCAGGCGGCTCGGACACATCAGTGCTCCAGCCTTCCCTCTCCCCCTCCCTGCCCCTCCGCGCCACAGCAAGTCCTAACACCTCGGGACACAAAAATATTTAATTTTTCACTCTTCTTTTTAGAAGACAAATGCCAACTTCTGGAAAGGAGCAGGGGACGGGCGGATTGGAAACGCCGGGGGGAAATCTGCGGGCGCGCAGCGCCCTGCCGCAGCGTCTTCGGCTGTCAGAAATGCGGTCGAAAAAGCTGAAATTTAAATGCCCTTTCGGAGACTAGGGAACCCGAGTAAGCGGCGGCTCGAGTTCTCTAGATCACACAGAAGGACATGCAATCCTTACTCCAAGAGGCACAGGGCTTTCTGCCCGCCGCGAAGCAGAGCCCCCCTCCCCTCCCCTCTAAACCCCAAAGCAATTAATGCAATAAAGCAGGAATGACCAACCGGCCGGACCCTGCGCCAATGTCCATCGGCGAAAATCTCCACAGGCTCGTTTAAAATGCGCAACCCTGTTTTCTCTCTGCATTCCACTCTCTCCTCTTGCTCAGCCGCTCTACCCCACCTCTCCCTACCCCAACTACTCTGATAAGTGTCAATAGGGTAGGAATGGGAGAGAAGACACCCCGATTCGGGTTTTGGACTCAATGCGTCCATAAAGCGGTAGGGGGAAAAAAAAATTAAAGACAAATAGATCCGGGCGCTTACCGGGTTTCCCACTATCCGAAGGAAATCCAACGTCCAAAAAGGGGCAAGGGGAGCCTTTCAGAGGAGCGGGTCGGCGCCAAAGGCGGGAGGAAGGATCTCCCCAAAAGGCAGAAGAGCCTCTCCGCGACCCGAGAACGCGTCCGCGTCGGGGGTTGTAAGTTCCAGAGGAAAGAGTCCGTCCGCTTCACGGGGCAAAGTTTCGTGGATGGGGCGAGGGTCGCTGATCCCTGGCAGGGGTCGGTGGGAAGGGCAGGGAGGAGGCGGCTGGGCCGGAGGCGGAGAAGACCCCCTTTCGCTCCGGACCTCCCTGCCCTGGGCGCCTCGAGCGCGACTAGACTCTCCCGGCTGTTTCGGCTCGCCCCGGCGGATCTGCCCGCTCGCTCCCTCTGCCTCTCTCTCGCTGGAATTACTACAGCGAGTCAGATAAGCCGGTTTTATATCGTTTTCGGCCCTCCCCTCCTTTTCCCGCCAAGCCTCAGCCCTGCCCTGCCGAAGGAGGGAGGGCTAGGGTAGGAAAGCGGCAGGCGGTGGCCACAGCAGCCGCGAGGAGCGCAGCTGGGGGGTCCTCCGGCAGCGAGACCTCGCCTATAAAGGGCCGGTGGGCGGGATCGCGCGAGAGGGTCTTTTTACTGGGCCCCTTTTGGGACACGGGAGGGGCGCCGGAGCGGAGGGAGGGGCGGGGGAGGAGACTCAGCTTTTGAGCCCTGAGCTCCAGCGCTCCAGTGTTAGGAGCAGTTGGATGTAAATAGAGTCAGATCGTAGCGTTAATTACAAAACGCGCGCCTACCATTTTCTTTTGCGCTGGCTGAAGCCAGGGCCCTTTCTCTGCTGTTCTCTGGCGCAGCCCTCTGTGTGACAGACCGGTGACTGGTCCAGTGTGCTTAAATCATCGCAGGAGGAACAGCTGAGCTCTCAACACTGGGAATACAGCGTGTACCCACGGTCCCTCCACGTACGTCCCGCGTTGCCGGGCACTTTCCGAAGGCTCGGGAAAGGGCAGAGCACTTCCTAAGTGCCATGAAGAGAGGGGGAAAGAAAGGGTATTTATGGGCGCGCGCTGAGTGTGCGTGGGGTATTGGTGTAGATGGGGATGAGTGATAAGAGCTAAGAAATGATGCCTGGAATTATGAAAAGCACTCCGCAACGCACTGCCACATATACTTGGAGAGCGCGTTATGAATAAACACCCATTGCATTTGTTGGGGGTGTGTGTGTAGCTGTCTCGACTGGGCATCTTTCACCAGAATGACTCCCGCAATTTGCTACCAAAGCAGCAGGACCCCCTCCCCGCCTCTGCCCGCGCAGACCTACGCAGGGAGCCGGCAGTGCCCCGGCTCGCGTTAATCCCTGAGGTCTTTCTGTCTGTTCGGCACTGGGGTAAGGGAGACGCTTAGTTGTAGGTGCGAGGTTCCCCCTCCCGCTCTCTGCAGGTCTGCGTGTCCGCCCCCCACCTCCACGCCCCGGCGGCACACGTTTCTCATCCCTGCGCCGGTTGTACTTTAATTCCGCAGCCAGGTTTCAGAACAGTCCTGTTTGCGCCCGTAGCTCGGGTTTGCGCCAGCCGCGGGCTCCCAGGTTTCAGGAAAAATCAAAGGCTCTATCTGGAGAATGTTGGGGAGGGATAGAGAGCGAGAGCCGCGGGGCCGCACTCCCCAGACGAGCGGGGTGAGAGGCAAGCGTGAGGAGACCCCGGGGAAGAAAACCGTTAACTCTTTGCTCCTTGGACAAACCGAACGCTTAACTTCCTTTCCGGGTCTTCTTTTTTCCTTCATTAGTTGGAACCATGATCATCCACGAAAAAACAACAACAACCCAAAAACAAACAAGAAACTGCCTCGATTCTGATCAAAGGAGAGGATACGAGTATTAGTTCTGTGCCTTTTTTTGGGGGGGGGGGGTGATTCTTGAGCCCATAAAATATTGGCCAAATTTCAGGCACTAATTTCCTAGTTCACTGACCCTAAATTTTTGCTCTGAACGCCATAGTGAAAACTCCTATGTAAAATCAGAGTACATCCATATACATTCCATGTACACTTCGACCCAGAAGGTTGCCCAACACGGCATATATGAGTTGTTCTCTGTCTGAATAAATCTGTATTTAATATTTAATGCATATTCGCTCAGGACTTGCGATTTAGCGTTTCTACCAAGGCATTAAAAACAAAGGCCATCCTTTCATCCTTGATCCCTTCACCCCAAAGCACTTTGAGTAAACTTTTCCACCTCTTACCCCCTCTCCGGAATTCCAAAGCAGGAGGGAAAAAAAAACCCAAAAAACTCGGAGGGGCAGAAGCGTAAGTAGTGTGCTCCTTCCTATTCAAGGTAAATTATTAGCCGTTGAGTGCGTAGCTCGGAGCTCGGCGTCCGATGGTTAAGTGAGTAGTAACTTCCTCCAAATCAAGCTCCCAGCACCATTCAGCTTTAAAGATTGCAAATTGCTCCGGCTTCCAGGCCGTTGCAGCAAATGCGGGGAGTGACCAATCCCCGGTCCAGGTTTTGCTGCAACGCTTGTGTCCCTCCCCCACTCCTCCGGGCGCACTCACTGGGGTTTGCGAAAGTAAAGTAAGTGTGCCCTCTACTGGCCATTCAGGTCACCGCGTCCGGCTGCCGGCGGAGGGGTGGGGGTTGGGTGGGGCAGGGGCGTCCGGGGCCGGAGCTCGGGAGTTACAGTGGAGGCTCCTTAAAAATCAGTTTCCAGCATCTCCTCGGGATTCCTTCAAATCGACCGCACAGGGGAGTCGGGAAGAGGAATTCCTGGAAGGAAAAGTGGTTCAGAGGCAGGCATTCCACCACGTAAGCGGTGGTGGAAATTAACCCATCATTACGTATTGACAATGGACATCACCCGATGGAGAACCGGTGCTATTTACTGGAAACGTGAAATAATTAACAAGTACACATAGGGGGGTGGGGAATGCTAGCGGAACCCTGACGCAGCAAAGCAAGCTTGAGCCCACCGTCTGAGAACTGCATCGTCTTCTAACTGCCTAACTTGAAAGCAAGGCACTGGGTTTATTGTGGAATGGGATGGGTTTTGCTTATGATTAATTAAAAAAAAAAAAATCGGGCTGGTCAGCGACAGATAGCTAGACGTTTTGAAAGTGGATGGAGGTGCTCATTTGAAATTTCATTGGAAAAACGTGTGAAGGGTCCTTTAAAAAATTATTGATTTATTATTATTGTATTACAATTGTTTCATCCCCCCCCCCATTGCTCTTCCCCACCCCTCCCCTCTCCCACAGTCAATCCCCTCCTCCTTGTTCATTATGTTTTTAAAAAGGAAGTTTTTACATTTAAAAGACTGGGCAGGACAAGTCCGGGTAAAAGTGGAAGGAATTTGGATAGCACGTTTAGTAGGTGTGAATACTTCAAGTAGGTGTTTTTGATGAGAAGGATCATCAGACACTCGGCAGTGTCTGATTGCCCAGGCATCTCCTCAGGAACTTGGCAGCAGGGGAGAGCTCTCTTAGGGTGATTTCCCAGGAATCTGGCACATTGGGCATTGCTTTGCTTTATTTAGGCTGAGGGACTGCTTCCCACAGGGGCAAGAAACAGAAACCAAAACACCCCAAGCCAACCAGTCAATCAAATGACAACAACCAAGGTCGGTCTGACTTGATTCCATTGGGTAGTTTTGGAAACCTGCTACAGATGGAAGATATGCCCTATCTTCAAGTCTGCAAGCCCTAGGAGATACGCTGCTTCTCGATTCAATGACAACCTCCTTCTGCACCAGGTGGGTGGCAGTGGGTGGCCTCACCTGTCCTGTCACCTTCAAGGAACAGTTTGGGGTATTTTATGCTCCCAAACACGGTAGGGACCCCCTAGTTTCACAAAGGAGGAAACGGAAAGTCAGATCTCAACCAAGTTAAGAGACTTAACTACTTTTTTTTTTTTTAAAGAAAATTCTAAGAACCCGTTGACCTAAAATATACATTGGCTGAGTTAAGAAATGGCTGAGGGGGTTACCAGATGACCAAAGGGACCCATAGTTCCTGTACAGGCAAAGTTGGAAATAGAAGAATAAAGGAATAACAAACAAACAAACAAAACCCCCTAAGTTTCTAACCCTGATCACCCAGAGGTAACTGTTGGAATTTATCTTTTAAAGAAAGATTTTAAGGGACAACCTTGGTCTTTCAACTTCTTTTTGGAAGTCAGTAGAAGGTGTCTATTGGCCAAACAGTCCTGGTTTGCTTGTCTAGGGCTACTCTGAGGCTGGTTGCTTCTTTCCTTTTTTCTTTTTTGGTGCTGCTCGATTTCTGAGAAGAGGCTGGTCTTTGGCAGGGTAGCTGCGGTACCCACCCCAGGGCCGGGAGTCCAGGTAAGCAGCCGATAGGACTGCCTCACGTGGAACTGCCTCCATGATTGTGCCAAGAAGAGTCGTTCATTCTCACAAATGCTGTATTCTGTGCTCTAAGGATAGTCGTGTCCTTTTCATACTGAGGAAAAAAGAGATGCAGGAAGAATGACCAGCTTGAGCAAACTTGCTCTTTGGTGTCCAGAGACACAGGCAAGATTCAGAAGATGTGACTTGTCTGTCATAACACCAGTACCCCCTACTTCTTTGGTGATCTCTTCCCTCACACCTCTGGAAGTTTCCTACTGAGTTGATCTCGGGCAGATAACGGCAGTGAGCACTAGGGAAAGAAACTGGACCCCAGTGATCAAAAAGCTAGCTCCAAATTGGGGGTGAAGCAGAACACCCCTCAGGATGGTTGGGCCCATTACTTGAAATCTCCTTTAAATCAAGTGAAAAGAGGGAGACAGGCGAGGGGGAAGGAATGATAAATACATATCCTCAGCAGAAAGATCATTTGGAAGGCAGGGCTGTGAGATTAAAAACGAAGGTAGCCAGGGAATATTAAAGGAAGGGAAGTTCACACAAGCATTTTAATGCCAACCTTATGTCCCAATGCAAGGAACCCAGGGAAGCCCTTAAGTGGAGAGGAAAAGAAAATTTGGCATCACTAAGTCATAGGAATAATAAGGAAAGTGAGTTAAGAAAATCTGAGTGCATTGAAAAATGCATCTATTTATGCATCCCATAAACCTCGGGCTCAGCTGGGCACCCTCCTTTTCTTCCTTCATCCTTCGCTGTGACGTTGTCGCTTCTGGAGAAGACAAATGGTTCCTTTGCCTAGTCTCTTCAAAGGTTTGGCTTATTGTTTCATAAATGCCAAATCCACGCCAATCTCAGAAGTTTCCACACTTGGGCTCACTTGGCCTGTCTTTGCTCTGGTCCTTTTGGGTGACTGCTGTCCCTCAGATGGACCCTGGCTGGGCTGGAGAAGGAGATGAGTGCAAAGGAGAAGCTTTTGCTTTTCAATTTCCACCCTCGTTTGGAAGCCCGAGGGAAAGGAGCCTATTCCTTTTCCGGACTTGCAGAGTCCCAATCGAGGGCCTCTGTCTTCCTGAGAGCAACTCGTCTTCCATGGCCTGTTTCCCCCGTTCCTTCTGGCAAACGGACTTCACGGCAGCAGGAGCCATCTTGAAGGTACCTAGTGACCTTCTAGCACCAAGGTCAACGGCCTCTTTCCCGTTTCCTTTCTTGATCTTGCGCCTGCCCGGAAAACGCCTAACGAAAAGGGAGCGAAGGAAATGAGTGCGTTTGAAAAAGTGCATCTGTTTCGAACAGTTGCCTCCCAACCCTTTTGGAAATGATTGCCCTTTAAAAACTGCTTTTCATTAATTAATTGAGAGGGAGAAAGAGAAGGGGGAGGAACATTGATTTGTTGCCTCTCTTACGCAGCCTGACCCTGAAACCCGGCTCTGTGCCCTAATGGGGAATCCACACCAGCCAGAGGCCTTTTGCTTTGTGGTTGATGCCCAACCACTGAGCGGTATATCGATCAGGGCAAAAAGATTGCTCTTTTGAATCTTATCAGCTAGCGGTTCTCAACGAGAGGTGATTTTGGCCCCAGGGGACATTGGGCAGTGCCTGGAGATGTTTGAGGTTGTTTTAAAGCAGTGAGGCTTGCTACTGGCACCTAGAGGGTAGAAGCCACATCTGCTGCTAAATGGCCCCACACAGAGAGCTGTCTGGTGCAGTAGTTGGGTGGTGGAGGATCTCTGGTGTTGCTCCAGAAGTGGTTCCCCCATTTCCAGCTTGTTCTACTCACCGTATCCCTTGTTGGCTCCTTTCCCCACCCCACACTCGGCTGCTAGAAGCGTCTCACCGTTAATTCCCGGCAGTTCCTCATCTTCCTCTCCATCTAACCTTGCACACTGATACGACCTTTCCTCTTCATTTAAAAATTCTTCAGTGGCTTGCAAAGGCTGGAACTGAGGCTCCATCTGGTGGGCTCAGTCTTCCAGGCCCTACTGCACCAGGTCTTCACCTTATTGTACCCTACTTCCCACCAACCTGCCTTTCGGAGAAGCAGGGCCATTAGTGGTCCATGTGAGTGATACGCCGGTCCCCACCTCCGCACCTTTGTTCAGGCGGTTCCTCCAGTCTTACTGTCTCTTCTTGATCTGTCTAAGAACCAACCACCTTTCCTTCTTCAGGACTCAGCCAAAGCCCCATTTTTTTCTGTGGACTCTTCCCTTCCTGTCCTGGCCCAGGACCATCTTACAGAGTCATACAAGTTTAGAGCCTGAAGCAGTTGTGAAGAACGTTTATGAAACTGCTTTGAATCATGAACGTTGGTTCTCTCAGTGGGACCCAGGCAATCCCTGGCTAAAATGGACCAACTGTGACCTTTTCCAGCATCCAAGAAGGAGCCCTCTTTCACCTTCTTTCTGACAGTATAAACAGTAATTGCTCAGTTAATCCTTTCAGAGAGAATGAGCCCATGCTCGCACTCCAATGGGTAAGGGAACTAAGTTAGTGGGTAGACTTTCTCATTACTTTTTGGCTGTATCAGAATCTTATAAATGAGCAGAGGATGGGGAGTCATCTTGCCTGGGGACCTGTCATCAGCACGTGCTAAATCAGCCAAGTCACATGAGCTCTCTGAACCTCACTTTGCTCATCTCTCAAATGGGACTTTCACAAATACGACCTCTATCTTATTGAAAATCTTGTAAAAGTAAAATGTGATAACATGTTTGATAAGGAGCTTGGTGGCTGGCCCACACTCAGTATATGTCAGCAGTTGTTAGTACAGGCCTTTGGTTGAGCAGAAAATTATGCATTAAGCTACTTTAAGTTTAATGTATTGGTATTTCATGGTGCTTCACCTAGAGTCCCCTGATATCAACATCCTCTGTCACTTCATCAAGCATGAAAAATAGTAGACTAATCCGTGATAGTCACTGAAGAGCTGAGAAAGTGAGGTCTGGCATTACAGAGAGATTATGTAATGTTTGGTGACTAGTAATTCCTATCCCACACCTCTCCTGTCTCCAGCTGCTTCAGGACTGACCTATTATGTAACAAGTGCTTGATATTTTATGGACCTGGTGTATCCAGATAAAGCAAAATTCTAGAAGCTCTGGAAGGCAGAATTCTGCTTTGTTCCTGTTGAATAAACATCAAGACACGATATTAGACTTTCCCTTCTTTGACTGAATTCATATGCTGTCCAATGGCTAGCCACCAGGGTGGGATCTCAGAAGACCTACAGTCCAAGGCAGTACCTTGATTCTTGGCTGGACAAGCTATTTTCTTGCTCTGGTGAGCTGGCCTGGTTGTTGGAAACACATTTCCTTAAAGTACAGACCAACACCCGGGTGTAGAAACTCTAACTTTAACCCACAAGGGCTGCAAACCCAGATGCTTCCAGGGGCCCAGCAGGAATTGTCAATGAGGTAGTAATAGGGAGTGGTGGGGACTGTGACAAACTAGAGAATATTCGCTTGTGTGGCTGCTATGCAGCACCTGCCATATTGACCTCCCATATGGGTTCAGCAATGGCACACTTGCACTTTTTCAGGGAAGGTGAAAATCAAGGCTTTCATATGTTGACAACCAATTTAAAAATTATGAGTAGAAGTAAAAACATGTCGGTGGGGATAGATTCAGCCCTTCGGCTGCCCAACTGACACCTCTAATTCAGATCCTAGTAACCAAGCTCAAGTTGTTCCTCTAGGAGCTTTTCCTGATGACTGCCCTTCCCTTGAGAGTCTTGACCGTTTCCTCATTCTTTTGGGATTGGCAGTCTAACAGTCGACTGCTTTTATGGGTTTCCATGGGGTCAGAATGGATTGTGTCTTGCTCACTGTGGATGATAAAGGGGTTCTCTGGAAAGTCACCTCATGGGATGAACTGATCATAAATTCCTAACGGGGCAGGTCATGGTGGGAAGTCTTCCCCTGTTCCTGGCCTATAACTTCTTTAGAGAAAGGGTTTAAGCCAGCCCTGTCCATTGTTCTTATGCATCTAGGTTAACACACCTTAGAAATACCAGAGGTAATGCCCCTCGAAGAGGGTAGGAACCCACTAGAGAACAGGTAGTTTTGTTAACTATCTGGTAATCCAATCCCCACTTTGCTTTCTCCAGTCTTCCAACCCTCCTTAATATTAAATGCATAAAGGAAGCTATAACACTGTTACTCTCTAGAGAATCTGAGATCTTGCTCCCAGCCAATACAGTCAGCTTGGCTCAAATAAACTCTTATATAAAAATTCTTTACAGGTTTGCATGTTTTGTGGTGGTGTTGTTTTTTTAATGTGGACATCACATTGTAGGTTTCATAATAGCCTTTGTGCTGCACACGTTCAAGGGTATGTGGTCTCTAGGGCCTAGCACAGTGCCTGGCCCTTGGTAAGTGCTTATGGAATGAACGCTATTAGAGGAGGGAGCTTCCAAGCGAAAGGCATACCAAGCCCAGCCCAGTTTTTCTTTTTTGTTGTTGTTCTTTATTATTTAATTACAGTTGACAGTCAATATTAGTTGGTATTCCTTTCAGGGGTACAGCATAGCGATTAGACAATCATATACTTTACAAAGTGGCCCCTTGATATTTGCAGTACCCGCCCAGCCCCGTACATAGTTATTGCAATATTACTGGCTCTATTCTCGATGTCCCTAGTTTTAATCGAAAGAGAGAGACACTTGGAGAATGCCCCCTTGCTTCTGTTCCACCGACAGGCAGGGCCCTGTCCATGAGAGGAGCTCAGCTCTGAGATGGATACAGGGAAAGGACTTCGGCCCCGGTAAGTGGAACAGGACTCAAACCAAATCTCAAAACAATTTGAAACAGCACCCCCTGCAGGTCATTTTCTTCACAGTTTCATAATTCGTCCCAGAGGACAATCCTAGCAGAACTGGAGAGGGAGGACGGGGAGGGAACAGGACCACAGGATCAACAGAACCCCGGGCCAGAGTGGGGAGCTCCTAGTGTCAGAGTTTTTCAATGGAAAGCAGCACACTGTCGTTCGGTCATGAAATCAGTAAAATAGCTTGCGACCGTTTTCACAAAAACAGTATCAAAGTTATCAAAACATATTACTGAATAACCGTTATTTCATGAGTCCTCCCCATCTGTCTCTCTGTTGGAACCTGGTCACGATGTGAAGTGTGTCTCCAGCTGCGAGTTAAACATGTTAGAAGATGCCTGCGCACCCCAAAGCACACGGCTGGGCCAGGCCTGTGAGCCCCGTCAGCCCGGGTTCATATTCTGGCGCTGACTTTCCATGGATGTGGAGCCTTGGAGAGGTTGTCCCTGAAGGGAGCCTCAGTTTCCCCATCTGCAGAAAATGGTGACATTCATACCTGCCCCTTAGAGCGGTCTGGCTGATGAAATTAGAGCACGTGCCTGCGATGCACATTCGGCTGCTGTCAGGATGAGCAGAGCTCTTAATCGCACAGCGTCTGCTTTCTTGGTTTTTCTCAGGTTGGTGCCACAGCCAGCGTCAGAGGCTTCTGCAGGGACTTCATGAGCGAAGGCACAGTAAGCTCCAGGTTCTGCGCCTTCGTTGGCATCTTGGTGGGCGTCCGCGTAGGATCGGGCTTGTTATTGGGTGTCCCTCTAGGACAGGTCCTTCTCCCTGTGTCGCCACAAAGTCCCTGCAACCAGTCTCCAGGCTGCAAAATTAAATCGGCTCTTCTCCGTGCCCTTTAGTCCAAATGGAGTTGGAACATCAATGCCTTCAGAAACCCTCGACTACCACCCTCGGGCCATCTTGGAATTGTCATCCTTGCTGCATCTCTATGGGGAGTGAGGTGAGGAAGGATGTTGGGAACTGGCCAGGGGACTTCACAGGCCCAACAAAGGATCCTTTAAAAGGACTGATTTGGTGATGGGCAGAGGGGAATTCCGTGGATAAATAATAATGTATGCAAGAGATGCCATCTGCTTCCCTGTTGAAGGGTTAGTACATAATGGGAGGCTCAAGTCTCTTCCCCTTCCTTGTCCTTGACCTTTCAACTCCCAAAATAGCTATAGGGACACCTTTTTCCCTTACTCCCAAGATGACTGGTTAGGAGGGGAGGCCTGGGTGCATGGCTTGACTGCTGGCTGTGAACAGATTGCCACAAACTGAAATAATTAATTTTAATGCATTAGAGGTTTAAACACTAAATAAGAACATATTGAAATTCTGGCCAATATATCTGAATGTTGTGCTGGAAATTAATAAAAACTGGCTTCACTGGAGATATACAATTGTAAATTAAATTTGGTCTTTGCCCAGAGTCTCTGTTATAGGTTTCTCTAATTAGATTAGGAGTGAAAACCTGTAGCTCCAAATCCTTCTCCACGCTACCCTGCCCTTACTTGGGCAGCTACGAGGCTGTCTGGGGACTCTCTGTTTATGTATGAATTCTTCTGTCTCTCTTTGTAGCTTGAATAAATTCTGGTGGAAGGGGTGAGGGGCAGACCTGGGTTTGGGGAGGAGGATGAGGTACAGGCTTGGGGACCATTTCAGAATCATGCTGAAATACTTAGAGCGCAGACATCAAACGGGCCCAAGGACCAAAACCCGCTTGCTGATATGCTGGCTCAGACGCAGGTTTTGACCTTCCCAGTGCTTATAACATTTTGAAATCAGTGCCAACATTTAAAAAGTCAATAGATTTTACATAAAAATCTGACCTTCTGTCTTCCCTTGAAAAACCAACTTAATAATCCCGGGCTTGCATTCCAGTGGGTGGAGGCTGAGAAGCAGTCAACTGCATTAGAAGGGAGGGCCTTGAACTTTTCAGTTGGCCCCAGTCTCTGCCACTCCCTAATGCTGGGCCCACCCCACTCACTTAGCAATGGCCCTTTCCTGGCTTCTGCCTGCTCCTTGTAGGCCTTTGAATTTATGATCCCCGATTTATAAAAAATTTTCTGGTTTATTCACAGCTCTGATTATAAGAAAAATTTCATCCTCAGAAAAAAGGTATTTATTGAGTAATGATGGTACTAGCTAACGTAAAGCACATACTATGTTTCCATGTGCCCAGCCTTATTTATTTATTTAGTATGTATGTATGTATGTATGTATGTATTTTCTCACCTGAGGACATTTTTCATTGTGTTTTAGAGAGTGAGAAAAGGAGAGAGAGAAACATACACCCAGACTAGTGATCATATGCGCCGGAACCTGGGATTGAATCTGCAAACCAGGCACATGCCCTGACTGGGAATTGAACCTGCAAACTTCCAGTTACAAAATGACACTCCATCCAACTGAGCCACACTGGCCAGGGCCCCTATTTAAATAACAGCTTTATTTAGGTAAAATTCACACACCATACTACTTAAAGAATGTGGGTCAATGGGTTTTAGTATATTCACAGGTTTATGCAACTATTGCCACAATCACTTTTAGACCATTTTCACCTTTTTCAAGTCCATCATCCTTGACCTATTGGCAGCTACTCTCCAGGTCCTCTTGACACCCGAGTCCTAGGCCCCCTCTATTTGCCTTTCTCTCTCTGTGGACTTACTTATTTTAGCTGTTCCATATCAATGGAATCATACACTATGTAGTCCTTTCTGACAGCCTCCTTTCAAGTTCACTCATATTGTAGCATGTGTCAGTACTTAATTTTTTAAAATTGCTGAATAACATTCCATTGCGTGGATATATCATGTTTTATTAATCTCTTCATCCATTGATGGATATTGGCTTGTTGCCACCTTTTGCTTTTATGAATAATGCTGCTTTGAACATTTCTGTACAAATCATTGCATGGACATATGTTTTTATTTCTTTTGGGTATGCATATACATCTATGAATAGAAACAATGGGTCATATGGTAACTCTATGTTTAACCATTTTAGGAAATTCTAAACGGTTTTCCAAGTGGCTGTACCATTTTATTTCTACCAGCAATGTATAAGGGTTCCAATTTCTCCACGTTATCACCAACACTTGTTGTTATCTATCTTTTTGTTATAGTCGTGTTAGTGGGTGTGAAGTGGTATCTCACTTGGCTTTGATTTGCATTTCCCTAATGGCTAACAACATTGAGCATCTTTCCCTGTGTTTGTTGGCCATTTGCCAGCCCTGCTTTAAATGCATAAGTGTAGTAACTCTGCTCCACCACAACCTGTGAGATAAGTGCTCCTATTACCAGCCTTCCCTGTCACATGCCAAGTTCAGACTTCTGGTTGCAAGCTTTCTTTTCAGAGAATGAAAGTAATCATCACATACAAGGAAATTTGAGTTCCTGGTTCTGGACAGGAGTATAAATCTCAGAGAAAGACTGTCTGATATGTAGTTAGCACTTCATAGCCAGTGCCCAAGTAATTCCTATTTAGCTCCCTTCCCTGGTTCAGGAACTTCACATGTGCGGTTCCTTCTGCCTTGAGGAGTATTTTCCTGGCTAACTTTGTTCATCTTCTAGATTTTCTGAGAGGCTTCCCTCACCTTCCAGTATAAATCTGCACACAGCGCTCTCACTGTGGACTTACCACGATAACATTTATTCACTAGTGCCTTTAGATTTTTCATCTCTCTTTTAAGCAAAGTATTTTATTTTATGCTCTTGTAATCATGCACATTGTACATTTGTAGCCTACTTTTTAAAAAACAAACTTATTTATTTACTTGCAGGTGTGAGGGAGAAACATCGATTTGTTGTTACACTTATTTATGCATTCATTGGTTGAATCTTTTCTGTGCCCTGACCAGTGATCAAGCCCACAACCTTGCTGTGTCGAATCAACTGAGCTACTGGTCCAGGGAAGTAGCCTGCCTTTTTTCCTTTTCATTCAACACTGTATGACACAAATCATTGGCATAACTGAAAGCATAATTTTAAATGGCAATGAACATTTTATTAAGTGATTTAAAAATAGCTCTTATGACTGTTTCCTTTTAAAAAGTGGTTGAATTGTTTCATTATTGTGTCAGGTAAATAATACTGATGTGAACATCTTGGCCCAGAAGTTTTATTCTATATTTAGGAATAGTTCTTTATGGTAGTGTCTGCATTTCTTTGATTAACAGTGCGGACAAACCTAATAATTACACAACCAATGGAGGCATATCTTAATTGATAGGTCAATTAAAATAATATATATAACACCATTGATGGATTTTCTCGAAGGACCCCAAGAAAGACTGAATGAGAACATTTATTGGTGGGGATAAGAGAACGAAGTGGCCTGAACAGCCTCAATAAAACTGTTGATAATGGGATTTGCAGACAAGGCAAAAGGACATCTGGCTGGACTTATTACTCTAGCTCATTTTTTGTGCCTTATCAGGATAGAGGCCTGCTCCCCTCTGAATGATGGCTACACCTGGCAGTGCAATAAAAAGATCTGTGAGTTGCAGGTGGACACTAAGAGCTGCGGAAGACAGCTTCTGATGCGGGTGACAGAAGCTAAGATACAGAGTGTTGCGATTCGAAGAGCCTTAGTGGACAGTAAGAAGTCAAGAGTTTTCACACATGGTATTTTAGTTTTATTGGTGGAATATTTTGCTTCTGTGTGAAATCTCAACATGGAACTGGGGGTGGGAGTGGGACCATTTAGTTTGTTCTCTCATTCACAAGGGGCCCTGAGGTGTTGGCCATTGTCCACAGATTTTACAAATGCGATCCCAGAGACAAGCTGAAACGATCCGGGAAGATTTCATTAGACTCTCCTCCAAGCACTTGCATGTGTTGGTAGTCAGTTAGTTGTTGAAGCAACCCAATCAGTTGGATACCCTTCTTATTTATGTCTTGCAGAAGAGGTCAACTCATTTGCCTGGGATCAAATAGTGAATGGTGGAGCACAGATTCAAATCCTGGCCTTTTGAAGAGGGCAGGATGGACACTTTAAAATTAAAGAGAAGAAGTTATGATTAAACGGCTAGTCATTCAGAAAATGTGGTCCACTGTGGTGAGCTCCTGATTTTTTTTTTAACTAAATGTTCGTTGAAAATGGAGTTAGCCAATCTTGGGTCCTTGAACGATATCAGTCATATCAAACAGTTGAAAAAGGCAGAAGACATGGCTTTCATGAAAGGTCAATAGACGCTCATTTAGTCATTTGAGGGTCAGAATATGAAGAAACAAATGGACATTTTTATTAACAGTCCATCCACTTATATATTCATGAAGAGGGCAGTGTAGTGGATAGAGAACAGAGGGCCTCAGACTCAAATTCTGCTGTCCCTGCTCAATAAACATGGACTACTCAGACTCTCTCAGCCTCAGTTTTCTCATCATTAAAATGGGGATAATGATGGTTACCTATCTCATAGAGTTCTTAGGCATAAACAAGAGCATACATACAATGTACTTCTAGTGTCTGATACATTATTAAGTGCTCAGTATTGGTTAACTATTAATATTTATTCACCAATATTTGCTTAGCTTCACCTGTACTCTGCTAGCTTAGTGGAAATGTTTTGGATGGCCCAGGAAAGAGGTAAGATAAAATTTGAAAGCCAACGGTTTTAGGCTCCAAAAACCCCTTTACCATGTAATGTGTTGATGAGTAAGAAATTTGGGGGAGATGGGAATGAATAACTTATCAAAGCAGAGACATAGATGGAGAGAAAGATGTGCCTACAAGGTCCAATGGATGAACAGACTCAAGTACCCAGATGCAAAGCCTTCCTGCCATGGATTCTGACTTGTCCTCCTTTGAGTTGCCTGTGATGCACAGAACGAAACAACGAAAACAAAACTAGTGCTTCACTGGTACTTAGGGTCACAACAGGGATCTGTTATAAAAAGCAACATTTAGACCTTGTCTTTGGGAAATTGGCTACATCCAAGTTGAATGAGTTGGAAAGAATATGGGCCATAAAACAAGGAACCCGAATTAGCAGATTATCCCCTGTGAACGAATCACCCAAGGATGACATCAGAGCTGGAGCAAAAGCTCTGTTTTGACAGTGACACTACTTCTGTAATTAAAAAGAGAAGAAGGCAAAGAGTTGAATGGAGGCCAGGGAGCCAATCATAACCCTTTTAAACTTCAATTATGGCATTCTACTAAGTGGCAATTCTTAAAAATTGGGATTTGGAACCAAAATTGTCCTACAAATGGCCGTTACTCATGCATCATGTGCTGTATGCTAAATTATGCATCAAGAGCTTGATAACATCATTTTTCATTTTGTTATTTTTTTAAACTTTAAAACAGGTTTTAAAAGATTTGTTTTTATTTTTTAAAGCAGTTTTAGGTTCACGGAATAATTGAAAGCAAGGTACAGGAATTTCCCTAATCCTCCCTGGCCCCACACATACACAGCCCTCCTCATTATCAACAACGCTCACCAAAATGGTAGATTTTCTCCTGAGGATGAAGTTACATCGGCATATTGTAATGATCCAAAGTTCACAATTCACCTTAGGATTCACTCTCGGAATTGTACTTTCTATGAGTTTGGACAAATGCATAATGACACCTCTCTATCATTATGATACCATTCAGACTATTTTCACTGTCCTAAAAATCCTATGTTCGACGTATTTATTTGTCCCATGGCTCACTCCACAACCATTGATGTTTTTACCATCTCCATAATGTCATGTAGTTGGAATCACACACTATGTAGCCTTTTCAGATTGGCTGCTCTTAAAGGCTCCATGTATTTTTATGGCTTTACAGCCTAGTTCTTTTGAGGACTGAATAATATTTCATTGTCTGGATGTACCACAATTTATTTATCCGTTCACCTACTGAAGGACATCTTGGTTTCTTCCAAGTTGTGGCAATTATGAATAAAACTGCTGTAAACATCAGCGTGCAGGTTTTCACGTGGAGATAACTTTTCAGCTCCTTTGGGTAAATACCAAGGAGCTTGATGACCATTATTCCATTTTCATTCTTTCAGCAGCTCTGTAGTATGACCATCCTTAATCCCATTTTACAGATGAGAAAACTAGGGTTGAGAGAAGTCATGATTTACCTAAAGCCATCGAGTGGAGGGATAGAATCAGACTAGATGAGACAGGGTCTTTGTCGATGTGATGTCCCTAGGGTCAGAAGCTAGACCTACTCCCAGCTTTGCCCAGAGGGTTGGGATGCCCTTGATCTTCTGTAAAATAACAGTATGTGTACTATTGCCTCACAGTGTTCTTGTCAAATGCAGTCCTGGGCAGAACAACACTTTGGATTTCTTAGGTACCAGCTAGCACCCGGGACAAGGTACATTGACTCTCTGGGTTTCACTTTTTGCATTTGTGCAACAATAAAAGCATCGGCCTGGCTGCCTGGAACTCCTTTCCAGACCGGGAAATGTAGAATTTTGCATGTTCTTAACTCCCCTCACTCCTCAGTGGCGAATTGGAAACTGGCTATCAGCGCGAAGGGTGGGAAACTGTAAGTGCTTCCACTCAAGCTTTGGGGTTGAACAATATTGGTAATCTCAAAGCCTTACTGTATTACTCCCTAATGGTTTGCTTCTACACCACTGTAGTTCTTGAGGGCGGGGGGTTGGAATAACAATGCTGGAAATAGTTCCACTGCGGAAGGCGAAGGGTAGTTGGAGTTTTAAATTTAGAACCTTAGTGACAAAATGCTGCTCAGACTATGTCCCCGGGGCACCCAAGTCTCTACCAAGCACCGCCCAGTGGTTTGGACACGAGGCTGTTATTAAGTGGGAGGTGAGGAATAGCATAGGATGTCGGGGAGGCAGTGCACCACAGGTGCCCGTCTGGGTGTGGGGTCCGACAGCCTCATTCTAATGCCTGTTCTCTCCCTCCATCTCTCTGCGGCGCCAGGCTCCCACACCTGGCTCTCTGTACAGAATGGTCTCCTAACCGGGTGTCTTAAGAAGTTAAATCTGAATTCTGGTGCCTAGTTAACTTTTGCGTAGTGCATACTTTACAAAGGAGGAGGATCTGGCTGAGCTGAGGAAGTACTAGGTCATAACTATCTACCGCTGCATAGCAAGCCCCCCACCCCACCCCAATGCTGTGCCTTACTCACAGAGTGACTGCACAGTGAAGACATCTGGCAAGCACTGGGTTTTCACTGAGCGTCAAGGTTAGCATCACCTGCAAAGAATTGCTTGACCTGCTGTGAACACCAAGTAAAACTCAAACGTTTATGTTAAGCCACTGAGACTTCAAGGTTTATTTATTCCTGCAGCATAGCTTAGCCTATCCTGACTAATAAAAGCCTGCATTTCTCCTCTGTTGGCAGTGATGCATTTAAATAAGATTGCCGCTGTATGTATTTATCTACCTTCCAATTCCTGGGTTTTAGTTTTTGCCTTGCAATTACTTTGAAACAACAGACCTGGCTCAAATCCCAGCTCTAATTCACTGGATAATCTTGGGCCAGTCGTTTTACATTTCTGAACCTCAGTTACTACACTGAAAAAAGTTGAAATTCATTGGGAGTTTGGTTCCACCACTATTACCTAGAGAACTCTCAGTAAACTACTCACCTTTTCAAATGTCAATTTCCTCATCTATAGAAAAAAGCTAATTTTTTTTCCTACCTCTCAAAGTTGTCCTAAGGCTTAGTAGAGAAAATATGAAGAACCTAGTCCAGTTCGATAGACACTTAGTAGACTTTATTTTCTTTCTCCCTTTCTTACCCACTGAGATCTCCTAATTTTCCTTTCATTCTCTACTGCATTCATTTTTCCCTCTTTTTTCTTTTCCTAGTCTATACTGAGATATAGAATATTGTTTCTTTTTAAAGAAAAACTTGGACTCTTTTGTGGTTGGTTTGGTGTCATGGGTCAAGAATAAACATTTCATCGTAACCGAGAACAAATGTGTCTGGGTGTGTGAAACTATTTACGGCTGCCCAAGCGGAGGGCAAAGTTGAGTCCACACCTGAAGAACACACTTAAATACGCTGATAAAGACGGAAGGATCTAATCATTGGTCTCGAAGAAAACTGAAACAGCCTCACTGATAAACGGACCTGTTGAGAACAATGGAAATCTCAGCCACTTATGAAAGCCAACAAGAACAACTTCAGTGAATCTCAAGGTGAGAAGTCATGTAAGCAGCAACTCAGAAGACTGGATGAGAAAAAGGATATTTATAACAAGGGTTCACCTCCCAGTCCCATTTTGTACAGAACCAGGGCATTTACAAAACAAAGATTTAAAAATGGGAGTCCTCTGTCTGTGTGCCAGGTGGGGTGGGGTGGGGGCAAGAAGGACACAAACCAACCCCAGATCATGACAAATTGGGTTTCTGTACAGATTCTTTCTTTTCTTTCCTTTTTCATTACTTCTGCTTGAACTCTGTGGTTTTCCTCCGAGAGACTGGCGCCCCCGAAGGAGGGCAGAAAGAACCTATTGACGGTTCTTAAAACAAAACAAAACTTAACAAAGACCCTTTCTTCCCCAAGCACTATTCCCATGGAAAGTAAAAAGTGAGCCCACTTGGAATTACCTGACTACAAAACAATGCCACTTTTATGAAAGGGAGTTAGTTTTTCACTCACCCAGTTTAAACATGGCTCCACAGAAATTGCTGAAGTCTTCAGAAAGGATATGGTCCTTAGATTAGAGACTGTGGCAGAGAAATTTAAGGCTAAAAGGAATATTTTTTTTTTCTTGAGTGAACCAAAACAGAGGTTTAGAAGGGAGGCACTCTTCTTGAGTTATGTCCTTACTAAGATGCGTTATTTAGATACCTGCTGGTGAGCAATCAGACTTTGTCCAACAGACATGTCTCCAGTGTTCTTGAAGGGAGTAGGAGTTGGTTCAGTTCTCAGAATATTTTAAACCAGCCAACAATTTTTTCTAAAGCAACTTGAGGTTTGTGCTGGGGTTCTACACGGTGTGTTTTGGATAAAAGCACATTTGTGTTGAGACATGCATGTTTCGTTTGCCAGGTTTCCCTCTGAAAAATGCACAAACCCTTTGGACTCAGGATGTATAGAGAAGTAACATGGGAACACCAGGGAAAAGGCTTCTGTCCCCTCTGAGTGAGGAGAGCAAGGGATTTGTTTCCTTCATTAAATTCGAGTAGGAAGACTCTGTTATAACTTGTCCCTGGTTCTTTCCTTCTGTAGCTCAGGAATCCCCCAGAACACAATCACCCCAGAGAAGGACTGACGGCTCTGTCCCTGGAGCTGCTGGAGAGGCAAGGAGGAGCTGGGAACTGTGAAGCTGGGGCTGCCTACACGAGGCTGGGCCCGTCCTCTGAGCCCTCCTGCCACCTCTGGTTTTCACTCAGACAGGTCTCCCCGGCTAGAAAGCAGTGGGGTAGGTCTCGGTGTGGGTTCCAACGAAGGTGTGTAAGAAACAGTATTCATAAAAACAAAACAAAACAAAGCAAGAACAAAAACAGAAGACATGACTCTAATGTGAAGAAACTCTGCTTGTTTTTAAAAGATTCAAACAGACGGTAGGCTCTTTGGGGACGAAGACAGAGACTTGGTCACCATTTTCCGAACCAAGCGCTGGCGGGCGGGTGGAGTTCATGACTGTTGACAGAATGGAGATCAGATACCATCGCCTGGCGCATTCCAGGCTTCCTAAACGCTGTGTTAGACAGACTCACTCAACATAAGGAGGAACGAGGACGACAGCGGAGTTTATCCTCCTTTGCCTCGAGGTGAACACAAAAGGTATTAAACAGAATTTTGTTACTCATCTCTGTGGGGAAATGGCCAGGAGAAGTGAATAATAACCAGCATGGGCAATGAATGGTACAGTCTGCGGGTATTTGTAGCCAGGACCTCTGCATCAGGGGCTTACCTTGCTTTATTGCACTTAGCACATCTTGCATTTTTTATGAACGGAAGGGGAGACCCTTCCACCTGAAAATGGATTACAACTTGCTGAAGGCTCAGATAATGATTAGCATTTTTGAGCAATAGAGTACTATTGACTTAAGGTATGTACATTATTTTTTAGACAATGCTATGGTACACTTAACAGGCCATAGTATAGTGTAACCATAACTCATAGAAATCCGAAAATGTGTGTGACTGCCCTTACTGCGATATTCTCTTTATTGCAGTGTTCTGGAACGGAACTCACAGTATCCCCAAAGCAGGCCTGTACATGTTGGTTCCTTCACTCAGAGTATTCCGTCTGACCTTCTCCTTCCATCTGAGAGGCCAGCAGTCTAATTCCTGTATGATTTGCACTTCTCAAGGGTTCCAGGCTAAGTGGCACCCATTCATTTGTCTCCTTCCTTGTATGTTGTCTCCCGCACGACAGCACTAACCTGTGTCTCCCATTTGTGTGGTAACGGTGTGTGTCCTCCCAGTATTTACACCAAGCGAAGTGGTTGGCAACAGTGGCCCAGGGGTGAATGAGACACGATTTTTAGCCCGGAAGGCACTCACAAAGCAAAAGGGAGAAAGACCTTAGTGGAAACAATTATAACGCAGAATGGCAAGTGGTACATGGGTGGGGGTCAGACCAGAGTGCAGGCTGGCCCGAAGGTATCGCAACAAACCTGGGCCTTGGTGATTCTATCCTTGTTGTGTTGCTTTTATCACAGGCGGAGGGACATTGTGAAAAAGTACTCATGATAAGATGTGTGGCCCTGACCAGCATGACTCAGTTGGGTGTTGCCCCGCAAAGTGAAAGCTCACCAATTCGATTTTGGTCAGGGTGCTTGCCTAGACCAGTTTGCAGGTTCGGTCCCTGGTCAGGGCTCGTATGAGGGGTAACTGATTGATGTTCCTCTCTTATCAATGTTTCTCTCCCTTTCTCTTTCCCTCCCTTCCTTGCTTTCTAATACCAATGAGCTTGACCTTGAATGAGAATTTCAAAAAAGTTGAAGCAAATCAATCCACTCCAGGGACCTATTTATCCCCATGGCCCTAAGAGAAAACTCAGGCAGGAAAAACCCCAGCATTTTTCTGGTCCCTCTTCATTTTATCATCAAACAGCATCTCAATGGAGGAATGGAACTGTCTCATCCAGTATCATTTAAAGTTGATGAAAATTAAAGCCCTTGCCTTCCTGGTGATCCGGAGGGGGAAGCCAGCAGTTAAGAAGGGGCAGACTTGACCCCTTCTCTCCTTTGCTGGTTCTATTTCCTATCTCACTGCCTTGAGCCTCCAGCATTGGAGTTCAGGGAAGGAGTGGCAGGGGCAAGGGCATTTTCACAGGGCTGTCCCGGGCATGGGCATTGCAGTGCCCCCTGGGCCTCTCATATCCTTTCCGCCCAAGTTTTACTCCATCTCTCCGTTAGCAGCCAGCTGCAGAAGTTGTGGCTTGAAAACACAACTTGTTCTTCTGTTTTGTGCCCTGGGTTGTCTTTGCTTCTCACCCTGCAGGCTGCCACAGGAAGCTGCTCAGCCTTTCCTATGTATTCATGAGGACAGCAACCCTTCTCTCCCACTGTGAGGGCATCACAGGTGGCACTTGGAGGGAAAATTCTCCATTTTTTGCATGTCTATGAAGGGTGTGTCCCACAAAGCTCTGAGAGGGTACCCAGTGAGAAGGAGCCCTGGTCACCCACAGAGAAATGAGCTTCATAATACAATCGAGAGACAGCTTATCTTCCTCCCCGCTGTAATCTTCCTGGACTCTCACTCCTCTGTCCAGTGGTCGTTTCCCAAAACAAACTACTTGCATGCAAGCCTTTGTCTTAAGCTGTGCTCTTTGGATGAACTCAGGCTCAGAGGTGGAGTGTGAAACCTCCTGCAGTTGCTTTCATGAGCACTGGGGCTCTCTTCCCCCATTTCCCAAACTGGGCAACTGCATCTTTGTTTTCAGGGATGATTATCTTCTTCCTTAGCCTCTAGTCAGGACTGGCTATATAGTTTGTGAGGCCCAGTGCAAAATGAAAACATTGGGCTTTTGGCTCAAAAAGGATTAAGAATTTCAAGATGACAACAGCAGAACATTTAGAACTAAGTGTGGGGCCCTTCTGAGACCAGGGCTCATTATACACACCACACTTCCAGTCTAAGATGACTCCACAGCAGCGCTCGGTCACAGAGAGCCCAGGTCTGGCCCATGGGGCACCCCCATCCTTTGCCTAATACTTGCTGACTCCAGCCCCTTTCTCTTTAGACTTGTCAGCATAAGTCACATGCAGTGCATTGAACATTCATGGTAGCTAGCTTTCACAATGCCCTCTGTGAGCCAAGCCTCCCTGCACAGAATCAGGGAAGACCTACGTGATCGATAAAATACTGCATAAGTGACAGCCTAACTTCCACGGGTAGGTCATAAGAGGTATTGTACCTTTTGCCCCTAATTTGCTTTCTCTGGGAGAAGTCAGTTACCATGCCATCAAGACCTTCAAGAAGCCCTGTGTAGATGGCATAGCAAAGAACGGCCCAAAGGCCAGTCATGCGAGAGAGCCACCTTGGGTTGGGTCCTTCACCTCTCATCAAGGCTCCGGATGAAGCATCCCTGGCAGCATTTGGCTGTACCGTCCTCAGAGCTCAAGGCAGAGCTGACCAGTTGGGTGGCTCCGGAATTTCTCATGTGAAGAAACATGAGAAAATATGGATCATTATTACTGTTTTGAGCCTTTAAGCTTTGGGATGACGTGTGATGCAGCAAAGCATAGCTGCTATGGTAGTAGAAAGCAAGCCCCCTTTGGGTGGTAGAAGTAGCTTTCTTCAAAGGTATTCTTTTCAAACATCCCCTCTCAACCTCTGTACTTCCTATGGACAGTGCTGAGAGAGAGATTATTCATTAGTCAATTTGGGTCCTGAACAAGAGGGTTACCTGGAAGGACCAACCCTAGAAGAGAAAAGCTGTAGTTTTCTGGGTGGCAATGATCCTTTTTATATACTCAATTTTTGTATGAGAGGTATAATTACTACATAGAGCTTTCTTGCCTATTCTGATTTTCTTTTGTATCTTATTCAAAGACCTCATTTTAGAATACGTCTCAACTTCTATTTTCACCTCCAGTTATATTTTCTTCACCTAGCTTGAAAACCAATGAGACCAACGTCTTGGTCATAACATTTCCCTCCCTCACATTCTCATTGATACCATCTCTGTGAATTGGTTTTGGGAAAAATTCTGCATTGCAGAACTTGATTGATTTAATATAACACAGCCAGGTTGGGTAGCCATGGCCTTGGAAAACAAGAAGTCCAAAACAGTAGGAATATTCACTATAAAACAGAAGTCTGGAAGCCTGCCAACATTCTGGGCAAAACCTTTTAGTCAGAAAACTCAAATCCCTGAGTAAAATTTCCATGAATAAAATTCCAAAAGGTCCCTCAGAGAAAGAGAGAGAGAGGGTAGAAGTCGTGTGTGTGTGTGTGGTTTCTTTTGTAGTTTTGACCTAATTCTGCTAATAAAGAATTTATTACTAAGGATCAGACTATTTAGCATCTAATCATAGACTTATTTCAACCCAACAAGGACCTGGGATTTGTTGGAGCCTTGGGGCAACTAGAGTTCTAGTGATCATTCTTCCTCTCACCATCTACCTGACTCAGGGTAACGTGGCTGATCTCCCTGTGCCTCCTACTCTTCCTCTGTGGGAGTTTGAGAACATCTGTTGACTTCTTTGAAGTTTCATTATTATCTTGCCTTTTATATTTAGAATCATTTTCTGGAAGAAGAGAGATAAATGGCTTACACAACATTATAAAAACATTAAAAGTCATATAAAAAAAAAAAAAAACAACAAGCCAATGCGCGATGACTGTTAAGCACGTTTCTGTTAATTGAATCATATTTCCCCACTGATTTGCATAAAGACTGGGGGCATGGGGCTTGCAACGAAGCGAAATCACACTCAGAAGTGTAGGAGATCTTCCTAAGCAGTTATTTAAAATACCAAGAATGGGCCAGAAATAGCAGTGTTAACCCCACAGTGAAGACAAGTCCATGAGTAGGAAGCTGTACGTTGAGGTCGGGTAGCCATAGGTGACCAGGAGAGCCTCCCAGCTCTGCAGGACGAGAAGTCCTTCCTTTTATGACGGGGGAACAGAGCTTTCCTGGGCAGCGGAGGTACACACATGTGCACAAGCCAGGGTTTGGTGGGCAGCACAAAAGCTACGCTGTAGAGTCCGGGGAATAAGACTTTTATGAAGAGGAATTAGGGGCCTATAGAATTATTGAATGGCCGCAGGAGCAAAGATCAGGGACACCACCGTGGCTGACCTCACCCTGAGGTCCTGACATGTTCTCACGAGCTCTCAGTTTCAAGAACAGCTCGGAAGCTCCCACCCAAAGTGAGGCTGAAGCAGGAAGGGGAGGGGTCTCAGCACCTCTGGGAAACCGCCGTGAATGGCCCAGGATTGGCGCGGGGAGGCGGCGTGCTGCTGCCCCAAAAGCAAAGACCCCCTCCTCCCCCCGTGTCGTGTAGAGCTCATCCAGTCTTCCCATTGGGCAGCTCTCCCTGGGACGTCTTCTCATTGGGCAGCTCTCACTGGGACGTCCTCTCATTGGCCACCTCTCACTGGGCAGCCTCTCATTGGCTACCCAGTCTCTCACTGGGAACCATGCCGGGCTTGGCATTCTGGGAAGTGAGCCCCACTTCTTTGGTGCGATGCGAAGATCTTAGATGGGGGGCATCAGGGGTGGGGTGGAGGTGATGCGGAAAGGACAGCGGGCAATTTAGGACGAGGAGGGGATACTGGTCCCCGTGCTAGCACTGACATCTCAGTGAACCCACCAGCAATTTTCAGAACAAGGTAGCATTCATTTTATATCCTTTTCATTAAAAAAATGATAATAAGTGATAAAAGTGAGGTTCAGACCAGGGAAGTAACTGGCCTCGGGTGGTCATACAGCTGGTTCGAAGATGGGTCTACATAAGGGAAAACCCCACCTGCGTCTGATATTTTATACATCTAGGGTAGCGGTTTAAACGTTAGCTGTGTCTGAATCACCTGAGAAATCACCCCGCCCCCAGAGTTTCTGAGTCAAAGGGGGGCGGGGAGCCTGAGATTGGCACGTGGAACAAGTTCCCAGGGGGCTGCCCCGGTGCAGGGACCACGCTGGGAGCTCTAGGGCAGGGAGGCGACCCTATTCCTTATGTCACCCTTAGGTTGCAGGGGTGCCCAGGACACACCACATTTGCTTTGCTTCTTTTTCCTGCCCTTGCTTATGGTTCCTAGCAAATAGCCTAAGTCCTATGCTTGGCTGTGTGGGCGTGCGCACGTGCATGTATGTGCATTTCAGCCATATAGCAAGTCACCGCTCAGCCGAATGGATGGGCTTCTACCTTATTTGGAAACCCAGGAAGTACCGGGTACGACGCCTGCTTTCCTGATTGAGCGAGAATACTAAATTAAACTTCTGAGTTGATGATTTATTTATTTCATTGTGAGTTTTTAGAAATTAGCATCTGATAAGTAAATGGCCCAAATCATACTTGGGCATTCATGGAAGTAGCATTAGGCTTGATGAATTATTTGCTTATTCATTGAATATGTAATTTAATTCTATAGAAATTGCATGGCAATTTAGCACACATTAATGAGCGGGTACTGTCTCGTAGCTTAATGAACCTGTCATGTTTTCAAGGTAGGGGAAGTGTTTAAGGAATTAAGAATAGACCGGGAAGAAGACTGCTCAGAAATACAGAAGACTTAACCAACCTTTATGAACCCTCCCACGGGCACATATACAGATTTCAAAGAGCCAGGTTGATACCAGGGGTAGCTGGCTTTTTAGAAGAGAGTCACAAAGACCTGAATGTGAAACCGAATGATGCCTTCAAGTAGCTAGAGAATGCTGGGCTGTCACTGAACCCCTGTGGGTCCTCCCCTGCCAAATAAGGGGTTCTCATACTTATCTTACAGGATTACAGTAAAGATCAAATGAGATAATAAGTGGATGTAAAGGTTCTGAAGTGAGATTGGTGTCAACAAATTATGATGACTGTTGCAGTATTACAATGCTGCTCTTACCTCAGCAACAATTTCCCTTCTTTTCCTCCTTTCTTGCCTTACTTTTTCCTCCCCCACTCTCTTCTTCCTTCCTTCCTTCTATTCTGCCTTCCTTCATTATTAAATGAACTCCCTCTCTCCACAATTTCTTCTTTTGTCTTTTAAAATTTTCTTTTACATTTAAAAGAAATGGCTTATTGTAGAGGATGCAACTCAGGAACAGCCGAGTGGAAGACATGCACAGGGTAAGGTGTGTCTCCAGGCACATCACCCTCTCAGCACTTGGATGAGTTCACCAACTCAGAAGCTTCTCAATGAACACTTCTTTCAGGAATCTGAGATGACCCATTTTCTGGCCTAGGAGATTCAGCTATTCTGAGTCATTCTGTTCTTCCCATCCACATTGCCCTGTCTCCCAACTCAATGCACATTGTTTTCCTGTGTGTGTCAGATTCCTCCTCTGCCTTCAAGAAGTAGCTTGAGCATCACCTCCTCTGTGAAGCCTGCCATGATCACCTCCACCTTCATCAGCATTCAAGGCTGTGGCTCGCACCCTTTTCCATCTTGGGACTTACTCTCTTGCAGTGAAATTGTCTATATTTATGCCTGTATCCTTTAGACATGGAAGCTCCTTAAGGAAATAACTGTGATTTTCATATTCATGACCGTGGTACTTGGCCCAGGGAAAATAGTTGGTAAATAAATCTTTTAATTCCACCTGCCTGCAGTGAACACATTGGTTAGGGTGAGGTGAGCAAGGTTCAGGGGAAGGATATTTAGTACATGTGCTGCCGAAGCGAGCACTCAGGGGAAGAATATTTAAAGAGGTGCTCATTCCCAGGACACTTCTGTTGTTGAAAACATCAGACACTCCATCTATGCTCATTGCACAAGAGAGTTTTTCTTGGCATCTGTGCTTTTAAATTTCAATATTAATTTTTTTCACTCACAGAATTCCAAGAGCCAGCATTGTATTATCATGTCTGAAGTAATGCTCCAATTTGCTGAGTGCCTGTTATGCGGGGTGTTGGCTACTGGGAATACGGAGAGGTAGGTGTGATGGACGACACCCATCCTCAGCCCCACCTCAGTGCAGAGCCAATGGAACGCTCATAAGGGTGAAGATGGGAAGGGGCAGAATACCCAGAAACAAGTGTACTTAAATGGCTACACTACAAAAAGAGGTTCAGTTCAGAATGGTGAGGCCACATGCTATAAGGGTCAGTAGATGACATCCAGTTGGGAGGATGGACTGAGCTGTGAAGGAAGTGACATGTGATTTTTGATGTTAATATAGTCCATGATGCTGGTGCCTCACCCAGATCCCCTTTCCTGGGTCCAGCGGCGGGGGTGGTGGGCTCCTCCGGCCCATGGCTGTGCTCTTCTCTGGGAGATTATCCCTCTCTCCGAGATGCTGCTGCTCACATCCTGGAGTTCTCCATGGGCTCAGGCTGAGGCTAGATTTCACTTTGTTTAGCCCTGCACGTGCCTTCCGCCTCCCCACTCCCTCCTCTTTCCCCGTTCTCTAAAGCATTTTCCCAACAAACTCCATATGCAAACAGCCCCATCTTGGGGAGTTTTTGAGGGATTTAGGGTTAAGAAAATACACACACACACACACACACACACAAATAGTAACAACAGTACTGTTGTTACTAATAACCTAATATCAGGAATATTGGATGTGTTCTTTGATTTAATTCTTATAAAACCCTGTAGGTTGTTATCCCCATTTTACAGATGAAGAAACTGAGGGTCAGAGTTGTGAGAGGTACTTCAGACTTGTTTGCACAATTGCTAAGTGGGGTCCCAATAGGAATGGTGACAGAGAAGCTGGGATGACCTGGCCATCAACTTTTAAAAGATGAGGCTGTATGCACAAAATGCTATTTCAGAGTAATCCTGAGGTGCAACCCACCCCACATTATTACCCAGCATCCTATCCCAGTGGGGTGTAACTGTGCCCAGTGGGTTACTTTGTCTTTCCATCTGCTCAGCAGGGATAACATGGCAGACAAAAGAAACAAAGAAAAACAGGTACACATTTGCTACATGAGAAGATCTGCCCTGTCACTTGGAAGATGCAGTTGACTCAGGAGGGCTTTCTCTTATTGCCATTGGCCACTCCTCTTCGGAACAGCGGAGAGGCCTTTGTGACTCTGCTCATCACAGGAACAAGAGTCAGGCCAGCCCTAGCTGGAGGTGGGTGTCGGCTCAGCTTTCAGGCCTCCCGGAGCCCAGGGCCCAGGGCCTGCCTACCGCATGGGCTCAAGGACTTGTCGCAGTGAATAGTGAGTGGCTTTTGGCCTGTGTGGCCAAAATGTGCCTCCACAGCTGCTGCTCAAGGAGCTCTGCACGCGCCGCCCCTGCAAACTGGGTCAGCGGGTCAATCGGGCTGTTTACATGCCGCGCAGGCTGCCTGCATGTGCACTGAGGGTCAGATCTGGGGCAGAGAAAGGTTTGGGCAAAAGAAATCTATTTAGAACATTTCAGCGCTGATGCTGACCGCACGGTTCATTATTTATAGATCACTCAATTGTATTTTGTACAGTAACCTTATTTGGGCTTATAAATAAGCAAAGGATAAGAGAGAGAGAAAAAAACAGCATTGATTTTTTTTCTCCCTCAAATGAAAGGTAGATGAAGCGATTTGGTATTTGAGGCTTCCTGGATGGCATGTTACCCAGACAGCAAGAATTAGAATAGATTGAATCCTCCAACCCATACTAATGCGGACATGAAAAGCACTATTTATGAAATTTATCTTTTTGATGTTTTTAATACGTGAGAGGGGACCGAGAAACGGTGGAATTTATGTATAAAAACTTCTGTATTTATTCCTACATGTTTAAACTTTAGTCACCTTCAAAGTACTCTCCATTTGATGCAATACGCCTATCGAGACTGTTTTTTTACTGCTTAAAACAGTTTTTGAATTCGTTGAGTTTGATGCCTTTTAATGCTTCTGCTGTTTTTTGGGGGGTCACCTCTTCTACATCAGCAAAATGGTTCCCTATGAGAACTTTTTTCACCCAAGGAAACAAACAAACAAAAGTCACTCAGGGCTAGATTGGGTGAATGGGGAGGGGAGGGTGCAGGGGTCATGTTTTTGGTCAAAAACTGCTGAACATTCAGCTCAGCATGGTGTGGGCAGGTGCACTGGTAAATCACCCATCATGAAATGGGAAAACACATAGAAACTCTTAAAAACAAGTAAACAACACCCCCCCCACAACACTGAAGCCAAAAGCAGCTTCTCACAACAACACCAGCTGGTATACAGATGGGTTCTTGAGCACTCACCCAGCGCGGTAGCCTGTGCTACAAGGAGGCCGCCCTCTAGGAGTTAATTCTGTGTTTTTGCCCCCCCCACCCCAATATTCTATTGCAGCCTTGCAGTGTAAGCACCGGAGAACAATTGTTAGCATTTGGGAGACACTTATTATAATTGTGCCAGGCACTGTGCTAAGTGACACACGCAATCTCCTTCAGTCCTCAGCATGAAAATGGGAAAAGGCATCTATGTCAACTCCCATTTTACAAACAAGAAACTTGAGGCACAGAGGCCTGATGAGTTGCTGCAGTTCCTTTTGCTAGTAAGTAGAAAAGTTGGGGATTAACCTCTAGTTGTCCTCTGTGGGCTCATGCACTGGATTATTAGACTGTACTGAATGGTGGGGATGCTCACAGGGGTATAACAGGAAGTCACTTCCTGGTCTGGAAGCGACGGGTGAGAGAAACTAATTCTGGATGGAGCACAGGGCCAGGCATACAGGAGCTCTTGGCTTACAGGATCTCACCTTGTGTCCTGAACGCATGTTCACAGGTTGATCCATCTCTGGGCAATTTCTAGAACCTTTTCTACAAATTAAAAGGGAATCTTGAATTTTCTTAATTTACAACTTAACATAATATGGCAGTTTTTCTGACACCAAAGTTCAGGGTGTGCCAATACATTAGCTGCCTCTGTTATTATTTATATCAATGATTGTTTTGTGAGCATTGACTGTGTTCTGTTAGATCTTTATCAGTCAGCAAGACAAAGACTTCCACCCTTCGGGAGATTATGTTCTTGAGTGGGGGGACAGATGCCTGTCCTGTGAGTGAGCCATCCGGGAAGTAGAGCTCTTGCCCAGTTGTGCCTTTGGATGACTGAGCTCTCTTGGGAGACCCTGAGCCAGAAACATGCAGGCAAACTTCTTCACATTGACAGTGAAGTTGTCAATGTTTATTGTGGTTTCAAGTCATGCAAGCTTTGGGATCATTTGTCATGCAGCAGTAGATAACTGAAATACTTAGGAACCCGGTGTGGCAAGGATGGAGGTAGGAATCTGGGAAGACTTCCTTGAGGAGGTGATAACCAAGTTTGTCCTAAAGGATGCGTGAGAGCCCTGAGTAGGAGTCCTAAGTAGGAGCCAGTGCAGCAGAAAAAGAGCATTGAGGTGGTAAGCACTTTCCAGGTGGAAGGAAGAATGCGTTCTAAGCTCCGGAGACCACACTCTTAGAACTAGAAACCTCAAAGCCGCCACACCTAGACAAATAATGCAAGTGGGTGCAGAGAGTTTATGGCACGACACACTGCGTGTGAGGAGTGCAGGCAGTGACAAGAGGGCAGCCCAGGTCCCTCTGCTCTGGCTGATGTCACGCCAGAGTATAGGCCCAAACATGTCAGGCCTCCCAATGTGTCAAAAGAAGCCAGGCATTATATTTTAATATAAAGGTTAATTTTCAAAAGGTGGCCAAGCCAACCCTCTCAGTAGCCTACGGACCCCCCCGCCCTGCCTCCTTTGCAGCCTCTTGTTGGAGAGCCGCCATGAGCCCCAGAAAAGCTTAGCTTCCCTCGTGGGCTAACCACATGCCTTCGCTCTCTGCCTCTGGGTTAGCCTGCGTCTCCTGGGACTGGTGCAATGATGAACTGCCTCAATGGCTTTCTAAATAGTGACAACTGACACCTCAATGCCACTGAACTCCAGTGAGAGGAAAGGAAGTCAGTACTAATCCGCATGCAGAATTCCCTAGCCTGTTAGCAAAGCCACCTGCAACCCAGTAGTCCTATGACAAAGGTGGCAAAGCACACTCAGAACTTAAGGGAATTAAGTACCATGGACAGGGAGCCCTGTGTCCATTTCTCAAGGCCAATGCCTGTGGGAAGACACCAGGGCTGGCTACCTAGTGTGACTTTTTGAGATACTGGTACGTAGCCACGAGAATGTCTATATCCTTGAGAAAAAAAGCTGGTGAGTTTATTCAGCCCTTATTGAGACTGTACATATAGTAGTTCATTAGTCCTCACAGGAGCCCCAAGAGAATGATGCCCATTTCACAGATGAGGAAACTGAGTCCCAGGGAAGTTTATTGACTTGTCCAAGGTCTTGGAACCAGTAAGAGGCAGAACAGTGATCTCTCCTGGGTCTCTTTAAAGCCCGCATTCCTACGTATCCTCTGTGTTTTCACCTTTGTATCAAAAATGAGAAAGCAGTAGGGTCTTTGCGTTTTCATTTGAGAGGCAGTTGGCCATGACAATCCGATTGGAAGGAGAGTGGGCCAGGGGACTTGGGAAGTAGGGTTTGCAGAATGAGCACAGTTTCTTTCCTTCTTAGAATGGAGCGCTCTCCCTTCCTCTCGCCGCAACCCCAAGGCTCCCCCTTGGTGACCTACTGACAGGGATCTAGTTATGAATGGAATTTCAAGGACAGCCATATGTCATAGTTACTCACCTAGTTTGCAGTGAGCTTGTGAATTCCAATCAGGTGAGTCAGAAGTCTTTTCTAGTTGGATCACATGCGTTGGTTGATGGCAGCAGGTGACTCAAAGTGGAGGGCACTCTGTGGATTTGGGACCATGGGAAATGCAGGTTTCAATCTGGATTCGGTCATTAACTTGATGTGTGATCTTGGGTGAATTATATAGCCTGTCTGAACTTCTGTCTCCTCTTCTGTTACATGGGGACAAGAATATTTAGCTTTCCGCGTCCCCAGTACTTGGTTCGGTTGGCAGTCAACGAAGCCTTATTGAAGGAATGAGGGGTTGGAAAAGACTGCAGAGTCCATGGGACCTGAGGTGTTCCTGGAGGATTTACGTATGCAGAGAAGAAAAGGGAGGGAATCCCAGGCTGGGAAATGACACAGGCAGTGACATGTGGCAAGAATGCCAAGTTTAGGGAACAGAGAAAGGTCAATGTGGCTTCTCATGAAGAAAAATACGGCCCAGGGGGGGGGCCCCACACCAAATTCCTCATCCCCAACCAATTTCCCCAGAGATGCCGACTCAGGTAACAAGCTCTTTCCTCGCCCATCTCAAAGTGCTTTGCTAGTGTTAATCAGGTCCCCAAAATCCCAGTGAAGTATGATTTACCCACCTTTTCAGGATGAGGAAACTCTAGCATAACTGGAAGTAACCTGCCTAGGACAATGCCTAGGTGGGAGCTCTTCCCACCTTGGGTCCAAAATGGCTCTCATGTGCTGACGGAAAGAGCAGGGAAACAAAATTATATCCTTTTACTTTCTTCCTACACCCTCATCTGTACAAGAAACAAGACTAGGACAAGAAAAGTCCAAGTCATTATTAAATAACATTCCTTAGAAGTTTTTGCAAGCCCTCCAATACATTCTACCTCCCATCTGTCCTAGTTTCCTAGGGCTGTGGGCAACACACCTAGGAAATCTTCCAGTCGAGTGTTTCCTCGATATTAGGTGTAAAAGGTGCGCTTCACATTTCTCATCTGTCAAAACGGAATCTTTCCTCAGTGTGTTCTTGGGAGGATTCAATGAGTTAAGACTCTTATAAAAGCAGACCTCGGGGT
The DNA here is from genome assembly GCA_004026585.1 of Noctilio leporinus. Taxonomy (NCBI): domain Eukaryota; kingdom Metazoa; phylum Chordata; class Mammalia; order Chiroptera; family Noctilionidae; genus Noctilio; species Noctilio leporinus. The sequence goes on from PVIW01000786.1 coordinate 172,458, forward strand.
TTATTGGAAGCACTTGATGGTCACGAGGGTGATTATGGTGAAGCCAGTGGAATGCCTACCCTGATTTTATGTGGGTCCTGAACATTTCTACCCACATGTCCTCCCATCACCTTGACTCATTTATTTGACCACTTTTTAGTGTCTTTTAAGCAGTAATCTGGGTTTGGGGAATATAGCAGCGTGCATAGCAGGCAAAGGCTCTATTCCCTGGTTCCAATCTGTCTTACTGTCTAGGTCTGGAGTCAGATGTTTAAACCAGGATCCCATAATGTAACATTCCTGCTGAGGTGAGCACGATGAAAGAGGTTCATGGTGCTCAGGGGGAGGTTAAGGAAAGGGATTCCTCCAGGTCAGTGAGGGCAGATCCTGAGGGCTCCAGCTGGGGTCAGGAGGGTGATAGGAAATAAGTGGGTGACGCAGAGAGGGAAGACAGAGCCACAAGAGGGAAGAACATGTGCAGAGACCACCAGCCTAGAGCTGCAAAGCATTCATCCAATGACCATTTCTGAGCACCTTGTTGGAGAGAGAAACCAGCCTTGGAATAGCAGCATTGGGGAGGCGTAAAATCAGCGCTCACCGTGCAGCTCAGTCGGACAAAGAATGTAGAGAAGGAGTCCCGATTGCTCAGAGGCCTGGGGGAGCGGCGCTACCCGGAGAAGATGAGGTGGGCTGGGGTGCCTTTCCTTTAGCAGCGAAAATGATTGTTTATAAGGTGCCAAGTGGAAAAACTTGCTCTGTGCTAAAGCAGGGAGCAGGACAAGGTCCCTGTCCCAAAGGCCATCGCAGTCGAATTGGGGAGGCAGAGGACCAGATGATGGCAGTGGGAAAGGGAGAGCGATCTGGTTCTCCAGGTGGTGCAGAGGTGAGGTGGGGGCCAGACTCAGTGAGGGTCGCTAACTAATTGATACCTAGTCCCGTCTTGCACTGGGGTAGAGCTTCACAGTTTAGAAGGCATATCCATGAGCTCTTTGGATAGTCTCAACAGCCCAGCAAGAAGGGGGACCAGGTATTATCACCCGCATTTGGAAGACAATGAATTCGAAGCTCAGGCAAGGAACAGTACATCAGTGATTTGACTTCTATCAGATATAACGCTCATTGCTGCCAATAACAGTGGCAGACTGGGGGGTTTCAACATACCCACTGTGGAGTGGCTTCCGGTGAGTTGCTTTTACCAGACTCGACCCTCGCAGGGCTTCTGCCAGCTCACAGCCCCATGCACACCCCCGACCCGCTACAGGGTCTCGCCAGCCCGCCTGACACAGGTGGGGCTCATGTCTCTGCAGTCACCATCTGAAGAATAACGAAGCCGCCTTTCTTTACAAAATGTACTCTACTGCGCTCAATCAGGGGACCATGCCCCGGACCACGCAACTTGGAACAGTTCGGAGAGTGAAAGGAAGGTGTGATTCATTATTACGTTAGGACAACAGACAAGCACTGGGACTGTCCCTGGCAAACCAGGACATCTTGTCATCCGATCTCTGACTCATTCTTTTCGCTAATTGGATTCAGATGCTTCCTTCTGTCCTCACTTTTTCGGAATCGCTTAATCATTCGGTGGTCGGACACTCATTGGTAAATGTCCTCAGCTCTGGGTGGCCAGGGCCAGTCATTCTGGCTGCATCTCGGGAGGAGCACCCACTGCTCTGGATATGGGTGAAGAGACCCCCTGACAGCCTGTTTGCCAGCTTCACATGTGTTCATGAGGAAATCTAAGGCCATGTGTGCTGGGACTTCCACACCGTGGGGGCCATGCAGGCTTGTTAAGGAAACTGTCCGCAAACACCACCAGGCAGACCCTCCCAGACCCCCCCAGAATGCAGCAGTGCCCAGCCTAGGATTTTCACTGCCCCCTACTCATTCCTGTCCCCCCCAACTCATGCCTGTCCTCCATCGCTCTCACCGCTGGCTTCTTGTATCTTGAAATGCTCATCACATCATCACTAATTATTTGCGAGCATTGGTTTAATGCTTGTCAGGCCAGAAGGTGGGTTCCTCCATCTGCCAAATCAGGGTGATAACAGTAACCACTAATACACGTTTAGAGAACTTTTTGGGCACCAAGTATTAGCTAAAGGGGAAACAAAAACCTCCTTTTGTACCTAAGCTCTTATACACTTTTCCTCTTTCTTTTCTGAAGTTCTCACCTGCCTTAACCCTGCCCCTCCTTCTAGCATAGCCTAATCACCTCATTCATCATTCCTTTGTTCTGTAAACCTTACCGTATACCTCGCCCTCGCCAGAAATTGGTCAGAACATCTTGTAACAAATGGGCAAAGTCCTTTCTCACAAGAAGCCTACAGGCCATTGGGATAGATCAACTAAGAATATAAATACTTTAAATCAAATAGAAAGTAATGAAGTACTCAAGATAGAGGTTGAAATAAATATGAGTTAGTATTTTTAGCAGGAAAGATCTTGGAAGGCTGCCTGGAAGAGGTGTCATTTAAACCGGGTCAGAAAAGATGGTCCATATAATAATATACAGTAGCTTCCTTATCCAAAGTTTTGCTTTCTACTCTTTCAGTTCCCTGCAGTCAAATTCCAGAAATAAACAATTTGTACATTTTAAATTGTGCACCATTCTGAGTAGGGTGATGGACTCGAATGCTATCCTGTGCCATTCCTCTTATAGCGTGACTCACCCATTTGTCTGATGTACCCATGCTGTACGTGCTTCTTGCCCATTTTTCTCTTAATAGCTAGCTGTCCTGGTTATCTGATCAACTGTTGCTTGTGTTCAAGTCACCTGTATTTTACTTAATAATGGTCCAAAGAGCAAAAGTAGATTAAACTTTATCATAGATACGCATATACAGAGGAAAAAACAGCATACAGACGGTTAGGTACTACCCAGGGCCCCCACTACGGGACCTGCTGTAATATTAACAATAGCCCCAGTTCTGAACATTTGCTCTGTGCCCTGTTCTATGCGCTTTTCATGGATTAGCTCTTTGTCACAATCCATGTGGGAGGGAGGCCCTATTTTGCCTCCCTTCATGGACGAAGAAACTGTGGCTTCCAGCAGGTAACTAGGTTGTCTCTGGTTCCGCAGCTCATAAGTGAGGAGCCAGGATTTGATCCTGGGCTGTCTAAGTCTAGAGCCTTTGTTCACCACCAAGCACTTCATTCTGGGCACCACCCCCAGCCCCCGCCCAGATTCCGGGGTTCCTCCGTCCAGGAGACTGTACCCCTGGCAGGAGTGTGGCATGGTGCTGAGTTCACATAAACCATGTGAGCATCACCCATCTTAGCCGTGGCTGCCCGTCAGTAAGTAAACTGTTCAACAGTGATGAGCAATATTTATCGAGTGCCTATTGAACTCTAGGTACTCTTCCGTATTTCCGCATATTAATCATTGACCCCTCGCAACCGCACTATAAGGGAGTACGATTGATAGCTTTATTTTGCCGGCAAAGAAATGGCGGTGCAGAGAGGTTGAACCACTTGCCTGAAGTCATGGAGTTGTGGTGTGAAAGTCATGGAAAAGGGGAATTCCAGGTCTCCCCAATTCTGTAACCCTATAGTCTAGTTTTCTAGGGGTTTTGTTGGCTTCGTGCATCTGTTTTTGTTTTTGCCTTGCCCCTTTCTGCTAGGGTGAGGGGCTTCAGCTTGGGGTGGGGTCCCAACAGATGGGCAAGGCCATTGGAGACAACACAATTGTTGGATCCCATGGACACATGGGTGCCCTTTCCTGGACCTGGAAAACACTGAGCTACCTGGTCCTTGAAAGCATCCAGATGTTACCTGTGCTTTTCTGCTGGCTGCCTCAGGTCATTGGGCTGGCAGACCCTGGGGACCCCTGGAGCTGGCTGGCACCTGCATGCATCTAAGGGAACAAGTTCAGTAGACCCTCCCAGGCGGCCAGGCTTACCGAGACCCCACTGTTAACAGAGGCCCCCAGGTCTGCTGAAACCCCAAGTGTCTCCTGTGCCCCTGTCACCCCCTTTCTGTATGCATTCTAGGCTGTGAGGGCAGGGGCCAGATCTTACTCATTGTCACTTCTGTCCCTTCTGAGTACCTCTCCTGGGTCTTGGGTGAGTTACTAAACCTCTGTAAGCCTTGATTTCTACCTCTGTAAGGTGGCGAGAAAGTTTACAGCCTGTAGGGTGCTGGAGAGGGGCAAATAAGGCCTTTAGGGCAGACACGTCGCAAGTGCAGAGGGAACGAAGGTGGCCTTGGTGCTGCCCATGGCAATAATGACCATGTCCTGAGCATTTGTGGCACAACCCCAAGTTCGTACATGACAATGCAGCTTAAGGTTATTCTCAGCGCTATCATCCCCCAGGGAAGCTTGACGTCCTTATTTGTCCCGAGAGGCCTAAAAACTAATCAGTTGTGAAAGAACTTGCACTGGGCCATCCATCTGGGCTTCCCACCTTGTCCCGCAGTGAGTCCTTGTGACCCTTGAGGAAGGGGGCTTCTCGTCCTCTTTGTGGCATTTGGACCTTTTGATTCTGCCAGGTCAGCGTTCTCCTCTTGGCGCAACATCTTCCTTCTTCATCCTCCAGTGGCCACACGGAGCCTGCCTGTCATCTCAGGACCCTCTCTGTCATCCTATGGGGGTTTCTTCCTGACCACCCCCTTCCGTGGGACACGAGCCCCTGAGGAAGGACAGGGGCCAGGGGCTTCACCACCTGTGTGGCGGTCATGCCCGGTGTGATAAAACCCAGGTTAAGGGGACAACTCTGCCTTCTCCTGCTCTCTGCCACACTCTCCCCAAGCCACCGAGAGACAGAGCCCGGCCCTGGGCCATTTGCATCACTCGCCCTGGCATTTTATGAGGGTGACAGCTCCATGCGGTTGAGCAGCCAGCCCTCCCCGCTTTGAAATTAAACACACACACACACACACACACACACACACACACACATGCCATAATACACATAAAATCCTAATGTGCCTTCAAAATTACCTCATCTTTTATTTAGAGGTTATTCCGCCCTTGTCTTCCTTTATCGCTCTTTATATGACCAAAGTGGGTGAGCAGCACCAAATGAGGCCATCTCGGTGGCGGGCGGAGGGAGTGTTTACGACTCACTTGGGCCAGGAGGCAAGGCCCCCGGAGCCCCCCATTCCAGCCCCTCCCCTCCCCCAGCCAGCTTGTTCCAGTTGGAACCTGCTGCTCCCCTGCCTTCGCTTTTCACGTCGTCCTTCCCTACGTGGGTTTTACTGTGTTTCCCAGGGAAGGGGACGGGCCTTTCCCAGAAGCGAGGATTTTGGAGGGGCTGCCAGTGTCACCCTGGCTAGGGCCGGGGCTCTGACACTCCCAGGGCCAGGGCTTGAGCTCAGGATTTCCAGCCAAGGCCCTTGTTGTCTGAGCTCAGGATCCTTGACATTTAAAGGCCAAGAAGAGCTGTGATTTATTCTTAAGCTCAATTTGGAGACGGGGGTGGGTAAAAGGCGAGATCACGTTGATCGGCTAAGGCCGGAGTCTCAGAGGTCAGCGTCGACGAGGGCCACCTGGAGGGCTCTTTGAAATGGGTGCCGCCCCCTCCGCACCGGAGGCCCTGATTCTGTCCGGGGTGGGGCCTGAGGCTCTGCATTTCCAGGGAATTCCCGGGTGATGCTGAGGCCGGGGCCCCTGGGCCAGACTGGGAGTCTCGCTGGCGAGAGCAGTCAGTGAATGAAGGTGAGCATGTGTGTGTGTGTGCGTGTGAGTGAGTGCACGTGTGCGTGTGTGGAGAGAGGGACCAGAGACGAGAAGAGACAGCGAGATGAAGAGAGGCTACCCGGGGACACGCGCGCGCACAGTGACTGCATTTAGGAAGGAAGGTTTCCTACCCAGGGTGAGGACGGGCTTCCGTGACAGTGCATTTCGGATTCCAGGGTTGAGAGCCGCGAGGCATCGGCACAGAGGACTCAGGCACCTCCGGGGAGTCCCTCTGTAGACATTTCAAAGGGCTGGCTACGTATGGGACTTGGACAGTGCCTGCGCTCGGTCCTGCTGGGAAGCGAATGGTGTCCCGTGTTTCTGACACGTCTCTGAAATTCGAAAGATCTCCGAGGAAACAACAGCCATTGCTCCTTAGGCCGCAGACGCAGCTCGGGAGCTTATCCTGGTGATAAACTGAGCTTCAGGGTCCTCAGCTGTGGGCTGGGACGAAATGAGCGTCCACCTCAGGGGGGTGGTAAGGATGAAGTGAAATGACGTACCCAGAACACAGCCAGTCTCAACAAAGTGTCACCTGTTATTATCATAAGCATTTTCTCACCTCTTCCAAGCACCTTTGGGCACTTCCTCAGGTGTGATGAGCATCTATTAAATGCTTATAATGTGCCAAGCTTTTTATACTCATTACTTTGTTATCATCCAGGTTTGTTGATTTACCAACGAGAGGATGGTGACTCAGAAAGATTAAGAAAAGTGCCCTGGTTCTCCGGAAGGCACAAGGCTGGTAGTGGTACACCTTACACCACACCTAGCTGACCAGGTCTCTTCCCTCCACAGCGCAGGTGGAGCTGGCATTTGCCCTCGGCTTTGCCATTGGAGAGCTGTGTGATACCAGGCCACAGGGTCACCCTCTCTGGTCCTCACCCCCAAGGAGATGAAAGGACCAGAGTATTCAGAACACGTGAAAGGCTCCTTGCAGAGGTTCTAATAATAGCGAGAGGCCTACCAGGTGTTTTGCAAAGATTTGCATCGGACCTAATCAGGTTTCACTCATGTCATTGTGGATTCAACAATTTAGCAAACATCTATGGAGGGTCTACTACACATCCAGCATTATTCTAACCACTGGAGATGGTGCAGTGAACAAGACAGAGGACAATCACTTCCCTCCCTGAGCTCTCTTTTGTTTTTAAGATTGTATCTATTTATTTTTAGAGGGGAAAAAGAGAGGAAGAGAAACATTATTGGGAGTAAGAAACATTGATCTGTTGCTTCTCCTATGTGCCCTGGCTGGGGACTGAACCCATAACCCAGGCAGGAGCCCTGACCAGGAACTGAACGGGTGACCTTTCGCTTTGCAGGGTGAGGCCCAGTGCACTGAGACTCACTGACCAGGGCCCTCCATGAGTGTTTGTTCTATTTGGAAGGATGGGGCCAGGGGCCATAAATATGTAAACATATAAGCGCAGGGAAAGGAACGGGCAGCCCCGGGTTGCAGGCGTGCTTCAAATGTGCCATGAAGCCATGCAGCCAGGAAGCCGCCATGGCTGGAGTGGAGCATCCGAAGGAAGAATGGCAGGGGGCCAAGCGTGGCTCATGGCACCGACTCTGGTCCCTACTCTCACAGGGGAAGCCGTTGGTCTTGGCGTAGCTTCCCCCAGATGCGTGGTCTGGGGCAAGCGTTTGAGTTGCTGGTGGGATGTGAGTTCCGGAAAGCATCAGAAGAGAAACGGAGAGGGAGACAGGAAAGAAAAAGAAATGGGTGAAAGGGATATCATGACACTGGTTGCCACCGTGAGCCCCTGAAGCCCAGTCCTGCTGGGGACTAGGATGCCTCCTTGTCTCTGTGACAGCTCCCCAGCCGCTGAGGGTGGAGGGCCACGTCCAGAGGTGCTAGCCCTGTGGCCCATCGCGCTCACCTGGTGCTCAGCTGTGTGGGCGCCTCCAGCCAAGACGAAGCTCTGGGGCTGAGGGTTGCAGTTAAATGTTACCAGCGAGTGAGGCTGGGGCACGGCCAGGGCCCTGAGGCTTCTGTGACACCATTAGGGAATGATAGGATCTGACACTGGCGTGCACCTTGTAATCCCAATTTAATTAAAATATTATGTCTACGTACAGAATAAAGGCAAGAGGAAAACAAGGCTTAATGTGGCCTTATTTTCTTCTGCACGTCATTGTATGTATTACTTTATGATGGTAAAGAAACACACTTTCCTTAAAACAAAAACCTCTGTAAGATCTTGAGTGAGGGGTTGAGGACCCAAGCCAGGTGTGTGGGTATCACAGGTAGGCAGCCTGCAGTGTAGAATTCGCCAAGGGTGAGGCCCAGAGTGACGGCCACGCACCCCCGTCAAGCATTCTTGTTTTCTTCTCTGGTCAGGTCTACGCTGACAAAATTCCTCAGAGAATCTAAGGCAAGTGGTTCCAAGTTGCAACATTCTCCTCCCAAGCCTACGCACACGCACACGCACAGTTGTCTGAGGACTTAGGACAAATTTGGCCAGCTTTTCCTCTGTCTCTATTTCTTTCTCTCTCCCTCCTTTCCTTCCTTCTTCTCTCTCACCTTCATATCTCCCCTTCTCCATTCCTCCCTCTGCCTGCCCCCTCTTTTCTCCTCTCTGCCTCCATGTGTTGTGTTTCATTGTCTTTCTTTCTCTTCATTCAATAAATGTTCACTGGGAGTCTTCCACATGCCAGGAAGTACGCTAGATGCTAGGGATGCCGTTCATTCATTTAATCATTTTTTTTTTTCATGCAGAAAATAGTAAGTCCCTATGATGTGCCTGGCATGGTTTGAGGCATTGAGTATGCCGTCATGAGCAAATCAGACAAAAATGCTTGCCCTGGCGGAACATATACTCTAGTGGAGGGAGACGAACACTAAACCAAAGAGAGAGAAATCAAACACCAGGTATGTTAGACTTTGATAACGTCTATGGAGGAAAATGAGCTAGACACAGAGCATAGGAAATGCCAGTGAATGCAGGCATCAGGGTGGGCATCCGAGCCTGGATGGGGGTGAACTGTGAGGAGGTGTCAGGAGACACTCCATCGAGGCTGAAAGGTGAGTGGACCACATTCACCAAGGGACAGAGGAAAGTCCAGGCAGAAGGAGCAGCGCAAGCAGGCGAGTGTTCAGTAGGGCTGCAATAGGACATGTGGATAGTGAGTGGCAGAGAATCGGGAGGGGAGAGAAAGCCAGGAGCCACATCTGCAGGGTCCTGTCAGCTCCGGAAGGGCCCAGAGAGAAGCAAAGGGCTGGGTCTTGAGGGATGCCAAGCCCAGGACTCTGACAGTCGAGGCAGCAGGGCAGACACAGGTGAATCTGTATGGTCCTCCCCTTTCAAGTCGGCCCGCATTCTGCCAGGAAATGGTTAGAGGAGTGTGAGTTAGCCGAAGCATGATGCTATCTGGGTTCACGCCACCCTTGTGAGTAGTCCTGCAAGGTGACCGGGGCTCAGGAATTTCATGGCCACACCTCCACACCCAGCACTGGAAGAAAGGGAAGGTGGGGTCTGCCCCTCACCCTGACCCCCCCAGCATCTGTCCCCAGGAGGAGGCAGCAGGCTTCCAGAGGGCATCTTCCTCGAGAGATTCTTGCTGCACAGATGGCCCAGGACAAGCCCGAGGCCTTGGCCAGCAGAGTGTGGACCACAGCAGCAGCTAATGAGGGAGTGTGTCTAACGATGCTGGTGCTCTCTGACATTAAGTGCTGTGAAAACAGCCCTTCAGCAGAGGACAGGGATGTGGAGATGGAGGGTGCTATTTCAGACAGAAGGCAGGAAGGAAGGGAAGGAGGGAGGTGGGGAGGTGTTGCAGGGAACCAGGACTGGGCAGAGGGAATAAACAGCAGGGGCGAAGGCGGTCAGGTGGACACCTGGTGGGTGGGCTTCAGGAGCAGGTCAGTGTGGCTGACTCCGTGCAGGGACTGGGGAAAGAGGAGGGCTGGTACCTGAATCCCCCAGGGTCCGTTCACGTAAGCCATGGGGCATCAGAGGGACGTGGGACATGATGCTAAGCGTGGAAGGTTTTGAACTGGGAGCGATGTGACTGGATTCCCGCTGTAAGGGGTCTCTGGCCTCTGTGTGGGGGACAGAGCAGCAGAAAAAGGTGGTTGTGCTAGTCTAGGGGAATGCCAGGAGGGGTGCTGGTGGTAGGAGGCGTGAGCAGGTCAGATTGGAACTCAGTTTTGTTCGCTTGTTTTTTTAAATTTAATTTGATTGTTGTTTTATTACAACCACCCCCTTTGTCCTCCCCTCTGCCCCCTTCCCCACTCACCCCGTCCCCACCAAAGTCAGTCGGAACTCAGTTTTGAAGGTGATCCAAAAAGCTATGAGATGTGGCTATGTCATCCCACCCATATTTATTGTGCTTATACCATGAGGATGCAGAAAGGAGGCCGTGTCATTTCTGTCCCCAAGGAGGTCGTATTCTCAAAGGGAGAGACGTGCAGCCAAACAGACCAACTACGATGGGAACCCAGGGAGCCCATCACCAGGAAAAGGCCAGCGATGACCTCACACAGCAGACGGCATTGGGTTGAGTCTTGAACAGGGAGTGGAGTCTGCTAAGCGGGCGGGAAACACAGGAGGAGGGGCATCCCCAGCAGAGGGGACAGCCGCCAGTGCTAGTTCCACACCATCCTCCCTTCTGGGGAGTCTGTGGGGACAGGGCCTGACTGCGCTTCCTGACGGTACTGCTCGTGCCCAGAAATAGTGTTATCAGATAGATAAAAATGCTGCCTGGCCCACATTTGAGAAGCTTCTCACCTGGCACCTAACATGTGATGAGAGTGTGGCAGTGTCTCCAAATCTCTCTACTTGAGGGGGTTTGGGGAGGCAGTGGAGGGGACTGTGGAGCCGTGTGGGCACCGTCTGCTGTGTAAGATTGGGGAAAGTCAACAGGCCCATCACAGAATGGGGTACCACTAAGGTGACGGGGGTCACCGCTGTCCCCTCATTCCTTGGCACTGCCTTTGAACTTGGAGGCAAGCCTGGGGAGACCAAGGGCAGGCATTGCGTTCCAACTAGAGCAAGCAAGGAGGCCTTGAAGGCCACCAAGAGGTTCTGATGAGCCTTCCAGGGAGCTTACTCTGGAGCACCGAGGAAGATGGGATGGCGGCTTGCGACACCAGCTGAAGGAGAGGGAGGCTAGAAATCTGTTGCAAACACCCGCTTTGATCTCCCCTTTGTAAAACCTTCCTTGGGACACACCTTGCATTCTTGTCTCTGCGGGCTGTCCCTGGGCCGGCAGAAGCGTTGGCGCACACAGGATGGGATGCAGGTCCCAGGGCCTGCCGCAGCTTCCCAGCCAGCACGACCTCAGCTTCCCAGCCAGCTCGACCTCTCCCGCGCATGCAAGCCAGGCTCTCTTGGCAGCGGGCATAGGAATTGTCCTGGGGCGAGTTCCCCAGGTAAAAGGTGCAACCTGGGTGTGGGCTGGCTTCCTCGTGAAGGCCGCTGCTTTCCCGCAGGCTCACCCTCCCTGCTGCTGAGTAATCTGCAGGCTGCAATCTGTCTGCGAAAAACTCTTGCAACACGCGCTGTCAGGCTCCCAGGTAAACAGCCAGTGTGAGCGCCCAGAGCGGTGCTTCCATCTGGCTTCTGGGGCCTCCCTCCCCGCGGGCCGTGGGCCCTGCCCCTCTGCCTTCTCTCCTCAGCTGCCCTGTCCTTCCCTGGGAACCAGGTCAGGGGCCCTGTTGGCAGGTGTCACAGGCATGAATCAGGCCTCCGAAGGCAGAAGCTGGAGATCTGGGTGGAGGCCAAGCAGGAGGGTTAATTGGATGACTTATCTCGTCAACAGCCAATCTATTAAACTCCCCCGAGAGAATTAGGAACCTGCCTATGCGATGGGTCATCTCTTTGGGGAAGAAGTTTAGGTAACTGTAAACCACATTTTGGACAAGAATGACTCTGATTTTTCCATGTCTTCGGTGGAGAACTTAATTTCCCATCAATGGGAGATGTTGGAGTGGTGATAGCCACTCCGTCATGTTGGCTGATGGTTCAGCAAGGCAACTTATCCAAATAGCTGGCCGGGGTGGAACTCCCAAGACCAACTTACTTATACCAAAGCCCATGTTAAGGCTTTCCAATGGTTTATCTCTGAGACCTAACAACTCGTGAATTGGTTTGTTTTCTAGACTCACGTCAGTGTGATTCCACAGACCTGGACCGATCATGGTCAATATATTGCTAGTTGGGGTGGTTAAGCCCTGGGGGTTGGCAAGGGCACACATGCAGTCTTGCCTGTGGAAGGTTAGCCCATGGTCCCATTCTGGACTCACACACAAGAAACAAAGGGAAATGATGGCACCACATGCTACACCGAAAGCCAAGAGTAAGGAGGAACATGTTCTGTTGGAAAAGGCAGAGAATCAAGGAAGGCTTCCCAGAGGAAATGAAGTCTTAGGTGAGTCTGGAAAGGTAAGTAGGAATGGGTGTTCTTCCACTTTGGCCCATTTGCTGATCTTGGTGTTGGCCTCCTGTCATACTGGTTTTGTGTAGAAATGATTCATCCATTTATAACGTTTGATAACCAGAAGAAAGCATCCACGAGCATTGCCAGTGGAATTACCTAAGATGTCTTAGTAATTTCCCTTCTTAATGATACCTCTGTTGCCATTACGAAGTGGTTCGCAGGGTGAAAAATTGGAAAGGTCTTGCACGAGGGACTATCTGGGAAGCAAGTGAGTTGGAAGAATATATTGGGCATGGAGTTGGGATGTTGAGCTATGTAATTCTTCAGACATTTCTCTTTCAAAATGACGATGATTCACCCAGGGTGGGTGGAGCGGGCAGGTGCCTCAGCAGCGTGCTTGAAAGTGACAGTGTCAGGAGAGCAACAAGGAGCAACGTACCAGGTGAAGGCAAGTTGTTCAGGACCAAACGTGCGGGAGGAAGGTGGGTTTTCAAGGGCACCTGCTCTACCTGCAGAGACAACATTCCATGTCAATCTGTTATTGTGATGGTAGGCAAACACACAACCTTCTGAGGCTGTGGCATCACTCCAGTCGGCCTCCCTGGCCCCATGGCATCCTCTTGTCCGTCTGTCTGTCTCTCTTCCTCTTACAAGACCACCAATCGTGTTGGATTAGAGCCCACCCTTATTTCTGTGTAACTTCATGTGAACTTGATTATGTCTGCAAAGACCTTGTTTGGTTAGAACTTCACCCTCTCTTTTATTTTTAAATTTAAAAGGTTTTTATTTTATTTTATTTTTCCTTTGAAGAAGTGATTTAACAAGTTTTTATTGTTTTATTACATCCATTCCTTTTTTCCTTCCCTCTGCCCCCTTCTCCACCCACCCACTCCCCCCCAAAGTCAATCCCACTTGTTGTCCATGTCCATGGTTCTTCCATGCTAGTTCCTTGACTAAACTGCTGCCCTTCTTTGCCTCCTCCTCTCCCCTCTCCCCTCCCCTCTGCCCAATGGAGATCTATTCATTGTATCCATGTATCTGGTTCTGTTTTGCTTATTTGTTTGTTTTGTTCATTATTGTCCTGAAATGAGTGAGATCATATGGTATTTGTCTTTCACTGACTGGCTTATTTCACTAAGCATAATTGCTTCTTTGCCTTTTGGCTAAGATCAAGTGTAGTATCTGTTCTTATCAGTTTATTTTATTTTTTTAATGATTTTATTTATTGTTTTTTAGAGAGAGGGTCAGGGAGTGAGGCAGAGAGGGAGAGAAACATCAATGTATGGTTGCCTTTCACCTGCCTCCAGCTACAGACCTGGCTGGAGACCTGGCTTGTAACCTGGTTATGTGCCCTGACTGGGAATCGAACCAGTGACCTTTGAGTTGGCAGGCTGGTGCCTTATCCACTGAGCCACCAGCCAGGACATGCATCCAATTAAATAAGGTAACATTGACGGAAATTCATGATGTGATGTCTCTTTCTACATAATACCTTCTCCTTTGGAGTTCAAAATATACCTTGCTTAAAAAACTACCCAAGCCCTGGCTGGTGGCTCAGTGGATAAGGCACCGGCCTGCGAACCCAAGGGTTGCTGGTTCGATTCCCAGCCAGGGCACATAACCAGGTTGCAAGCCAGGTCTCCAGCCAGGTCTGTAGCTGGAAGCAGGTGAAAGGTAACCATACATTGATGTCTCTCTCCCTTTCTCTAAAAATAATAAATAAAATCTTAAAAAAATTTTTTTTTTAAAACAAAAAAGTACCCAACACCCACCATGAAGCCAACTGAGCGGCCTCTGCGGGGACCCAGTGTTGGAAAAGGCTGAAGAGGGCACCCTCCCCTGCGCTCACCTGGCCAGGGCGGGAGGTGGGGATGTAGTGTTTATTTTTGAGTGCGGTAGGTGATGCTCCCTAGCCAAGTTTCTAGAAGTCAGTGTGATTGGGAATAATAATAAACATGCATGTATTCAATCAATCTTCACTGGTCCCCTACTAAGTGTCTCTTACACAATCTTCCCTTGTTCTCTGGCCTCAGGCTGAGGGCCCTGATGGGAGAGTGAGACCCTAGGGAATGACAGGACCTCCGCAGGAGAAAGGAGACGGAGTCCACAATTGAGGAGTTTGCCACCCTTTGGTCTAGGTTATGCTACAGTTACAATTCCCAAACCTTATGAAGGTTTCCTCTTAATTTTGTAATTATGCATTGGAATGGGTTAGGCTGTGCTGCTGTAACAAACAACTCCAAAACAGGAGTGGTTTATAGAAACAAGGGTTTGTTTCTGGCTCACCCCGCAGGGTCACTGCCAATCGGTGCCCCATGCCCTGCCTCTTCACACCGGGACCCAGGCTGGTAAAGCAGCCAAAGAATCCTGGTCTCTGAGGAAGAGGACGAGGGGACTTTGGAAGGTCTTGAAACAGAGAAGTGTGTGCAGCATGTCCACTCGCAGTTCACCGGCAGGACCCAGGCTCATGGGCCCACCCAATCACAGGGGCCCAGGAGGAGCCGTCCTACCACGTGCCCAGAAAGCAGGGAGCTGAGGATGCTTGGCGCACATCACTGACGATTGTCACGTTACTATCACGACTTACTCCTCAGCCTCCAAGTCTACTTGTGGCAGCTAACCTCACTGGAGGCATTTTTAAAGATGGACTTGGAGTGAAACAGATTACCCTCCATGATGTGGGTGGGCCTCATCCAATCATGTGAAGTCCTTGAGGGGAAAAAAAAGGCTGAACTGGAAAGAAGAAAGAATCCTACCAGAAGATTGCCTTTGGACTCAACCTGCAGCTCTTCCCAGGGTCTCCAGCGTGTAAGTCTCAGACTTGCCAGGTCCCGCAACTGCACGAACCAATTCCTTTAAAATTCTATCTCTCTCTCTCTCTCTCTCTCTCTCTCACTCACTCTCTTTATCTTTTTCCATATACATATCCTATTGGTTCTGTTTCTCTGAAGAACCCTGGCTGATACTGATGGGGGGCTCGAGTGTTGAAAAATTTTACTTTCAAGCAACAGCTAATAAGCTTAGTAGTTAATGTGTGTAAAAGCTGTTGTTTCAAGAACTGAAGGTATGATCCACCTGGACCTCCAGGACACAAAGATCTCCACTCAGGACACAAAGACCTCCACTCAGGACACAAAGACCTTTGCCCAGGACACAGATGACAGAATAATGCAGCTTTTACCTCATTAACTTTTCCCCTGAATTCCAAACCCCTAACCTATACCTTCCTTCTCTTTACAAAAAGGGCCCATTTGTAATGGAATGTAAGACAATCTGTTAAGGTGCAAACCCGGTCTTCTCTGGTCACTGACCATTGGAATAAAGTGCCCAACCTCTCTCTGCTTATTGGGTCTGGTAGATGACAGACAGCATGAACACTGGCTTCTCTGGTTTCGATTCAACCCCAGGGAGATGTTATTATTTGTTTGCTCCATTTTATAGATGAGAAAACTGAGCGGTTTAATGTCAAACTTCCTGGAAGTGAAAAGAGCATATAAGACCAGGCAGTCTAGCTGTACCACCTAGGGGTTCAGGGTCTTGTTAAGAGTGGGGTGGGGTGGGGGGTCACTGTCATGTACAATTATGAAAAGCTATACTTCGGGGAGAAAATTAGTTCTCCCCTAAGGGTCCTAGCTTCTTCATCCCCCTCAGGTCAACCCTTTTGACCCTTAAGTTGTATCATTGGTAACTTGACCCATTGGTAGCTGTGGGCAGTGAAATTAACCCACCAGTGGGGTTCACCTTGCCCCATGTACCCGTCTCCTTAGACTTAACCCTTCACTCCCTCTTTAGGGGCCAGCCCTTGCTGGCCTCTGGTTTTCAAACTCACCCCCAGATCTTTCCAGCTGTCACTTCTGACACATTAGCAGTATCAGAGGCTCAGATTGGTGGCTTCCAGCCAAACATTTGGTTGGTTTTAAATGCGTTCTCATCTTGTCCTACTGGTTACTGGCACTGTTTTTAAGCTTCTGTGTGTGTGGGAGGGTGCGGTGGGGGCTCACCAGCACATGTGTGTATCTACTTTTTTCTAAATAAGTCACCAAAATTTTAAAATCATGTGCACCTCTGAGTAGGCCAGCTCAGCTCTAATACTTCAAATTTTACTCAAGGATCTAGCACTGGTGTGTTCTTAGCATTTTCTCATCTGCTTCCTATCTGCCTCCACTCTGGGCAGAGTCCAGTTCTGGAATAAAGTGGGGAGCATGGCTCTGCTTGAGAAGGGGACCTGACACTCAGGTCATCCCCCCACGCCTCCTCTCCTTCATCCTTTTGCTCTTGCTTCTTCTCTCACCCACCTTTTCAGTACACCAGGCAATTTTTCTGTTAAAATCTGGTGTATTAAAGTGTAATTGATACACAATAAGTTGACCTATTTAAAGTATACAAGTTATTAAGTTTTTACATATGCACACATCCATGAACCCATGGCCACAATCAAGATAATGAATGTATCCATCACCCCTAAAAGCACCTGTGCCTTCCTTATAAACCTTCCTCCTCTGCCCAACCTCCCCCAGATATACATTTACACTCTCTGGGACTTTATGTAAAGGAAATCATACCGTGTATGTGTACTTTTTTTGGTCTGACTTATTTTAGTCAGCATAACTATTTTGAGATTTATCCATGTTGATGAGGACCGATTCATTTTCAGTGCCGCATAGTATTCCATTGCATGGATATACCACCATTGATTTAGCCACTCATTACGGATGAACACATGGTGCTTTTAGTTCTGGATCCTACTAATGAACCTTCTATAATCATTTATGTCAATGTCTTTGCATAAATAGATGCATTCATTTTTCTTGGCTAACTAGTTAGAATAACAGCTAGATCATGTGGTAGGTATATATTTAACCTTGGGAGATAGGTCCAAATTGTTTTCCAAAGAGAGCGTATCTTTTTTACAATCATGTTGGCAGTGCACAAGAGGCTGGTTGCTTCGCATTCTTGCCGACACGTGGTGTGGTCAGGCTCTTTAATTGTAGCTTGTCTAATAGATGGGTCAGGGCATCTTCTTGTGACTTTAATGTGGCCTAATAATTAATGATGTGAGCATATTTTCACGTGCTTATCTGCTACCTATCTGTTCACATCTTTTTTTCATTTTTTTGTTTTCTTATTGTTGAGTTTTGAGAGTTCTTCATATATTGTGAGTTTAAGTCCTTTATTAGATACGTAATTTGCAAAGATCTTCTTTTAGTCCGTCCCTGTGTCTTCTAAAGAGCAGAAGAATTAGGAATTATGTTTTCCTGCCTCTTGGCCTGACGGGTAATTGTTGTTGTTGACATTTGATTACGCGCTAGACAGCGCGACTCTGAACCTTGTTTTAGCTTGGCTATATTTTTTATTATGATGAATGTTCTTGAGCTTGGTTATGGGATGCAGTTAGGTTACTTGGAAACAGTTGGTCCTGTTAGGTCCTGCTTTTAAGGTTCGTTAGGTGGGACTGGAGCTGTGTTTAGCAGAAGGCTAATGCTCTCCCCCGCTGGTGCAGTCCCCTTGTATGCAACCTCGCTGCTTCTGGTGCTGTTGGCCCTTCCTCCCGCTGACAGCGCCTGAGCCTGTGAACTACGGCACTGGGACAATCCGGGCCAAAGTCCACCAGGGGTGTCAAGGTGTGTTCTTTGCACGTAAAGCCTCACGGGGAGCCTAGGCCCTGCCTAATTGGCTGCATTTGAAATACAACAGTATTTAAACCCAGCAAGACAATTAAAGCTGAAAATGATCAGCTGGGATTAGAAGGATTCAAAGGGTAATTGCTACAGAACAAGCCACATCACCCCAAGTAGCAGGAAGGATGGAAGGACCTGGGATTCATTATGTTGGGACACTTGTTTATTTTTATAGAGTCTTTTAAAATCATGTGGATTTGGCCAAGTTGTGCCTTTCCCTAATACCCTCGGCTTTGGTTAACTGCCGTGCATTTCCCTGCCAAGTGCAATTACTGCTGTTCTTGGAAACCAGGGAGGCGCGAAAACTCACTCACCATTTATCAGTGTGATTAATTCTTTTATTGGCTTTATGATAATGATGCCTAAATTTGTATAGTGCTCATAACATTTTCAGAAGGCTTTTATATAGGTTATATCAGTCTATCTTCACAGCAACCCAATGGGATGGTTAAGGGGTGGAGTCCCCATCTGGAGATGATAAACCGAAGGTAAAGAAAAGAGCCACCGTAACAGAAGAGCTCAGACCCGGTCCGAGTGCCTGCCTCTCACTTGGGGTGTTTGTCCTACTGGGTTGGGAAGAAGCACTTCGTCTAACGGGTAGAAAGGCCCAACACAATCGCAGAACGGGGGGAAGTAGAAATTGGTTTAAGTGGAAATTGAAAGCCATCAAAGAGTTCGCTATTTAAACTGCAAAAAAAAGTGGCAGATATGGATCAGATGGGAAAGGTGCTTTTGGCATTGAAGCTGCTGTAATCAGGAACCATTTGGCGTGAACAGCCTCTCCTTGATGTTCTGCCTCTTTCCCTCTGTGGTTCTGTATCTTGTCACACGGCTGCCCCTTGGTCATCTTAGTTCGCTTTCTGGACAATGGGTCTCAGAATGGGTCATAACATTATCAGTGTTATGGTTAAGGTCAAATGAAGCATTATATGTGCTAGAGCCAGGCAAATGCAAAGCACTTTTGTCACTGTTTTTTTGTTTTTTTCCTGTCCAATTCCTGTATTAATGAACCGTGACACAATAACCAAGACACTGGCCACCTTGGCAGGTTGTTTCTCAAAAGACTTCACTCTCTACATTTTAAGGTATGTTTTAAGGTACGTTTTCCAACCCCAAGTTCAGCTCCTGACCTTGACGGTGACCCTTAGGCCATGAAGTATGCTTACATGTCATAGGTGCGTTTGATTTCCCTGGACCTGGTATTTGAGGAGACCAAACCTCAGTGTAAGCTCCGAAAGCCTGGTTGCAGCCCCCAGAGGGTCCCTGGGGCGTGCCACTGCTGTCAGAAAGTTCCCAGGCGGAGCTGAAACCGGAGAGGACAGCTACGAGCCACCGAACCCAGAGTTGGCACCAACTGCCGGGTTTCAGAGCCACCTGTGGACAGATGCTGAGCTGGTTGCCAAATGCTTTACTTACTATCCTAAATAAAGCTCCGCGCACATGCTGTGTACTCGCCGGTAGGTGTGCACACCTTCAGGTTGACTGAGTGCAACCAAATGGTTTGCACACTTGTTGCAAAACTCCACACTCCCATCAGAACCTATAAAAGTTCTGTTTCTTTGGGACTCATCCGCCCCTGGTATTGGCTGACTTTTACAATTTTGCAGATTCGGTGATATGAAATGACAGATCATTATTGTTTGAATTTGTATTTCCTAGACTATGTAGAAGGGTGAACACCTTTCTCGTGTTTATTGACCAGTTGTGTTTTCACTGACTTTTCCTATTGTTTACTCATTTTTTTTATTGGGTTGTATATTGTTTTCTTAGGAGTTCTTTATATATATATATGTATATATATATATATATATATATGGATATATGATCATATATTCTAGATTATATGTATTCTGTTTATTATATGCATTGTAAACATTTTCTCTAGTATTGGTATCTTTGAAAGAGTGAGAGAAAAGATGAAGAGAGAGGGAGAAAGTTCTAGTGCTTTTTAAATAAGGACACTAATCCCATTATGGAGCCCCACCCTCCTGACTTCATCTGATCCTAATCACTTATCCAAGGCCCCACCTCCAAATACCATCATATTCAGGCCTAGGGCTTCAGCAAATGAGTTTTTTCTGGGGGGCGGTGTCACAGACAAATGTACAGGAAGGTCCCATGTCCCCGGTCCCAGTGGTAACAAAGCTGTCTTACATCAGGATGTTGACATTGATCCCATCTGAACCGATTTTACTTTCCCTCCTCTGTGCGGGTGTGGTTCTACATAATTTTATCACATAGAAAGATTCAATTAACCACTACCACCATCCAGGTACCGAGCCACTCCGTAACACAGGGCTCCCTCGTGCTATTTATTCCTTTCCAGCCCTCGATTGCTGTTTGCAGCATCCTAAAGGCCCTGCTGTTCTAGCCCATTTTTCGTTTCTCTGGAGGACGTTAAAAGAGTGCACTGAAATTCAGAAAGTTTTCATAGGCAGCCAACATACAGAACAAAATGAACACCTGGGTTTTGGGCCCAGCACAGCTGGCTCTTCCCCAGCTCCTGGTCCCAGCCCCAGGGGTGAAAGGCAGGACGGGTACAGGCAATGAGGTCAGTGGCAGGAGGTCGGCGGGGGCCAGCACGGCCTCGTGAGCGCAGTTCCTGTTAATCCAGCTTTTCCCCTTCGGCATCAAGCCCGTGATCATAGAAACGCGATGGATGATCTGGTCCCCTCTTGCCATCCCGGCTGATGAAGCATCTTCTTTGGAAGGTTCTCGATTTCATTTTTGTCTTCCTCTTCCACTTCACCCTCCAGCAGGGGCGGTAACAGCCCGAGGGGCTCCCTTCCCCTCCTCCTCCCCCTGGCATTGCCTCCCGTCAGGATCATCTGCAGCTTAGGGGTCGCTGCTGCCTTCGCTGCTGGTTGGCCCAGTCCTGCCAGGGTCAGCGATGACTGGCCGGGTGCCCCTTGGCGGGCAGCCAGGCTGGCAGGAGCGAGGAGGGCTGAGCTGGGAAGAGGCCCGAGCACCCTCCCGGGAACAGCTCTTCTGGGACACACACGCTCCAGGCACCTCATCAGCATAATCTCAGGAATTAATGGCTTGATTGATGTCGCGTGTTTCCCAGCAGTTTTCCAGAAATGATAATGCAGGAAAACGAGATGGAGGAAAGAAAACATGACACGACATATATTATTTGGGTGTTTGCAGAGAGGCTGACATACAAACACACACAATTTATCAACAGTCTTTTTTTTTTGCATGGTGTTCTGAGCCCCAAGCCTTCAAGATGTGAAATTAATTTCATAGCAGGTGATTCTAGACTATTTCACAAGGGCCATCTGTCGCTTCTTCATCTACCTTTCTGCTGTTCCAATAATTAATCATTTCAGGCACTGGCTTGGCCCCGGAAAACCCATTCTGGCTTAGAGAGCTGTAAGACTGAATAGCATTAGAGGATTTATTTTGAAGTGGTATGTTTCTGTAAAGCAGGTGTGTTCAAATATTTTTCTTATTTCTTTTCATCTGCCCACACGAGTGGCTCAAAAGCTGGAGGCTGCTTCAGAGAGTGTTAGCTTGTTATTGCTGAAACTGTTCATGTTCTTCCTTTGCAGCTGAAGAAACCAGGTTCAGAGAGGTTACTGGGACTGCCCAGGGTCACACAGCTAAACTGAAGGAGTTGAGATCCGAAACCAGGCCTCTCAACTTTTCATGCCGTGGTCCTTCTGGTTCTCAGTCTGAAGTGATTCTTCCCTAGAAGGAAAGGGGGCCTCACCAGAAATAATAAGAAGAAAGTCTCAGGAACCCTAGGGGGAGTTCGGCGGGGGACATTTGGGACACATTCAAATTAAATGATACAAGTCAATGCGTTAGTCATCCTGGAAATCAAAATATCACCGTGCCCCAAGGTCGGGTTAATGTTAGAGGAAGCCGAGTCTTTGAGAAAAGGCGAGTCACAGGTCCACCATGTTTGCATAACAGTGGGAGCGATAACACACCAGGCCATTTCCTTGACCGAGATGCATTCACTTACTGACATTTATTGATTTATTTTATTAATGACACAAATATTGACTGATTGACAATTTGTGTCAGGCACAGGGCTAGGTGCTGGAGGTACAGTGGCTTATAGTCTCTGCCCTCACAGAACTGATACTTTAGGAAAGGACACAAAATGAAAAATGTAACAAATAAATGCAAATTAGGATAAGTGCTCCAGAAAAGAAACAAATAAAGGCGGGCGGGGCGGGGGGGGGGGGAGAACAGAAAGAGGAAAAGGATTGGTGGCATTTTTCCGCATGTGTGGGGTCCCCCTTAGATGGGATGATCACAGAAAACCCCTTGGAGGAGCTGCCTTGAAACTGGACCCTGCAGGTGTGGGAGCTGAGCAGATGACAAGCAGGGACTGTCTCAGGCAGTGGGGACTGCATCACTATGGCCCTGGGCTGGGACAGAAGATCAAAAGGAAAGTCAGGGGTGGGAAGACTTGTAAGAAAGGGGTTTGAGGGGTAAGTGGGAGGCAGATTGTTCAAGACCTTCCCTGTAAGTCATGCTGAAGAGTCTGGATTTGGCTCAAGGGAAGTCAATGGAGGGGCTTAACACTGGAGCGACAGTCCAATGTGCATTCATTATTCCCATTTTACAGATGAAGAAACTGAGGTTCGGAGAAACAGTGTCACTTAGTGATGGCCACACAATGGTAAGTCAGGTAGCTGGACTACTAACCCAGTTCTCTTTGACTCCAGAGACCAGGCTCTAGGTCAGAGGTTGGCAAACGAGGTCCTATGGGCCAAGTCTAGCCTACTGTCTCTTTGTTGTAAATAAAGCTTTGTTGGTGCACAGCCATGTCCATTTATTAACATGTTGCCAACGTCCATGTTCCACTACCAGAGCAGAGCTGAGTTGTGACAGATATCATAGGGTCTGCAGAGACTACACTATTCATGGTCTTGTCCTCCAGAAAGTAAGTTTGCTGAGCCCTGCACTAGCCTATCACCTCAGAAGGGAGAGGTCCTGTCTCCCTTGCGCCTGGTGTTTCCCCAAAGTCACCCAGGGACTGGGGTTAGTCAGGGTCCAGTGAGTATCCGCTGAATGAATGGCGAAGGGGAGGTGAGGGCACAGAACGGGGAAATTAGAGGACCAGGGATTGGGTGGATGGGATTAGCATGAGATAAGAAACATTGGTGGATGAGGCCAGGCTCTACCTTGATGCAGCAGGTGGACCAGAGAGAGGAGCAGGGTGTCAGGTTAGAGAGAACCCTTGGGGTCAATTGAGAAGAGCCTTGAATGCCACCATCACTAAGTGCCGAGACCTTTACATGGCTGAGTTATAGCTGTCACGGAGGCTTTGGGAGAGACCTGCTTTTCCTTGATGGAGACTATAATTGGTTATTGATGTCCTATTTGTATGCTAATGCTGTTCAATAAAGTAGCTAAACCGTAATTAACGCTCCAGCTACCTCTGGAAAAAAAAAAAAAGCCTACTGAAAGGTCAATGGATTTCACATAATAAATTATTAAATAATGGGAAACAGAGGCAGTTAAGTTTCTGAGCTACCACATTTTCAGGTTTTATTAACTATCATTTTTTAAAAGTGCCACAATGTTTACATTCTGCTTTTGCTGTTTTCCTGCCAGCTTCAGACATGGTGGGGTTGGAGTGAATGTATGATCCAAAAATATATGGTTTGCCACATTCATCTGTTTGGAAATCAAGACAGCATTACCTCTGTGGCCTGACTTCTCGTCATTACGTCCGTGATAAGTCACACAGCATGGCAGCACGTGCGCAGTGCTAATGCTGCCTGCCAACCAGGGATGGTAGCACTATGATGCCAATAACACTAGTTGGTAATAACGAAAATATACTGGGATCCTTTGAGGATAAAATTCTTACCTCTCTCCTGCACATGCGGCTCCAGGGAAGCGATAACTGTAAGAAATAGGCATGGGAAAAGGATCCCTATGAACTTGGGCTCTCGGGTCGGTATGCCCGGGCTTGAATTCCAGTTTTACCACTTAGTAGTTATGGACCTTGAACTCAGCGCTCTTGTGCCTTATTCACTCAACTAGAAAACCGAGACATGAGTGATACGTTCTGCATAGGTTTGTGATAACTAAGAAAATGCCCCGTGCAGTGTCTGATGCACTGTCAGTGTTTAGTAAGTGTTAAGCACTATTATAACTCTGTAAGGTTTAAAATGCTCAAGGTCAATGACCCATAATGAGGCCAAATGTTGGCTTTAAATTTTGTCTCCAACCATCCATCACATCGTTGGTAGTTTACTCAGCCCTGTATCATGTGTTTTGGAAAGATGCTAAAAGAATATAAGCTGAGGTTATCCCGGTTGTCAAAAAATTTGCCATTCTGGGTGAGGGATCAACGCAAAGACAGCACAAGGTGCTACGTAATAGAACTCACGGGTTTGTTTATTGGACACCATGCTGCATCAGGCAGTAGGTTAAGTCCTGGTGACACAGAAATGAATGAGAAGAATGTTCAGTCTAGTGGAGCTTGTAACAAGAATTTCAATAACGGGGGGCAGACTCCATCTTAGTGCTGCTTCCCCAAGAAGGAAATGAGAACCTCAGCTTTGTATTTCAGTCCTGGTTTTACTAACTTCAGCACATTTCTGACCCCTTTCCTTATTTCATATTTGAGCTTGAGACATAAAAGGTATTGGCCACACACAAGGACTCACTCCTTAAGGAGACATGGGAGGTACATAGAATCCAATGATTGGTGACCAACTTCCCTCCAAAATACATTTAAATGATGAAAGTCATTGAGGCATGTTAAAATCACATAATCCCAGCATCTTAACATCTTGACTCTGACTCTTCATGAATTTTTCCCCCTGTCACCTTTTCTTTCCTGTGAGGTTTTCAAGTACAGTTTCAAGTGTCATTCCAATCAAGTGACACACATGCTGATTTTTTAGGGCCACAGAATTAGAATATTAAACCTAATCTCAAGCCACAAGGCACTCTCATCCTTATTGCATGCTCAAGGACGTCATGTCCTTGTGCTTCCTTTTTAAATTCAGCATTGCATAAGCATTTGAGTTCACTGCTTAGTTTCAATAAATATTACTTGTATCACTGATGTTGGTTGAATGTATGAGTTGTCTGGCATTTACATTCTGTCAGATGCTTTAGATCCTGCCTTATTTCCAACCTTGTAAATTTTCCTAAGAGGGAAGGAACTGGGGAGCAGGCAGTCAAGTAGGCAAAGGCTCAGATGGCCTGGAGCACCTCTCTGGACCTTGGCCATGAAAAGGACATGTCAGAGCTGTGGTGCTTATGATACCCATGGCTGGCTGGCTCCACCCACCTCTCAACCACTTTGGGTGCCACCAATTTGTATTCAGTAGCAGAGATTTCAGCCATCATCTTAGGATTATTATTTAAAAAAAAATAGACTTTATTTTTAAGAGCAGTTTTAGATCTATAGAGCAATTGTAAAGAAAGTAGAAAGTTTCTTACACTTTCCTTCTTGCCATCCACTTTTTTCTATGATTCACATCTTATATTAATAGGTACATTTATTATAATTGGTGAATAAATATTGATACATTATTATTAACTGAAGTCCATAGTTTACACTGTGTTGTATATTCTATGGTCTTGAGAAATTTATAATGACAGGTATCCACCATTAGGGTATCATACAGAATAGGTTCACTGCCCTAAAATTCCTTTGCGCTCCAGCTAATCATCCCTTCCTCCCTCTCCTCAAACCCACAGATCTTTCACTATCTCCAATTCACCTTTTCCAGAATGTTCTATAGCCAGGATCATATAATATCGAGCCTTCTCAGGTTGACTTCTCTCACTTAGCAATGTGCATTTGTTTTCTTCATGTATTTTCATGATTTGACAGCTCATTACTTTTTATCACTGAATAATATTTCATTGTGTGGATGTGTGACAGTTTACTTATCCATTTACTGACTAAAGGACATCTTAATTGCTCCAAGGTTTGTCAATTGTGAATAATGCTACTATAAATATTTGCGGGTTTTTGTGTGGATTAAGTTTCTAACTCTCTTGGGTAAATAACAAAGAGAACAGTTGCTGGATTGTATATTAAAAAGTCTAAATACACCTTTCTATTTAAGAAATCTCTACAAACTTTTGTAAGAACCATCATACCTAAAACATTTCAATGAGGGTGGAAAGGTGGGAGTATAGGAGTGAATGTATCAATGCCTCCAGCCTTCAAACAGGAAATAAGGCAAATATCTCAGTATATACATTCCATAAGCACTTTCTAGGTCTAAATATTTCCGTGCACATTATTTTGAACTAGGTCACATCAGTAAACTTTGTCCATTCCGACACCCTACAAGTTGAAAAACTTTCTCTGCAGATAAGGGGCACCATCTACTATCATATATGAAAACAATAATAAAAATTCAATAAAATAAACACCCAAATAATTTTCACAGAAGTTAAATGTGTCTGACCCCCATCTCATTTTTTCCTGATGATTCTTAGAGAGAAATCAGTCTGATGAACACTAACATTTTTGTCACTTGGCTTTAACAGTTGTTGATCTATTGCCCATATGGCTTCATCTATCCTTATGTATTTTTTGCTTTACTATTTTAAAGTAAATTTGACACATTGTATTTACATTATTTGCAATGGCTGCCTAATATCGCGTGTTATATTGAGTGAATTATGCTCCTAAAAATCTCCCACTGTTGAATAATAAATAACTCCGTATTGGATATCTTTGAGTCTAAAGCTTACTGATGCCTGATGAAGGCTAATATATGAAACCTCTCTCTTCTGCATGTAAGATCTGGTACAAATGAAAGCAGTGCTAGGGCAGGATGGATGAAGAATAAGATATCAGCTCTACAGATTTGCTAACATTTTTTCCCCTCTGAACTGAGCTTCACAGCTCTTCTTGCTTAATGCGAAACAGAACAAAGCCTCCCAGAAGGCAGCAGGGAGAGAGGGAGTCCCACACTTATATGAAGGCTCTAGCTGGTCTTCCTCTCCCACATGCAACCATCAGCTGTATCTTTTTCTCTTACTTGGGGCAGCAGGAGAGTGGGGAGAGCTGCTTCTTCTTGGGTGGACTTTTCCCCTGTAAAAGGAACCCAGAAGACTGGGAAGTAAATAACCCCCCTTACGAAGACTTTAGATTAGTCCCCAGGTGGGGAGGCTCATGAATCAAAGAGTGAATGCAATTTTAGGGCAAGGGGACAATTTCCTTTCCAAGAGTTATACCTCTGTGTACTTCTACCAACTGTACATGAAGCGGACGCAATTTTAAATGGACCACGTTGCATACATACCCAGGCAAGTATATTTAGCATAATTGTATTTCCGTAATAAGACGACTGAGCAGGAATTGTTGACTGCTCCAGACAAGGGCTTGCCAAAGCCCAACTAATCAAATTGGGTATTAACACCCTTCTAGAGAGAGTGGGGACTGCCTGAGATAGATCAGGCACCAGTTGGGAAGCACGAAATTACTGACTTTGTTGAAATCTAACTGCAATTTATCTGTAAGAACAGCCCTGAAAGGTGACATTTGTCTTCGCGAGTTTTCCATTCATTTCTGGGGCCGGAGTTCATCAGTCATGCAGCTCAAGTGCATGATACATGCAGATGAATATTTATTATAGATGATGGAGTATCCTTCTGGCAACATAATACACTTCATTCACTTGAAAAGGGAATTCAAACAGATCCATGATAGACTGTCCATGTCACCGGAGAGGCCTTTTACTGCCCTTTGGGACAAATCTGGAGAATCCACCGTTTTGATGAAGAGAGAACTCACTTAGTATTCACATGGAAATTGGTGTTAAAACAGTATGACTAGTTAAATTTGGTTAAGTTTTATTTAGAAAATAGTTGCTCTCACAACAACAATTCATGAATGAGTTAATGAATTACAACTGATGGAAAAATCAGTTATATACCTGAACCTGGCTGATAGCTTCGAAGCATATTGATTGTTTGAACGCAGCCCAATGTTCGACTCTTTAAAAGTTGTGTAGAAGATGCAGATTTGGCCTGATTCAAAGAGTTTTTATGGTCTCAAAAAGGAATTTCAAGTAAAGCGTGCCTTTCCAACATTAATCTGACACTGGAGGTTAAATGCTTCTTTCTTAGGAAATGTAAGATCAAAGACAATGCAATGACAGGAAAAAGTACACTCAGAGCATAATTTTTTCTGTTTAATTTAGAAGCCACTCCTCTTCCCAGGAGAGCTGAGCAGAAGAATCACCAGGAAAATAGCTTCTTTGTGCCCATTAAGCTACCTTTTGTTTTCTTTTGATGACTGATGGGAATTTTGTTCATTAAAATTGTATGGGTGCCATCTCCTCTCCTCCCACTGTTTATTCACACATAAAAAATGGATGGCTTCAAGGACGCAGACATCGTGCTGCTCATGCTGCTGAAAAACTTCATGCAGAGAGTCATCTCTGTTTGCAGAACCATCAGCAGTTTCTTACAATATACACAGGGTATTCCAGTGGGTGTATTTGTGAAGGTGCGGACAAGACTGGGTATCTGAGGAAAACCGGCGTTACAACGAATCTTTCTTGTCTTAACTGGAAGAATCTCTCTACCTTGCCAGTCTCCAGGCCCATGCCTTTCCCATTAGGTGCCGACTGGAAGTTACAGGAAGCAGAATGAGTCCAGGAAGACTGAAACCAAAAGTAATGGCCACCGAGGAAGATTAAACACAGCTTGACCTCCAAGGCTGATGGACGAATGATGATTAGAAAGAGGACATGCGTATCTAAATTGCATTTTATCTCTATTACAGTCTAACGACATT
This sequence comes from Noctilio leporinus, assembly GCA_004026585.1. Lineage (NCBI taxonomy): Eukaryota > Metazoa > Chordata > Mammalia > Chiroptera > Noctilionidae > Noctilio > Noctilio leporinus. The sequence goes on from PVIW01000786.1 coordinate 200,923, forward strand.
ACTAAAATTGCCGTTTGATAATTCGCCAATGTGAAAATATGTCCATTTATCTCTGGCTATAAAAACAAGCACTGATTTAAAAAAAAAAAAAAAAAAAACACAACAAAAACAATCATTGATTCAGTGCCTCAATGTGGGCCTTGCCAGATTATCACGGGCAAATGGTCAGACCATTAAATTAGGGTCGGATCCAAATTATCTGTCATTCTTCCCTCTCTGAACTTCTCTCCTTCTCTTCCTAGCTCCCAAACCAGTATTTTTTTTTTTTTTTAAGATTTTATTTATTTTTTATTATTTTTTAGAAAGAAGGGAAGGGAGAGAGGCAGAGAGGGAGAGAGACATCAGTGTATGGTTGCGTTTCACCTGCCTCCAGCCACAGACCCGACTGTGAGACCTGGTTTGCAACCCTGTTATGTGCCCTGGCTGGGGAATCGAACCTGCGACCCTTGGGTTCGCAGGCTGGCACCTTAACCACTGTGCTACCAGCCAGGGCCCAAACCAGTATTTTTAATGCAGTCTGTACCATTTGCTCCCTGGTGATCTTGGTCAAGAAACTTGAAGTTTTAGAGCCTTGGCTTCTCTTCCATAAAAAGAGGAATGGAATCTGCCCAGCTTGACTCACAAGAATTCTTGAGAAATGCAAAAGTCAAAGAATTTCATAGGTAGTCAAGTGCTGCAGGACTGTGATGGTCCGGGTCCCAATGTGGACGATAGTATTTATGTATGTAGTCACAGAACATGCTCTATGTACTGGCACCAGGCTAGGAGCAAGGGAAGTGAAGATGAAGCAAACATACTCTCTGTGTTTCACACTTTTTCTGTCCGGTGTGGGGGTGGGTGACAGATGTAGAAAGAGTATAGACAAGAGGAGGTGGTTACACAAGAAGATCCCACACAAAGGGACATGTGACAGGGTACAGGAGCAGGGCAGGTGAAAGGAGACTAAGGAGTCATCTTTGTCTTGTGAGCATTGTTGTGTTTGTCAAGATACTGCCCACCTCTCTTACCCTTTCTGGAACTGAAGCCTCTGTATTACTTATGACTTGGGCCAGCCCAGGTGGGGCCCACCCAATGGATCTTGACAGATGCTGTTGTTGGTGTGGTATCATCATGTAGCTGCTGATAAGAGATGAAGGTAAAATTGAGAGTTGCTGATGAATAGCTGGGAATGATATTGACTTGGGAAGAGGCGGATTCTCCCCACTCTGTCCCTTTTGCTGGTGATCTGGTGCACTTCTGATGGCTGGGGTGACCTGACGGGATCTGTTCAGATCATGGACTTACCTGGTCTCTGAGGAAGGGAGGCACCTGGAGCAAAATTCTCAGATTTCACAGCTGGAACTCGTCATTGCCCCAGGACACAGACCTTATAAGGTCTGTGTAACCATCAGGGGTGGAGTCAATCGGACTAACTTTGTGGTGCAGCTTGATACTCATCATCTCTACAACCTGGTGCATGTTACTCAAACTCCTTAAGCCTCAATTTCCCCATTGAAAAATTAGATAACAATAGCAGTCATCTCATAGACTCAGCACCTAATAAGCGCTTAGCAAAGTGCTTCTGTCAAAGGGATTATTGTCTTCTGGATTTTGTGGGGTTGGTCCAGGAGAGAAAGAAAATGGCACCATCTTTTCCATGGGTACCATTTGCTTCTTTCAAAGGGAGATATATTTTTTTTCAAAGCATCATTTGAGAGAGATGGTCCAGCTGTGATACCAGCTGCTGCGAATGACATGTTCCTGTAGGTACCTGTGTGCAGTCTTCCCAGCAGGTGTTTCTGGGTTGCCCTTCCCAGCTGGAGTGGTTGACAGGGCCTCCTCCCAGCTGGGCAGGCTGATCTGCACGGCGGTAGCAACCCCCAAATCTCTGTGGTTTCTCACAATGAAGGTTGATTTCTTCCTCATGCTACCTGTCCATGAGGGTTGGCAGGGAGGGGGCTCAGATCATCACTCAGGGACCCGGTCAATAGAAGCCCCATGAATTTGCTTCCATGAATTTCCAGGCAGGAAAAGTGGTAGAATGTAGTAAATCTTGCATTGGCTCATAAAGCTTTTCCTGGAAGCAATACACGTGACTCTCGTTCACATTTCACTGGAAAGAAATGGAAAGGGCGATCCCACATGTGTCTGGAAAGGGTGGAGAACTAGAAATATTTGGTGAGCAGCACTGATGATTTCCAGGGCCTGCAGCAGCCATTTCCCTTTCTTCCTCGTTAACAGAACCCTGGCTTCATGCGGGTGGCAGTGTGCCAAGCTATAGGGGGCCAACCACTACTGCTCTGATGTTATCATGGTGATTCCATTCCGATTTGTCAGTGGTTGGTCTAGACTAGAGGTGAGCATGTGACGAGGCTCTGACCACTGCCCTGCTTCTTGAGTCGAGGGAAAAAAACCTCCTTCCCTGATAGAAGGAGAACATGGCATAAGGAAAGGTTCCTTTGCTTCCACCCATCTTTTCTTCCTGCCCGGCATACTGTTGCATACAGATGTGATATTGGGAGCTGTGGCAGCTATTCCATAGCTATGAGGGAAAGACCAAGGGAATTGCAAAATCAAATCCAGAAGTACTTGTCTTCAGACTTCCCATTGTGTGAGACAATTAAACCTTTATATTATTTAACACATTGTTGACCAGTCACGAAGACACTCGTGTTTTCAAACCCAAATGTTGTTGACTGATAATGAGTTAACTCATGCTTGCACTTGCTCTGGCTTTTATATAAAATCGCCGGTCAACAATGTGTCAAGACCTTCTATGCCATGGTTGTGTACCTACAGCCAACACAGCTGAATCTCACTCCACCTAGTAGGCTATGTCAGTATTTCCTAAACTGGCCGAACCGTAAGAACCACTTGACGTATTTATTAAAAAGAAATCCCCAGGCCTCTCCCTAGGAGATTCCTAGTAAGTAGGTTGAGGGTGAGGCCATTTTAAACAATTGTTCTAAGTGATTCTTATGATTGAACAAATTTGAAAAATACTGAACAAAATACAATCTAAAGTCCCCCACATTTTTAAAGCAGGAGATTGACTGTATATATATATATATATATATATATATGAATATTACACATACACACACACACATCTGGTTTCTTTTCAAAGACCAAAAGCAGCAGTGTGGAAAGTGCATTAGAGGAGCCAGGGAGGGTGTGTGAATGAAAAAGGGGCCGTGGGATAAATCTGACAAGTTCAGTGACCAGAAGTAACCTTCTGGAGGAATCTGAGCAAAAATTCCTAACTCAACAGGGTGGTTAGTTCCAGGCCTATAAAAGGTTTTTCTTCACCTTAAGCAAGCGTTATCCATTGCTCTTGTGCACGTAGGTTAACAGGCCTGTAATACGCCAGAAGAAATTCTCTTTTCCAGACCCTTCAGAAGAGTAACTCCCCTGAAGGTAGCCCATAACCTTGCTGACTCCCCTGTAGTTCAATCATATAGTTCCCTGCCTAGCTTCCTCCCCGATTAATGTAATCTTCCTTGAGTTTCCTGTTACTATTCATGACCCCAGGAAGCATTGTTTTTTATGATGTGGAATTTTGTTCCATGACTGTATAAAGTCCACGAAGATACATCCGTTTTTGCTCAAAACATGTAGGGCATGCCACATCGGTAGTACATGTTCAGTGACTGTTCAATAGGTAAGTGATGCTAGGAGGGGTGAGGCAACGCGCAAGTGCTCTGTGATAAAACAAAAACTTGACCTGTGGAGTGAGTCTAACTTATTTACAGGAGGCCTTCTCGGAGCCCTCGGTCCATTGAAGTCAATTGTGACTCGTCAGGAAAAGTCAGGGCTACTAGGCGGCATTTCACATAGTGATTTGACCTTGGATTTTTTCCTTCCCAGGAACCTCTCCTAGGATGAAATACGTCTTTTCCCATGTTTTCCCCGGAGTGTCTCTCCGATAGGGTCACTGCAAGTCGACTGGAATTGGTGTTGGAGCTCTAATTGGCTGGCTGCATGTCTGATCATTTGTGAGGGGAGCTTTTGTGCTGGCAGGAACATGACGTTACTAATTTGTGCTTTGGTTTCTCCGTCTGTACGAGGGAGATCTCTTCTCTGCCTGTCTCATATTTGAGAGGGGGGAAAAAAAGACAAATGAGACTGAGCATTACACTGACCTATTAGTTGAGGACTGGACCTGCCACTGATTTCCTGTGTCCTCAGCACCTGGTCCACGAGCTGCCCATGATGGAATTGCACACATTTCTTCCACGTGAACAAATAAATTCACAGCACCAACGCAGGGTGAGCAGTAGGACTGCAGAGAGCTGGACCTGTGTAGTGAAAAACCTACTAGAGTTGACCTGGTCACCTCCTTCAATAAACCAGCGGGTTTTGTCTTGTCTACCTTGAGCAAATAGTCTGTTGCTGGCAGGGAACCTGTGTTCTTTGGGAGAATAGTGAGTCTGTGGAGTGAAAAGTCACCAAGAGTGTGACAGATGCTTTTTGGTGTGCCAACTTAATCCATTCTTCCCTGCTAGCAGAGCCCTGATTTTGTTCACCCTTCTCTGAAGCTGCGTCTTGCAGGAAAGAAAAAATTAGTATCTGCTGCCAACATGGTCTCACTCTCCTTGCCAGGGACTGGTTTCGGTGTGGACAAGTGCCATATGTCTGGCCCATAAGAGATGAGGGGAAATCTGCTCGAATGACTGCAGAAGGGTTTTTGTCGTCTTACAAAGGGGTTTCCATTCTGCACGTTTCTCTCGGCAGACGGCAATTACCGTGTCGGGGTGTGAGGCCTGAAACTGTGGCTGCCATCTTGTCATGGCTAAGGCCAGCTCTCCCTTACAGAGCAAGTGATGGTTCCTTGAAGGGTTCATTTAAGTTTTGAATGAAGTGGTCCTGTGATCTCTGTACCCTGGAGTCTTCTTATTTTGTGAGATAACAAGTGTCTTCATTATTCTAGCCAGTTAGTTGCGTTGCCTATTACTTGCGGTTGGGATTGGAAACCCCTGAGCAGATCCAGAATGATGCAAAAGAGGGCAGCGCGTGGAGCCTAGCCCCAGAGAGCTCGCAGCCCAGTTGCGAAGGCAGCCAGGAAATAACACCAGCGCGGTGTGAGGCATGCCTTCCTGCTGGGAGAAGCCAGGTGCCCCGGGGAGGTACAGGGAGTGGACTCGATCTGCAATGAAGGCTTCCCAGAGGCGCTGGCTTTGGGTGGGGTTTTTGAATCCGATGGTCCCTGCAATCCAAACGGAGGAAATGGTGAGTTCAAAGGCGGGGAGATCCGAGAGAGCTTGGTTTGATTAAGGCTTGTTTGGTTTGGCACGACTGAGTTGTAAAGAGGGCAGCTGAGAGGGTGAGAACGAAGCAGGAGGAAGTAGCAGATCCTGAAGGACCTGGTGAAGGACACCGGAAGAGGCAGCAGGAGACCTTGGAGGGGTACCTCGCTTTGGGCATCGGTGCAGTCAGCGGTGTTTCCCCAGTGCCCGTGGTGTGCGGGCCCTGGGCTAGGAGCTGGGATCGCAGGGCTGTGTGTAGGGCTGAGAGTTGCTGAAGCCCTCATGCCATGAGGGCTTGATCGGACTGAATCTCCAGGGGCTTGATCGGAGCTTGGTTGTTGACTGAATGAACAAGAAAACCAGCCTCCTTACCTGTGGGGACTTGACTGAGGTGGGGCGGGTCAGAATTCAACAAAAAGTGGAATGGATTGCCGAATGTAGTTTTGATGAGTGTAATTACACGAACCCATTTGGGTGCTTCTGCAACAAATTCTATGGGAACCTAGCAGAGCCAGGAGAGGCCAGCTGAGAAGGGAGCCACTAAGCATTCTTTGGTTTCAACCTCTCAGCCTCAGTTTCCTTCTTTGTAAGCCGAGAAGAATTCTTATTTCCAAGGGTGTGGTGCGTTTAGGGCTAACGTGTTTAAAGTTTCTAATGCATAGTATACGCAATATGTTTTCATAAAGTTCAGTTAGAGCCTCAGGAAAAGTCACTTATGTGGGCAGTACTGCATCTGAGAATTCTCTTGCATGTGAATTCGTCTAGACCCAAATCTAAGTCCTGGCCCTCGGGTAACCCAGTTGGTTCTTTGCAGCTCATTTCCTGACAATGCTGGGAAACTATGGTATTATTAGCTTTCATAATGGGGAAAAAAATAACCTTTTGTGAATCAGATTGATATTCGAATTATTCCCAGTGAAAAATGAGACAGGGACTAAATGTTTGTGTCAAACACAGTTAAGAAGTGGATTAATGGATTAAAAACTACCATTTAAGATGGATAAAGAAAACTCAGATTCAGAGAAGCAAACACAGACGTGGGTGGGGAAAGGCCTTGGGCTTCTGTTGCTTCTTATTCCATCAATGTGACTGGTTGGTTCTCCGCAGGCTTCCCCAGGGGCCAGGCTAGGGTCTGGGGGGCTGCAGATTGGTGAGGCTATCTCATACCAAGACCTTTTAGTAAGTTGTCTTTTCTGGACTCAGCCCAGGGCTTTCCGATGTTCTGAATCATCTCAGTCCTCGAGGATCTGAATTGGAGCAAGGTTCCCAGATGCAGCTGGAGTTCCCCTTAACGGCTGAGGGTTCTGAAGCCTTGGCGGGGAGGGCCCTGTGCTTGCTACCCTTAAGGCTTGATGGCTGAGTCGAAAGGGTGAGACAAGAACCAGGTTTTAATTAATTAATTAATTAATTAATTATTTTATTTATTGTTTCCACAGAGAGAGAGGAAGGACGAGAGGCAGAGAGGGAGAGAAACATCAATGTATGGTTGCCTTTCACCTGCCTCCAGCTATGGACCTGGCTGGAGACCTGGCTTGCAGCCTGGTTATGTGCCCTGGCTGGGAATTGAACCAGCGACCTTTGGGTTCACAGGTCGGCACCTTATCCACTGTGCCACCAGCCAGGGCAAGAGCCATGTTTTTTATATGCACTACTGTGGTGGATGCTTTATATGCCATATACTTAAAAAAATTGATTGATTTCTAGAGGGTGAGAGGAAAGGAGAGAGAAACATCAATTTGCTGTTCCATTTAGTTGTGCCTTCATTGGTTGCTTTTTAAAAAGAATTTTAATTCATTATTTTCCCCCACAACACCACAAGGTAATATGCAAACATGTCTGAAATAGATAATAGACTTGTGTTAGGTAGTATGACCTCACTGGACTGTACACGCCACATGGGTGGACGGTGTTGTCTATATTTATACCTGCCTCCAGCTCTATTCTCAGCACATGGGACAACCCCTAGCACCTAGGAGACTGTCACTCAAATGTGTTGATGAATGAAGGGATGAACTTCTTAGCTTTTGATTTTAAGGGGTCACTTATTCCAAAACAAGCTATTCAGAAGGGAGGCCTGTCGAAGTAAGACACTAAGAATGACAGGGACCTGTGAGGGCATTTAGAACCAGTTCTGATCCATTGCATGCACCTTCCAATGACTCATTCTGGGCCTTCATTTCTCAGTGAACACGGGGCAGGAAGTGACAGACGTTTCAGACATCTGGGCCTTAAGTAATCACACAGATTTTACGGAAAGTATTTGGCTGAGCTGTAATAAGCATCTCCAACAATCGATCAGTAGATCTTACAGCAAAGAGACTGAGTCACAGAGGGAAGGGCCAATCAAGAAGGCATCTCCCAGGGCTGAGCAGCAAGGAGCTGCCAAGGCCACGGGCTGGTCTGACCCGTCGGGCGGGTGAGGGCAGACAGGGTGCTGGCTCACTGAGGTCTCTCGGGTCCCCTTGGCCCAAAGACTCTAGAATTGGAGATGCTGAGAAATGGAAAGGTTCCTACCGTCCAAACAAAAACCTATCCCTGCTCATTTAGGTTCCCAACCATCAATAAGGTCAAGGGCTGTAGGTGCTGACAAAGGGGCCTTTATGCAAATCTGAACTTTCTTGTTATTGTTAGTAACAGCGGCAGCTGCCATGTAAATGTGAGGACAGTAATAGCATCCATCACATCCAGTTACTGGAAATTCAAAGCATGTCAATTGTTCAGTATAGCCGATCTGCTGTAACATGACACATGTGCTCCTAAAAATTATCGTGCTATGCAAAATCACACATCAGATACCACGGGGCTTAGGGAAAAATTGAGGTGAGGGGAAGCGCACCCTGACACCTCAGCAGTGACGTACATATAGCACGATAAGGACCTAATGAGGCAATAGCACAGTTTTTGCTCATCACGTGGTTAAGAACTGCATAAATGCCACAACAAATGACATCTGATCTTAAGAGAGACCCAAAGTTTACTCTAGGAAGTGGGTGTCAGAGGACTGTGGCTTGCCAGTTATGCGCAGCAGTGAGAGGAGGGTCATATGAAATCAGATGTTAAGTGGCTATATCAGACATGCCATGCCGGGGCGTGGCTCGCACACATGCCCTGTGCGTCCCACCAAGCAAGCTGGCCCCTGTTCCAGGCGTGTTTTGCAGGCTCACACACAGCTTGGTTTGGCTGGGCGCATCTAGTGTTTCTTACAGATAGAATCTCACTTAAGTAAACACGGAACTGGAGATATTCTCCAATTATTCCCCCCTGTATCAGCGGCGCTGGAACCAACTCCTGTTTTTGAAATAACTATTATAGCAGAACTGGCTCTGCAGGATTCATAGCAAGTATGCAAGAAAGGAGAGCTGTGATTGTTATGTAGAGTAGCATTCATCCATGTCTTAACCCCAGTAAAGTGTAAATAATCCCATTTTACAGATGTGTAAAACTGAGACTCGCAGAAGTTAAATCCCTTGCTCAAGGGCACAGAACTTAGAAGGGGCAGGAGCTGTCTATACCTTCATGAGTTTCATCCTGCGGCAAAGCTCCTCTTACACCTCAATATGAGCTAAGCGTGTTAGTGATGGAGCAAACCCCAGATATATGCATGCTTCTACATCATCATCTTTCTATTAATTGCATAGAATGGAAATTCACATGGTTTTTAAACACCAGACAGATTTCTGAGACATTTCTCATCTGTGCTGCTACCACAGGGAACAGATTTATTCTCCTACTTTGGTCCTAGGGATAATGGAGTAGAAAATGTTAAAAAACACTGTGATGTCCCATGTTACTTCCTGATGTGGAGAGGATCCCCATGTTTAGCCAAAAGGTGCTTCCCTGGACTGTCCACCCCTGAGTTTTCTCTTCTCCAAACTGAACATGGCAATAGCTAACTTACACTCTGATAATGCCCCTATGAATTCTGGGGTCCTGAATTGACCCCAACACCCTAGATATGCTTTAGAAGACCTAGACACAGGGATCCTGTTGGGACCTTGGTCTAAGGTGGGGTTAACTTTTACAGCAGATGCCTCACGATGCCGGCTGATCTTGGGGCAAATTAAATCCCCAGACATTTGCGTATAAATTATTGACACCCAGTCTCTCTTCCCCATTCTGTGGTCAATCATAAGATTTATATTTATACCCATTAAAATATTTTCTCATTAGTCTTATCCCAACAAAGCCTATTTCCACCAATTTTTGATTATGGAAGACTTTCAACTTATTACAAAGTAGAGAGATTAATGGCATGCAGAACCTGAACCCATCACCAGCATGAACTTCACCAAATATAACTCCCGGGCAGTCCTGTTTTGCGAAGACCATCCACCGCTCACTCACAGTGCATCTTCTCCCCAGTGTTGTCAAGCAGATCATAGACGCTGTATCAGCTCACCTGTATTTCACTATGTGTCTCAGAGATGCTTTTGGAAAACGCACTTGCAAGATTATTGCCATGCTATACCAAACTATCAATACTTCCTTAAGATCATGACATATCCAGGAGTTAAAGGACCTCAATGGCTTTTGTGCAAATTGGGATTCAATAGAGATCTTCCAGGTCTCTTATAATTTATGTATTTCCTTCATCGCTCCTTTTGTTGCCTGTTGGGTTTCTTAAATTGTGAATTAAAAAAAATCTAACCAATTTTATCTTTCATGGATCATATATTTAAGATATTTATTTATTTTTAGAGAGATGGGGAAAGGAATGGAGGGAGAAGGAGGGAGAGAGAAACATCAATGTGTGATTGCCTCTCACATGCCCCCAACTGGGGACCTGGCCCACAACCCAGGCATGTGCCCTGATGGGGAATCAAACCGGCGACACTTTGGTTCACAGGCTGATACTCACTCCACTGAGCCACACCAGCTAGGGTGTAAATTTAAAAAATTTCACTCCAGCGGTGTCATTTAACATGTTAGTCTGTCTTGTTTTTCCTATACATTGGAAGTAGAATGATCAGGTTTGATTTTGATGTTTTTAAATCCTTTCTTACTTTGAAACACACAGTTCAGTAACTTTAAGTATATCTGCAATGCTGTGCAATCATCACCACTATACACTTCTGGAACCTGGATGTCATCCTGACTAGATATGGAAATCAGTGACTCCCAGGCTAACTGGGAAGTACTGGTGGGATCTGGCTCCCCTGCACTGTATTTCAGAACATGTTTTGGAATGATGCGCTAGCATTTCAAAGTCAGGGAAAAATATCTGGAGTTTTCCAGTTCTTTTGAAAAAAGCTAACCAGAATTTTTAGCTAATCTAGGTGCCCGTTGCTTTGGGTGTTGAGTAGCAGCTGCTCCTGTACATAAGGCACGTTTTGGTCATTTATAGCTGAGTTACGAATTACCCTCAAGGTTAGTGGCATCAAGCAAACATTTTGTGAGGCTCCTAGATCTGTGGGACATGGTGAGGATGGCTTGCCTTTGCGCCATGAAGTGTGGGGCCTAAGTTGGGAAGCCTTCCTGGTGGTAACTCCAACAGTGCGGGGCTGGCAGAACGACAGCTCGGGGTCCACTTCCAACATGACTTCTCTGCTCCCGTGTTTGGCGCCTGGGCTGGGATGACTTCAAGTGGGGCTCAGCGGGAGACTGGACCCCACACGTCTAAGCCATCTCGCCACGTGGCCTGATGGTGCGGTTGCTGGATTCTCAGGGGGAGGGTCCTGGAGGGAGAACTCCTCTCCTGGTCTAGCTGCTGAAGTCATGCAGCATGCCTTCCACGGCATCCATGGAAGGAGTCAAGGAACGTGGAAGCTTTTTGTTTCCCCTGGATCTCCAAAGAGTGCGCGCGCACGGTCCTCGCAATAGCATCTGTCCCTGCCCAGCCCTTCTCGGTGACGTTTGTATCTGTTTATCCACTTATTTGCTTTCCCTTTTCATGCCCAGCCTCCTCTCCCCACAGGAAACGTTCTAATGGATTTGACATTTATCTTTCTGCCTGTAGGTGTTCCGCTGTGCGACACGGTGCTTCGTGTGCGCAGAGTTTGATTTACATAAAGCGTTACTGTGGAAATCTCATTCTGCATCTCCCTTTTTGGACTCGTCTTTGGGTTTTAAGAATCATCATGTTGTGCGTGTGTGTGTGTGGTAGTTTCTAACTGCTGCTGGTACTTGTTCCTCTGGGGTGAAGGTCCAGTGAGTAGTCCTAGTCCTTGCTGCAGTGATGACCACAGGGCTTCCCCTACTCTCTGCACCCTGCTGCGATCACCAGATCAACCATGTTTCTTTCCCGGGGGGACCTGTGGGAAGAATTCTTTGGGGAAAGACATCTGGGAGTGGGAGGGCTGGGTCATATGGTGGCATATGTATCGGATTTTTCTCTCCAGAGCAGCTGCATTTCCCACCCACCAGTGGGGTGTGGATGTCCCACAGTCCTGAGTCCTACCAACGCCGGTGTTTCCCAGCGTTACTGACATCTCACTTTGTTTTAATTTGCTTGATTCCTAATGAGGTTGCATACGTCTTCATATGCTTAATGGCCATTTGCACATCCTCCTAAGTAAGGTACATTTTGTCCTCTTCTGCTCATCTTTCCTTTGTCGTTTCTATCTTTTTCTCGGTGCTGTGCAGACACATGCCTCCTGGTGTGCATGCATTTCCACCCAGCCACTTCACAGGTTGATGCTACTTGCTGTCAGGCGGTAGAGGTGAGGGAGTGTCCCCTAGTTCTGCGGGAAGGAAGCACAGGTTGTAGCTGGGACTCAGGTTCTAGCTGAGACTTGGACAAGGACAGGATTATGAGGGCAGGCATTCTAGGAAAGGCGTGTTCGTTTCCATGGCAGCTGTAACAAACGACCACGTACTAGGTGGCTTAAGACAACAAAAATGTATTCCCTTGGTGCTCTGGCAGTCAGGAGTTGGAAATCGGCTGCCTTGAGCTGAAATAAGATGTCCTTCCGGCTGCGCGGCATGAAGTCCTAGCAGGGGGCCCTTCCTTGGCCTTTCCCAGCTTTATTTACGTATTTGTCTTGAGGCCACATCCCTCTAATCTCTGTCTCTGTGGCCTCATGACCTCTGCTCTTCTCTGTGTGTCTGTTCTCCCTCTGCCTCTCTTATTAGGACACATGTGATGGCATTTAGGGCCCACGTGTATAACCCAGGATATTCTCTTCATCTTGAGATCCTTAACTTAATCACATTTGCAAAGGTAGCAATTTACAAGGTAACATGCACAGATCCCAGGGGTCAGAAGGCTGTGCACACAAGAGCAGGGGAGAGATAGTGCAGCAACAGTAACAGGGGCACAAGGGACACTGATGTAACTCAGGGGAATCGCAAGGGGCTTGGGGTGGCTGGTGCCCAGAGTCTGAAAAGGAAAGAGGACGGGTTGAAGCTGGATGCAGGGAGGGATGTTGAATGGCTTAGATGAGTTAATGGCTTTAAAGTTAAATGAAGTTTTTAAATGTAGTGACTCCAACCTTTGTCCAGTTTGGAAGAGGAGATTGCTGAGGACATGTTTCTTTCAAGTAATGATTTGTTGCAGTTGCCAGAATTTTGATCTTGATCGTTTCCTCTCCTACCTATTTGCTCACCCCTGTATCCTTCTTTTAGAATATTGCAGATAATTGCTGTTGTACCCACCTCAGAGTGGAACACTTTCAACATGACCTTGTTGGTCTTTGTAGCTGTGGGTGGTCCAGCGTGTCACATCCAGGGAAGTGTCTCGTTAATATAGACCCCTAGATAATTAAATAGTCAGCATGGATCAATCACTAGATCATTTCTAGCCTGCAGAAATTAACTTTTCTTCTCGACAACTACTGTCTTCGGAAAAGAAGATGAAAAGCAATTGGTTTGTCCTTGACTTTGGATACCCACCACCAACCACCCCATTTCACTACAAACCTTTATAGAAAAATTCTCAAAAGGATTGTGTCAACTTGTGGGCGCCATTTCCGCTCTTCCCATTCCCTCTCAACATGTTCCACAGGGGCTTTGCTGTACACGACTCCATAAAACCAGCTTCTGTCAAGGTCATCCTCTTCTTGAAATTATTTCTTCATTTGGTGGTGAGAACCTCTCTCTTCTTTGGTCCTCCTCTATCTCCCTGACCTCCTCTCCTTTTTACTTGGTAGGTACCCTTGCTTTCTAAATCTTTCCATGTTGAAGGGCCCTGGTAGAAGTCCGTGGTTGTCTCTGTTTTTTTTTCCTGTCTCCAGCCCTAAACACTCATCTTTATAGTGTGTCCATAGTCTGGCCTTTTTCCAAAATCATACAACCTGGAGCCTTTTCAGATTGATTTCTTTCAGATTGATTTCTTTCACTCAGTAATGCGCATTTAAATATCCTCCATGCCTTTTCATGGCTTTATTTATTTTTTTTCATAGAGGTTAACACAACCTGATACAAGTATTTATGACCTATTTCCAGCCCCTATAGTGTACCCCCTCTGAGGCAGGATTTGATTTACTTTTGAACAGCTGTAGCTGCAGCTAGACCAATGACGAGAATGTAGCCGGCTTTCAAAGGGAATCTGCGGAGCGAGTAAGTGAAGCAACAAAAAGGCTCCTCTTTGCAGCGGGGCGCGTTGGCAGAGTGTTCTTTCAGACAATGGATCGGAAAGAGACCTACCTGTAAGCTGCAAAGAGTTTTGCAACTTCCTGCAGTTATTGTTGCTGCCTGTTGGGAATTACAGGTGTCATCATGTCCAAGGAGGATGGAGTCTCAGATTTGAAAGCAAACTGGGAGGTCCCCTAGGGTAACTTGTTGATGGCCCTGCACACCCATTGTCCCATTTCCTTGGAAATCCCATAAACTCTTTTAGTCCCAACACTGCTTATTGGTCTTTAATCAAGAAAAGTGGATTCGGACCTGCTTTTAGCATGGCATGGAAGCATGGTAACTCTTTGAGAACTGGCACCATTGTCATTCATTTCCTTGAGTCTCTTACCTCGAGACATGCAATGACTTTCTTCCTCAAAGGTACATGAGGATGGCAGGCTCTGCAGAAAGACAGATGTGCGTCCAAATCCTGGGTCTAGCCCTCACTGGCTCCGTGACTTTGAGCAAGAGGCTTACCTTTAATTTCTTGTGCTAAAGTCAGGATGCCTGGCTTCCGGTTTCATAGGCTTTGTACAGCAATATCAACAGTAAATGAAATAATGCCTATGAAGTATTTGACACAGCCTCTGATCCATTACCTGCACTCAAAAAGATGATCTTTAAATGATTATTATGGCTATATGTCATATGTGATAAGACCCACAGCAGGTGCTTGGTAAGCATGGTCACCATTGAATTTCATATTAACCTTACCAGCTAAGAGTAGTGGCATTTATTTTATCATGAGACTGCTAAGAGCTGACGAGATTAAGGAATTTGTCTCCAGTCCACAGTTAATCCTAGTGGCAGAGCTAAGCCACTAAGATGTCCACCTGGATCCATTTGTTCCTGATGCCCATGCTTTTCTACCTCTAGTCCTTAGTCTCTATAGTTATTTTTTGCTCCAGATATATTTCTGAGCCTTTCTTCCCAAGTTAGCTCTTGATTTTTTCCTACACGAACTCTCTACTCCAGCCAAGTTGGTGTTGTACTGTTTGAGGAACATGCTTTGTACGCCTCTCTGACATCCATCATCAGTGCAGGTAGTCATTCATTCAACTGATGGCTTAAAATTTATTTTTCTTTTAAACAAGAGTTCACCTGAGCTGAACTGTCACCGTATGCCTGGAAGCAAGATCGCAAATGCTCCCTCAGCGAATGACTCTTGAACTCTTGAATGATGCTGGTCAACACAGCTGTAAAGATCAGGACTACCCTCCCGGCGAAGTTACGGAACAGTTAAGACTCATATAAAAGGAGATTAACATGGAAGTTTTGGCTGAGGTCCTAAGGCAACAGATCATCACACACCAAAATGTGGAATGAGAGGCACCCCACCCAGAGAGGTCTGTGAAAAGTGGGTGGTCAGGAGCCAGTTGGCTACCTTTCCAGCCCCTCACTCATGTCAGGGTGTGAACATGTTGGGAAAAGAGATGGTTTGGTGGGAAGAGAACGTCTTGGCTGAGGAAGCCTGTGTGCTGGGCTCTGGGACACTTTGAAGGGGTAAGTGTATGGAGAGCAGCTTTAGCAGGACCACTCAGAGAGCGCTGACTGCGTCTCTGGAGGTGGGAAGCTGTGTGGACCCAAGCATGACTCCCTTCCGGGATGTCTGAGGGGTGAGTGATGGGCTGGTCAGCTGTGATGGATGATACAAAGGAAAGGTCGCTGTACCAGGCAGCCTGTCTTCTGGGAGTTTGTCAGGCATAAGCCTGCACGACCCTTTCTGTGGACTGGACAGGGGTGCAGAGAGCCGGAGTGCGATTGGAGCTGTCCGTTCCAGAGGGTTGCCCAGCGCTGGGCTCAGACCTTGGCTGGAGCTTGGGCCACCTTCTCAGGAGATGGAAGAAAACCATTCGATGGAGCTGAAGCATGTATCCCTGACATCAAGGAAGTGGGAGTCAGAGACTCCCGCCAACTGGAGAGGGGTCTCCCAAGAATTCCCAAAAGCATTCCTTAGGAAAACAAGTCAGCTGTAAATCTCTGCCATGCTCAGAGAACATGACGCCCACAAACTGCATGTAACACCAGACAAGCAAAAACAAACAACATGACTTTTTATGTTCTAGCTACTACTTATTAATCAGCTATTATGTGCCAAGAACCTCTGGGGTCTGCAGAGTCTCTGCAGGAAACCCAGTCACCTGTTCTATGAACACTTGCCCCCGAGACCACAGCCACAGTGCCTCACCCATACATGGCTGTTTCTCACCAGCACATGGGTAAGAACTTATGTCCATACAAAAACCTATTTGTACCAGGTTTATTCATGATTGCCAAAACTGGAAGCAACCAAGACGTCCTTCAGTAGGTGAACGGATCAATAAGGAGTAAGGATCTTCCTCTTGTCCCCTTCCTTTCCCCTCCATTCTCTAAACTGGGATTTCTGAACCTCGCTTGGCACAATTTACACCGTGGGCCAGGTAAATCTTTGCTGTGGGGCCTGGCCCCTGAGTGTAGGTTGTTCAGGAGAACCTCCAGGCTTCTGCCCACCAGATGCCAGTGCACCCAAGCCTCCAGATTCTAACAACCAGCAATGTCTTCAGACTTTGCCAAGTGTGTCCTGGGGGGCTGGTCACCCTTGGCTGAGAACCCCTCCCCTAACCTCCTGCTACACGTCCTCCACGTCCCTGTGCAGAGCAGTGCTCTAACTGCTGGTCTCCCTTCATGCCTCCACCCCTACATACGCCTAATTTCTATTATAAGAAATCATGGCTTTGGGAGGGCTCCTTACAGGAAACCATAAAGTCATTCTACCCTCTCTCACCTTGGCTGTGAAGATAACGCAATCAGGCTGTGAAGGCAGGGTTTTGGGAACTTCAAAGCTGAGCCAGAGGGAGTGGAGGGATAGGGGCTGGGGAACTGCAGTCTTATCTGTGGCTTAAATGTTCTCACCCTTATCAATGCAGAAAGTAGGGGACCCTAGAGGACAGCACATGGGAGCCAAAAGGCCGGGTTGCTCTCAGTTTCCCACCCGTCTTTAGACTAAAGTGAAGAAGGGCTAAAGGAAGGAAAGCCAAGCAGAAAGAATGCAGCCCTGGCCGGGTAGTTTGGTTAAAGCATTGCCCCCGTGCACCAAGGCTGCGCGTTTGATCTCTGGTCAGCGCACATGCAAGAATCAGCCAATGAATGCATAAATGAGTGGAACAACAAATTCATGTGTCCCCCCCCCCCCCCTTTCTCTCTCTCGCTAAATATCAATTTTAGAAAATGATGCAGACAGGGGAACGGAACTTTGGGGGCTGGGTGGCTGTGGAGGGGGCAGCATTTTCTGACTCCACACTCACCCATGCTGACTAGGGTTTAAGAACCAGAGAACCTGAGAGTTAGGTCTTGGCATTAGCTTCAGGAGCATTGCCCAGATGGCACCTGGGCCCCCACCCCTGGGACCTTCAGGGTGTAGGGCATGAGGGGCAGTTACTTTGAGAACCTGGGCCATAGATAATGACAGCCTGGACACAGACAGAAGTAACTGGAATGGAGAACTGAGAATCTACTTAGGATGGATGGATTTGCTAGAGTTGAGAGCAAACCATTTATAGGAATAGGAGGAACCAGGGATAATAATAATAATTGCAAACCCTTATAATATGTCACTCACAATATGCCACAGGTGATTTGATGCACTTGACAGAAATATGAACTCATTTTACCCTCCCAACAATTCTCTAAGATGGGTATTACCAAAGTGCCCATTTTACAAGTGAGAAAGTTGAGGCACAGGCATGTTTAGTGACTGGCTGGTCATAGAGCAGATTAGGAGAGCTGGGACCTGAAGCCAGATTTTCCAGTTCTGACACTTCTGCTTTGAAACACAATGCTACCTCCCACTTGACTACATGAACTTGGGCAGCTAAGAGAATATAAAATCATGAACTTGGATATGACCTGAGGGAGGAGCAGGTTTGAGGGAGAAACAGTGGGTTTGAACTTAGAGGTATTATGTCTGCCATGTGTGGGCACCCCGGAGTTTAGCCTAGAAGGGGGTAGCAGTTCAGCCCTAGGTTCAGGACGGAACTTTGGCTAGCTGCCTAGTCATGGACTTGGTGCTGTGCATAAGAAGCTGCGTGCAGTGACAGGAGAAGACCCCGAACTCCGCGGGACCACCAGCACTTAGAGGCAGGTGGGAAAAGAACCAGGAAAAGAGAATTAAAAAAAAAAAAAAAAATCAATCCGCACAGAGAGTGGTGCACTGGAAACTAAGGATGAAGCGAATCAGGAAGGAGGGCAAGGTTACCAGGGACAAAGTTGTAAAGAAGCCTACGAAGATAAGAAATGAAAAGAGGCATTGTTCTTTGATGGCTTCCTGGGCTTGTGATTAATTTCTCCAGCTCGATGGCAAACTTCTTGAGGTCAAGAGCAACATCCAGCACTTTGTTGTGTTCTTCTTTGGGTTGCCATGGTTTCTAGTGCAGGGCTAGGTGTGCAGAGGGCAGCAACCGAATACCTGCGGGTTGATGGTTGCTCAGGCTCCTGTTGGTTTTTATCCTCACTAAGACAATGACAGAAATGGTCTGCATCTGTTGAGGATTAGATAAGCTCCAAGTCTTCTACAATGTTGGGTAGCCTATACC
The DNA here is from genome assembly GCA_004026585.1 of Noctilio leporinus. Lineage (NCBI taxonomy): Eukaryota > Metazoa > Chordata > Mammalia > Chiroptera > Noctilionidae > Noctilio > Noctilio leporinus. Next base: position 219,272 of record PVIW01000786.1, read on the forward strand.
CATTGGCTTGGCATGGCTGATGCAAAGGATTGGCAGAGGCAGCACCTTGGTCCTCTCTCCCTCAGTAAAGGATAAACCCTAAACACTACTGTGTGTTGAGGACCTACTACGTGCCTGCCTTTGTACTGGGCACCTGACATTTGTAGCTCAAATCTTCACTACCTGGCATGCGGGGCGTTAGTATCTTCTTTTTCCAGATGAAGTGACGGGTAGAAACTTGCTGCCTCGCCCAGAGCCGCACGGGTAGGTGGAGCTCTGCCAAGATAAGGCTGCGGTTCCCTTGGACTTCAAAGCCCTGGGATGCAACCTGCTCCAAACGGAGCTCCTCCCCCCGGCCGCCAACTGCCTTATTCCGCGTGTTAGCAACATGAAGGCAGGTTTTACCAGCGCTTCTTGTTTGTTCTCCACTTTTCCATCAAGCCTCTTTCTCCAGAATTCATTCTCCAAACTACCACTTCCCGTAGTTGATCGAAGTGCAACCTGGCTTCCTTTTCAATCCTCTCAGTGGCTCCCTCTTTAGGGCGTGAGGGGTATGACATGACATAGCCCGAACCCCTCGGCGCACTGTAGGAGGCCTTCCTTATCGGACCCCGATGGTTTTTCCAGGCCTTGGTTACCGCCTCACGGACACCCCGCTGTCCAGCCTAACCCACCTCCTGCGTATCCCTGCAGGTACCCTGCTCTCACCTGGCCCGTTCTGTTCCCCAGGGTTGCAGTGCATCCTGGGTTGACACGCATTTGTTCTTTAAGGCTTACTCACTCCTCTCGCAAGCACCCTCAGACCTCCTGAGCCAGGATGACACGAGGATCCTCTCTTTTCCCCTTCTGAGCCCTCCAGCACCCAGGGTTAGGTGGGGCGCACTGTCTTTGGCTTGCTCTTTCCTTCTGTCCTTGCCATCGGCTCTGACCTCTTGGAGGACAGTGATCCCAGAGGCTCCCAGCGCCGAGCAGTCAACCCCTGTCAAGGACTGGATTTCGAGGGAGGGACTGCGCCGGGGTGGGAATGCGGGAGTGGGAAGGAGGACCTTGGGAAGGGCAGGCGGGCGGTAGGGCTGCTGGCGTGGAGGCGTCCCCCGGGAAGCTGGGATAATGCTTCTCCCACTTTCTGCTGCTTCTCAGCATGCCTCAGGCACAGGGGATGCCCTGCCTCTGCTTCCAGTGACAACCCTGCCAGACCCAACTGAGTGGGCCAAAGCCTTGCCTTTGGGTCTCCTCGTTGAGTCCAGTGTCCTTGTGGCGGGAGGGAGGCAGGAAGCACCTGATGGAGAGGCCCCCTCCTGTGCTGCGGGTGTCGTGACAGGACGGAGAGCCAGACGGAAGTGCCCGTGCAGCTGTAAGCCAGGCTGGAAGGTCAGGCGGATGGCAGGGAAGTCCAACTGTCTGTTTTAAACGTAGTTGGCAGGAGCGGCGAGGCAGGCCCACGCGCCTGACGTGTCACCAACGCGAGCAAGGCTTGGGGCTGGAATGAAAGCAGCTGAGGTGAAGAGAGAGGAAGCTGTTCTCCTCCATTAGCTCTATCGTCTCATCTCCAAACAGAAGAGGTGGTTTCTGTTCGTGTGAAACACGAAGCCTGGGCTGAAAGGAGTGTCTAATGGTGGAATTTTCAGATAGTAAAATAGGAAGGAAGAATCCTGTCGTGCCATCAGGCCCGTGGCATCACGCTCCAGGGGGCAGCCACCAGTGCTTTCTGCTGTGGCAGCGGCCCCACGTGCGCGTACGACCCAGTGTCCGAACGTGTGGTGGGCTTGGAGCCGGTGGGAGGACAGGGTCACTATTCCCTCTCGTCATTAGGCAGAAGAGGACACTGAGGCTCAGAGACATGAGGTGACTGGTCTAAGATCCCACAACTATTCATTCATTCGTTCGTTCTCTCCTTGGTTATTAGACCCTGACGTTGTGTCAGGCTTGATTCCACACTCCACAAGACAGCCGAGGTCCCTGTCTCCACAGGGCTTATATTCTAGTTTGGGGGACAGACAGCCCTAAGTAGGTAAATAGGGCCAGTGCACTGGACCTGGACAGGATGTACTGTGTGTGCACGTGCACAAATGTGTGCACATGTGTGTTCATGTGTGTGCGCATGCATGTGTGAGTACGCATGTGCCTGCATACGTGTGCCTATGTACACGTGCACATGCCCGAGTGTGTGCATGTATGCATGTGTGTGCGTGCGTACTGTTTTGGATGGTGGGGGAAGGCTGAGAGAGGAGATAAAGGCAGAATTGGAAGGAAGACAGATTTCATGTTTTTCCATTATACACACACAGCAGGGGATTCTGCAGAGACGTCCTTCCCCTGTACTGCTCCTATTTTCCCTTAAGAAGCCCCCAGAACCTCTCCCAGAAATTGCTGGTGGTCAGAAGCATAGTTCTCAGACCTCTACTACAGAGGACACTGGGACCCTTATCAGCAACAGCTCGGAGACGGGGAAATGCAAGGCCCCACCCTGGCCATGAGCTAGCAGCTGTTCGGGGAAAATAAAAACACAGGCCATTTGCAGATGCAGGAAGCTGGGGTGTTTTATGGGCACAGCCACCAAATGCAAACACAGCAGTATTTCTTGACGAGCTGTCCGGAACGTCGTTCACCTGGGCACCAGAAGGTTTCGAGGAAACTGAGCAGTCTCCAAATATTTGAAGGACTGTCACGTGGCAGGAGGACCAGCCGCAGGGAGTGAAAGCAGGGCGGGTGGCGGAAGGGGAGAGGGAGGCAGGTGTCAGCTGGGGGCTGGGAAGCAGTTTCTAACAACCTCCCTGGGCCTCCATGGAAAGCGGCGGCCTGGGGCGGGAGGAAGATCCTTCCTGCCGCTGCCAGAAGTGCGTAAGCAGCCACCCAAGGGTCCCCTCCCACCCGTTCAGTGATCATCCACTAGCTGGTGGATTCGTTCCTTTAATTAATACTTAGGAAGCATCTTTGCTGTGCCAGGCACAGGAATGCGGAGTTGGAGACACAGGCGATTTCCCCTCCAGTGGTGGAGACAGTCAAGGAAGAGGCAAACGGAGAGTTAAAACGATACCTGTAGCTAAGGATGGGCACCAGCAACCCAATAAGAGAAAAGGATGTGCGGGAACATCTGCGGGCTTGCGCATGCACATGTGTGCTTGTATGTGCACATGCGTGTTTAGGTGCGCATAGGTGGGCCTAGGGGATTGCGCTTTACATTGTGTCTGAGAAGGTGTCCCTGAGGTGATAACTTTAAGGAGCTCCCAAGTGGCCAGAAGCCCCGGCAAGGACGAAGGCCCGGGCTGTGCTCAGGAGCAGAAAGGGTCCAGTGAATAGAAGGGTGGGGCAGTGGGCGGGGAGGGGAGGTGGGCCCCAGATCACGTAGGACATCGTGGACCGTGGCAAGGCCATAGGGCCATGGGACACAGTGAGGACATTTTGGGGGAGCTGCTAGAGTCTGGCCCACGTGGGTGCTTTTCAACCCTCATGGTACCTGAGGACCCACGTGGGGATCCAACAGACGCAGTTCTAAGATTCCTTCCATGGTGAAGAGGCGAGGTACTGGCCCAGCTTGCGGGCGGTCACACATTTTGCTCAGGGCCTGTGAGAATGTCACGGCCCACGCGAACGTCATTAACATATGAACTGCAAGCCAGTTCATTCATGTGGAAGGGCCCAGAGCCCAACGATCACTTGGCGAATTGTCTTCCGTGTGACAGGCACTAAGCATGCACAGAGGGGGTAGAACACCGCACGTGCTCCGTAAATCTTGGTGAATAAAGAAATGGATGAACGTGTCAGAGGTTCCGCTGGGCGCTAGGGGTCCTGGGTGAGTGAAAGACCGTAAAGATGACTGCACATGCTCTGACCAGGGGACTGCAGTTGGGTAATCTGCAGGCTGCTGTGAGAAAAATGAAAACATGGGGAGGTGCAAAGGAAAGGGCTCTTGGGGTGAGCTTTGGTTGGGCAGCAGGGTCCCACGGGGTATTTGTGGGGAAGGTAAAATGCAGACAAGCAGTGCAGGAGGGTCTGAACTCTGCCTCCCAGCCCAGTGGGGTCTGGCTCCTGGCTCCTCAGAGGACTCCACCTCCCATTTCACAGGGTGACCAGGGGGAGCAGGGACCCTGGGGCTCCTCAGGGAGGCCGGGCAGTTTGAAACCAGAGTCTCCTGGTCACCTGCTGGGGTAAGAAGATGGAGGCTTTTGCTGACGTGCTCACTGCCCGGAGCCTTCGCAGCCACCAGCGTTGGGCCAGGTCTCAGAGAGCTGCATCCTGGGTGAACCCAGTCACATGGCCACCAAGTGGCTCAAGGTCATAACCAAATCAGTGCCACCGTTGGCCCCACCCTGTTTTAATCAACAGGAGTGGATTCTGGACTTGCCTGTGACCTGGGGCGCACGTGTTACAGAACCTAAGCGAAACAATCAACCTTTTCCAGGGCCAAGGAGACACTTGTAAGAGCTCGTACGAGGTATAGTTTTGGTGGCTGAAAGCAGATTCTTTTTTCTTTTTTTTTCTTTTCAAAGATTTTATTTATTATTTTCAGAGAGAGAGGAAGGGAGAGAGGCAGAGAGGGAGAGAGACATTCATGTATGGTTGCTTTTCACCTGCCTCCAGCTACAGACCTGGTTGGAGACCTGGCTTGCAACCTGGTTATGTGCCCTGGCTGGGAATCGAACCAGCGACCTTTGGGTTCGCAGGCTGGCGCCTTATCCACTGTGCTACCCGCCAGGGCCTGGAAGCAGATTCTTTTTTTTTTTTTTTTTAAAGATTTTATTTCATTATTTTTAGAAAGAGGGGAAGGGAGAGAGGCAGAGAGGGAGAGAGACATCAATGTATGGTTGCCTTTCACCTGCCTCCAGCCACAGACCTGACTGGAGACCTGGTTTGCAACCTTGTTATGTGCCCTGGCTGGGGAATCGAACCTGTGACCTTTGGGTTCACGGGCCAGCGCCTTATCCACTAAGCCACCAGCCAGGGCCTGGAAGCAGATTCTTAAACAGAAGAATATAGAGCCTCAGAGAGGCTAAGGGATGTGACCAAGCCCACACAGGCTAGTAAGTGGCAAAATTTGATCCCAAGCCTATTTCCCAAACCGAGACTTTTATTACGATAGTTCTTTCTGGTCCAGGACTATCCAGTAAGCACAGCCCTTTTCTTACCATGTTTCCCCAGGGGACTGAGCCCCATGGATGATCTTGGGAAGCTCAAGTGCTTGAAGATGGGGCAATGACCCCATTGACTGCCCGTGCCCACTGGAGGATGCCTGCATTCTGCTCCCAATAAAGTCCTATTTAATTGGTTTGGGGACGCAGCCTGGCCTGAGAGTTGTGTAAGCTCCCTAGTTCAGGAGCGGAGAGGCATTCTGGTCCCTCACCTGCAGCCATGCCGGGAAGAAAAGCAGGAGGATGGCAAGACTGGGGAGGGAGAGCCAGCTGTGTGGCTGCAGAGGGTCGGCTCTGGAAAGGCATCTAGGCTGCGAGGACAGGGTCCAAGGGACGGCCCCAGGTCCGGATGTCAGGTTCACATCAGCAGAGTGGGTGGGACCTAGAAATGGCAGACCTGGCAAGGCTGATGGTGATGAGGAAGAAGCGCTGGAAAATCCCAGTAGAAATGGGGTCCAGGGAATGGGGCCACTAGAACTCTATTTTCCTAACAAGGTAGGTGGACCCTGGTGACCTGCAAGGAGCCCCAGTGAGTTGGTGATTTCAACCGAAGGCTGTGCTCCTGCCCTAGAGGGAGACTGAGATAGGGCCTAGCCAATAATGACAATCACAATAATGACAGTGATGGCCACCGTGACCACTGTGACGACCATGAAATATCTGACCTAAGTGTTCCAACACTTTACCTGATTACCTACTGTAATGGATCCCACTGGGGGTGCCCTGTTCCTCCCAGCCTGACCGTTGTGATCTACACAGCAGGGGTGACACCAGCTACTTTCCATGGTCAGCTGACATTGAGTGGCTGCTGGGTGTAGCTGCTGGGGCTGCAGAGGGATCGGAAACCCATCTCCTCCTGTAGGAACTGCTGTTTCTGGGAAGAGAGCTCACAGGACTGCTGTGAGGTGAGTGACAAAGTACAAACAATAGTAATACCTCTTCTGGAGGTGCTGGTGGTCAGCTAGGCAGTACTGAGTGATAAGCACCTTCACGCATTATCCCACTGAAGACCCACAGTGATCCTTTGTGGGAGGCAGCCTTCATAGTCCCATTTTGCAGATGAGGAAATGGAGGCCCAGAGAGAGGTCTGGTCACTTGACTAAGGGGTTGGAACCTGAGCCTGGCATGTACCCCAGGGCCGGGGGCGCTCACAGCCCTACACGGACGCCCACCTGTCCTGTGGGAGCCAGCACTCCTGCTGTTGTAGTTAGGGTTTAATGGGGAAAGGTACCAGCTCCGCTATATTTAGCCACATCCATGAACTCTAAAATTGAGGGTTGAGCCGCTTTATAAGACCCACCCTGTAGGTTCTTAGCAAAATTTTTGTCTTTAGAGCCTCAAACCTCGTGTGTGCGTGTCTTGTGGGGTTTCTCCCCTTCTCTTAATTTTTTTCCATGTCCTGCAGGAGAGAGGTGGCTGAGCTGCATGGCCCAATGTGGTTTGGCCGCCCCTCCTGGTCCAGTGTCTCTGCATTCGGGGAGGGGAGCTCCTCACCACTGGCTCACAGAGGGATGGAAACATCGCTCCTGGCAGCGAACCAGCAGCAGCGAGGGGCTGCGGAGCGGAAAGGGGGAACTAGCTCGCAGAGAGGAGGCTGGCCGGCTGCGCGGGCGGGCGGGCTGGGCGCCGCAGATGCTTAGCTGGAAGGGCCTGTGCGTCTGACTTGGACCCAGGCACATCCCTGTTCCTGCAGCGAAGACCCCAGCCACGGAGGACCTCAGCAGAGGTGGGCAGGGGCCTGGAGGGCTGGAACCCAGTCCGCCTCTGACACAGAGGCACTTCCTCCAACTCCTGCGCACAGACGGGAGGGCGGGGGACAGAAGGTGGGGTTGGGCCAAGCAGACCCTGGCAGGGGAGCATAAGGGGCACAGATGGGGGGTGCCCACCTCCCTGCAAGTAGCTCTGGCTCTGGTCTGGGTGGAACAGCAGCACTTTAAGGTGGGAAGGTTGGTGCTTTTGGTCCCAACTAAAGGCTCCTGTGGCCAGTCTTCGGGGGGTGGGGGGGTGGTCCTGCGAACAGGATGGAGAGAGGGGGTGCGGGGGAGAAGGAAGGGCGGACACTAAGCCAGGGCCTGCCACGGCCGGGGGCTGTACTGCCTGCCCGGTCCTGCAATCACACTCTACTCCTAGCCTGAGAGGCCGGTGCCTTCACCCGCGTGACAACTGCCAACCCGAGGCCCGAGGGCTTTCGGGACTTGTCCTGGGACTTCAAGCTCTGGCAGTCTGCTCCAACGGGGATGCCAACCCTGGTGTGTATACCCACAGAAAGTTCTGGAGCCCGGAGGGGGAAGGCATGGATGGCCTCCCTGCTCGTCTTTGAGGTCCATTCAAGCAGCACGGTCACCTTGAAGCAATGGGTTCCATCCCAGCTAGATTCAGCTGTGAGCTCTCCCGCGTCTATTTTAGATGTGTCCCTTACCACACGTCTGTGATGTTCTAGTCCCTTCTGGCTTCCGCTGCCAAGACTTCAAGGCCCCCGGAGCAGAGCTGAGTGGGTATTTCTGCCTCTCTGGTACCCACCACCGATAATAACTGCTGAAACTGGCCAACAGCCACGGGGTGCAGAGCCTGCACTCAGCTACTGGAGTGCAGCAGCTCATTTTTGCCTTTCCTTGACAAACAATAAATGTATGAGAACGTGTTACTATCTTGGCTCTTTTGGGTCTATTTTCCCAGGCATAGGCACATGGTGTCTCTTTCAATATGTGGGTTTAAATATGTTTTCTATTTTTTTTAAAGAGGTTCTTTTTTTTTTTTAAAGATTTTATTTATTATTATTTCCAGAGAGAGAGGAAGGGAGAGAGGCAGAGAGGGAGAGAAACATCAATGTATGGTTGCCTTTCACCTGCCTCCAGCTACAGACCTGGCTGGAGACCTGGCTTGCAACCTGGTTCTGTGCCCTGACTGGGAATCGAACCTGCAACCTTTGGGTTCATAGGCCGGCGCCTTATCCACTGTGCTACCAGCCAGGGCTGTAAATATGTTTTTTAATGGAAGTTTTTGTTAGAATCTTTTTCTGATCATTTTCTATCCAAAGGATTTTTCTTACATCCTTACTGGCAATACCATTGATACCCACAAAGCTGCGCATCTATTATGCCTACAACTTGGTAGGCTTGGATATAAGCACATGTGTGGATACCTGTTAAACCATCACCGTAACCAAATAGCATCTCCGTTGACTATCACACGACGGCGCACAGCGGATATTCTTACGTGTGCTGCCGTGGTTAACACAGCAGAAGGCGACTGGTTGCTCTCATAGGCCCACAAGAAATTCCTGATTGGAACGTGGGGAGGCGCTGTCGTGGATAATACGGGTGCCCGTCCCCCTACTGCTGTGTCAGAGACCATGGCTCACAGATGCCCCCTTTCCAGAGTTTGACCTCTGTGGAATGGTGGGGGAGGGGAGAGGGGGCTTCCTTGCCTGGATGGTAACGGCCCCCACCTTTAGGAGTCCTCAGCTGTTGACGGATACAGAGGATGCCCCAGAGGATGGACCAGGTTGGGGGGCAGGTCTGAGTTGCAACTCCTGCTTCAGAGCCCCTGTGGGGTCAGGACTAGGCTACTCGCCTGCTGAAACCATATCCTCCCCTTCTCCCTTCCTGATTGCCCCGCGCCTTGAGACCCCTTCTTCAGGGACCTGCTCTAACCCCGTCTCAGGCTCTGCATCAAGGGAACCCGGCTGGAGCCAGGAGCTCTCTGCTACGGGCTGCTGGAGGCTTTGCGTTCAGCACAGCTCCGAATCACATCCTGCTGGCCAACTGGGGGGAGGGAAAGAGCAGGATGGCGGTGGAGGGTGGGGAGCCAGGCGTGGAAGTGGCACCCACTGCTTCTCCCCACATCCCACCGGCCCAGTCTTAGTCACGCCACACCTAATTGCAGGGGAGGCCGTGCAGTTGCACCCACCTGTGTGCCAGGAGCAGAGGGAAGTGTGACCAGCTAAGCCCCTCTTTGTAATTGTACCTCATGGGAAAGGTGAGAAAACTGAGGTTCTGACGTTTTTAAATAACTCACTCGAGGTCACAAAGCCGAGGATGTAAACAGGGCCCGATGTCAGCATCCGCGCCCTTGACGGCACATCCCATCACCGCTTGTAGGCAAAGTGCACGGAATGTTGTCAGGGACTGAGGATGCTGAGAGGCCTGCTGCAGGCAGGTCCCTGGCCCCCAGGGCAGTGTGGGCAGGACTTCGCATCACAGGAGTGTGAAGTCTGACTTGGCTGAGACATCCCTCCTTTGCATCGTAAAATACATTATAACCTCTACTTCTTTTCCGGGACCACCGGAGCAGGATGTTTCTAAATTTCAAAGAGGAAGGTACAGGACACCTATGAAGGTGAGATGGGAGAAAAGAGGCCAAGCAAACAGAACTTCAGTACAGTAACCATGTCCTGTCCCCTCAATGCCTGAGACCTCTCCTGGGACCTGACTGCTGCTCAGACTTGGGGCCTCATGGCTAACCCCCTGGTGGCTCACCCCACTCCAGCTAACGTCACCGCTTCGTGAGTGAGGAGGCAGAGGGGTTCCCAGAATGCAGTGGGCCTGGGATTGCCTAGGCTCACATCCTAGGTCTATCTATCGCTCCATGGCTAGGGAGCTTAGCAAAGGTGGTGTCGTGGTTTTTAATGTTTAATGCCACCGGTGCCTGCATTGAGTTGGTGGTGAGGATGACGTAAACAAGTGTTCATTCAATGAATCAGTGTCCCTGCCCATCAGGCTCACAGAGCCAGCCTTCTAGATCTGTAGGTCTTGTATCTGTGGACTCAACTGACCATGGGTAGAAAACAGCATGTTGGACCTGGCTGGGAATCCGCGGGTGCTGCAGACACACTGTGTGCATGGTTCTGCCCCCACTCAGTAGAAGGACCTCAAGCCCCCATGGATTCTGGTATCCACAGGGTCCCTGGAACAAACACCCACAGGTGAGAAGGGTCAACTGTATACTTTCGCCATTGTTATTTCTATGCTTTAATAAGGTCTTTCCCAGCCTCGGGCTGAACTCCTTCCAGACCTATCGCTAGAGCCTTCCTGCCTCCAGACCTCAGGCTCACTTCTTCAGGGGGAACCCCCATCCCTCTCCTCCTAGGACTGGCTCCTCCAGTCTCCTTTGGTAAGGCGGGGATTAGGACCAGATGAGCAAGGCACATCCTTTAGGTGCAGAATAGAACTGGGCGCCCCCTAAACCTTTTAGCAATCAAGATAAATGATGCTCTGGTGCAATCCTTCAAAATATCAAAATTAATGCAAACAAAATGCCATGGTGGACAAAACGGCAACTTTTAAAGGATGACTGTGCTGAGCCAAGGTGGCACCTGAGGCCACAGGAAATGCATGCACCTGCAGACTGTCCCTAACACCCCGGGGTAACACCCCCGGGTGCCTCCTTGCTTGTCCTGTTTCTACTGGAGGGAATGGCCGCAGGTGCCAATTTCTTGTGACCAAGAGGCAACCTTAAAAGACTTTTTAAATCAACGTATGATGAAATAAGGTCATAATCGATTCTGTTTTGGAACCAATAAAATCGTTGAACAGAATGTAATGTGGATTTCCATACACCCACTTTTACATTTTCAATATTTTTGTAACTACTTTAATGGGCTGGGGAAAAAATGAAAAACTAAAATATGGAATCATGCACCTAGAGGTACACTCTTTCCTTCGGCTCTGGGCTCCAGCGTGGCTTGATGGGACACATATCTCTGCTTAAATTTTGGATATTTTATTCATCAAGGATGTTTTTGCATCAATTTGGTTTTAAAATATTGCCTCAAAGTATCTTTTTGCCATGGTTCATTTGTTTGCTTGTTTTTGGCATCTCCTTAAATTTTGCATCCTGGGCAAGGCCTCACTTGCCTGACCCTCATCCTGACTTTATTCTTTGATGATGCTAATCACAACCCCAATGAAATAAGCATGTCATTGTTTGTTTGATTAGCTGGGATAAAAGGCCTATTTTGCACTCCACTGTGTTCCTTGCACCATCCATCACTTTGCCTGCCTCCTTAGCTATGCAAAACCATTTGCTGAACCAATGAACAAAGACATTTCTAAAAGGGGCTGCTCTGGATCTGGTCTGTAGTTTCAGTTTATTTCTTCACATTGTTTAATTAAGTAAGCTCTTACTGAACACTTCCAGGTGGCTGAATGCTTGCCCTGCAGCTACAAAGATGGTACAGACAAGATCTCTCCTCTCATTGAGCTTGGCTGATGGGGAAGACTCATCTAGAAGCAGTTCTTGGAGAAGTGCGGAGGGACAGAACTGCAAGTGGGGAGCTGGGAGCGCACAGAAGAGGGGTACAAGCTCACCCTTGTACAGGGAAAGGTTGGTTTAGAGTTGCTGTTGGAGCCAAGTTATGGAGAAGGAATCAGGGATAGGCAGGTGGACAGTCAGGGAAGCTGAGTTTTGGACAGTGAGGGCAGCATGTGCAAAGGCTCAGGGGCAGAAAGGAGCATGCTCTAAATGTGTGGGAACTTCTAGCTCTTTGGTACTTTGGAACATAGAACAAAACAGTAGAGAGCAGCTAGGTCAGCCTTGTAGAAGTGGGCTGCAGAGATTCCTGCAATCCACAATCCCAGTGTCTTCAGCATGTCCCTGGTATGGGGGACCCCTGTAAGTCCTTTTTGAAGGGCATGACCCGGATCCCACAGGTTGCTCTGGGGGATGCATGCCCAGCAATTTGCAGGATGGTTAGAGGGACAGAAAGGTATTTGGGAGTGGCAGGGCGTCCTTTGCTATGGAGAAAAGGAGCTGAAACTCAGCAGAAGCCTGTATATCCCCAAACTCAACCCCAACCCCAACCCCAAACTCAACCCCAACCCCAACCCCAAGCTCAACTGCAGCCAGTTCAGCATGTGTCCCCTCATCTCTTTGATATGAACCAGGGTTGTCACCTGCCACGAGGCTGTCACTCACACCGGGCAGGGGTTTAATAGCATGGAGCTCCCTTCTGAAGCAATCTCAGCTGGGCCCTGACACCAGATAGAGCCAGTTACGCCCGAGGCCCATTCGTCTGTTACAACCCTCTGATCCAAAGTCACAGTTGAAGCGGCGGACACCACCCCTTTGCCAAATAATTGTCAGTCCCAGGCCGTGGGTTTGGAGAGCTTATCACCAGGGCCTGGTGGGGTTTCCTGTCATAACTTTGTACAAGGTGTGGGCTTATCTTTCGGGCAACTTTGGAGTTGTGAGTGAGTCACACACCTTCCCGGCGGCCCATTTCATCCGAGATGAGTGTCGTGGCTTACAAGGAGATAAACAGCACCCTGCCCTGGTGGTTAACGTTCACACTATCAGCTTCTGGAGACTGCATCAAAAAGACATTTGTGGTGCCATTTGACCTCAAGGAGAAATCTGGGCCATTGGACGGCAATTATGGCATTTTTATCTGCGTCTGTTGAACATAAATTCCCCAGGGCAGCAGCGACCTGCCAATAATCTGGTTTCAGCGGTCAGAGCTGGACAGAACACACCCCGAGGACATTCTTCCAGGGAGGGAAAACCCAGCTGTATCTGTAAGGCTAAGAGGCCTCCGCCTGGCCCAGGGAAAAGAAGACCTTTCCGTAGTTACCCAGCTGAAACCCTCCAACAAGCATGGAGGTGTGTTAGTCACTCTGAGCCTCAGTTTCCTCTCAGGTCGAAGGGGAATCATGTTGCATGTCATGCAGGATCAGCGATGATCAGTGCACACGGGGAGCCCAACATTCAACAGAGGCTTACTCTGGGCGTGGGGCCTTCTGCATACGGTTCTCCTCTCTGTGCTCCAGGCTCCAGTTCTCTGGTCAAAACCGGAAAAGGATATGGAGTTTTCTTAAAAAACTAAAAACGGAACTGCCTTTTGACCCAGCAATTCCACTACTAGGACTATACCCGAAGAACCCTGAAACACCAATTCAGAAGAACCTATGTACCCCTATGTTCATAGCAGCGCTATTTACAATAGCCAAGTGCTGGAAACAGCCTAAGTGCCCATCCGTGGATGATTGGGTCAAAAAACTTTGGTACATTTACACGATGGAATACTACACAGCAGAAAGAAAGAAGGAACTCCTACCCTTTGCAACAACAAGGGGAACTAGAAAGTATTATGTATGCTTAGTGAAATAAGCCAGTCAGTGAAGGACAAATACCATATGATCTCACCCATTACAGGACAATAAGGAACAAAACAAACAAGCAAAACAGAACCAGATACATGAATACAGTGAATAGACCTTCAGTGGGCAGAGGGGAGGGGGAAGGTGGGTCGGGGGAGGAGGAGGCAAAGAAGGGGAGCAGTTTACTCAAGGAACTAGTATGGAAGAACCATGGACATGGACAACAAGTGGGATTGACCTTCGGGGGGGAGTGGGTGGGTGGGGAAGGGGACAGAGGGGAGGAAAAAGGGGATGGATGTAATACAACAACAATAAAATTAAATTAAAAAAATCTTGACTGATAATTCTAAAAAAAAAAACAAACAAACCAAAAAATACAAAACAAAACAAAACTGGAAAAGGAAGTGCATCCAGCACAAAGTAAGTTAGTAAGAGGTCAGGCTCCAAAGTTGGGTCCTTCTCGTTACATTTCTTTCTTTTTCAAACAGATCTCACTCCTACCTATGTAAGTTACTTCACATATATTGTTCCATTGGTCAAATACTAATTAATTCTGTGTTCTGGAGCTTTGGGGACACACGGGCAGGCGTGCAGCACCCCAGCTTGCCTTCGGACCCCCGGCTGTCTCCAGGGTGGCCCAAGGCCACCAGGGGAGCTGGAACCTGCCAGCCAGAGCTCTTTCCTGCAAGTCCCCTGGCTTCTGACTCCATCTCTTGATGCTGACCCTGGTGGCTTCTACTCCCAGTTCTGACGATCTGCATGATTTTGGGCAAACGCTCTTGTGTCCTTAACCTCCCCTTCTGTGAAATGAAGAGCTTGCACGGGATATTTTCCACGTCTCTTTCTGCTTCCGTTGAGCTCTCCTCTCCTGTTTGTACACCCTGCCTCTGTGCACAGATCATCCAAACTTCTCACCCCAACCCATTCACCAAAGAACCTGCTTTCTTGCTTCCTTCATGATAGTGATGTGTCAGAGTTAGTGTTTTTGTTGACAGGCAGATTTGTTGACAGGCAGATTTGGCTCAAATCTTAGTTTTGCCTCCTATGAACTACGTGACCTTAGAATGATGTATTTATCTCATCATTCTGGACCTTAGTTTATTCACCTGTAAAATGGGAAAGCAGCCAGAGACCAAACAAGCATGGCCATGTTCTCATAACACTTTATGGACGGAGACTGCAGTTCACATTTCATATAATTTTTATACGTCACAAAATATTATTTGAAGCCCTGGAAAACATTCAGAGCCCATAGGCTGACTTGAAAAGAGATAGAAGGTCAGCTTCGGCCTGCAGGTTGTAGTTTGCTGACCCTATTCCAGTCTTTTCCTCCCTTCCTGGGATTCCGTCCCCAGGGCTGTGGAAGCTAAGACTAAGTCTATCCTTTGAGAATCTCTTGTCTTCAGAGCATCATAAGTGGTGACCAAGGGCTTAGACTTTTTAAAATTTTTTTATTTTTAAGATTTTATTTATTATTTCCAGAGAGAGGGGCAGGGAGAGAGGCAGAGAGGGAGAGAGACATCCATGTATGGTTGCCTTTCACCTGCTTCCAGCCACGGACCTGGCTGGAGCCCTGGCTTGCAATCTGGTTACATGCTGGGAATCGAACCAGCGACCTTTGGGTTCACAGGCCAGCACCTTATCCACTGAGCCACAGGCTAGGGCAAGAGCATAGACTTTGAAGTTCAACAGACTTTGCTCCTACCTTGGTTTTGCCACCTGCTAGCTGAGTGACCTTGAACAAGTTGCTTCACATCTCTGAGCTTTGGTTTCCTCTCCATTAAATAAAAATAACAATAGTGGCATCTACCTGCTCAGATGGAGCAGGAGGGGACATAGACGCCCCCTTCGATGGGAAACGTGTCAGGGAATATGTGCCCATCTTTTATCCATCACAAGAAGAGACCTGGAGAGGTGACAGGGACATCCAGTGCACTGGTCCTCTGTACGCAGCCCTGAGCTAACTGCTGGAGCCACAACACTCAATAAAATGACACACAGCTCTTTTCCTCAGGCGATCTGCAGTCTCATAGAGTATGAAAATAGGCAGTTATAATAAACGGGGTTAAATTCCACATAGCGTGAAGGCAAAAATGGAGGAGGGCTCCAAACTTTCTTTGCTTGTGAAAAGAACACCCCTCTCAAACTGGCCCCAAAGCCGGAGAGGAACAGCTGCTGAGGGCTGTGGGGGGCTGTCCTGGGGTGTGAGCAGGGTGGGGCTGTTTGCTGCAGGGGTGCGGGCTCAGGATGTGTGCTGGAGGCATGTTTGTGGATCTCTGGTGGGTAATTTGTGGGTGTGTGGCAGTGCGATGACAGATGAAGGGCGGCTCTGATGAAACAAGAGACGTGTGCATCTGTGCCTTGAAGCACAGAACTTTGGGGCTGTACGAGTCTTGGGGAAGGTCTGATCTGGACCCTTGTCCTCTTCTCTTTTTACAGGTGGCTAACAGGAAGGGCCAGTCCCAAGCCACTGAGCTGGCTGGTCTCCTGACTTTTCACCCTAACCTACGGCGCAGCCTAGGCCAGCCAGGAGCTGCGAACTCTGCAGGTGAGTTCAGACAATGCTGGCCTGGTCTTGGGTTGACAGAGGACAGCAGGGCGAGCTCTTGGGAAGACGAAAGTGCATGTTTATGGCAGAGAACTAGGCACAGCGCCAGGCACCATTTTTGGTAAGGGTTAGCTGCCTTTGAACCCACGTGTTATGTTTCATTGAAAGAAAACTCAGAAACTGCCATTTAAAAATTTTGACTTACATAGAAATTCTTCCATTTCCATTTCCATGAATAAAACTTGCCATGTTTCAACGGCCTAAGCTAGAGGAGTGATTTTAGGGGATGTGCTGTTGTGTTCCAAGATGCCCTTAACGTGGTTAAGTGATGAGCTGGTTTATGAACATCCTGGAGGAGTGTCAGAAGCTAGAAAGGACCTTTGTCCAGAATCAAGTTTGTTATGTCAAGGGAGGCAGGTTGGCTTTTGACCTGGGGTTTTTGGTGACAGTTCTGTAGGTCCAAGTACAAGGCACACCGCTCAGTGATGTCCTGGCCTCTGTGTACCCCAACCTGGCATATGCAGCGGGTACGGGACCTTCCCAACCAAGGTCAGGTTCTCTGCCTGGCGTGATCCTGCTTCTCTCATGTTAGGTGGTGGGAACCTCATCTCTCATATTAGATGGTGCCAAGCCAAACCCTCGCTACGTGCCTGGCAGAGGTTGGCTTGTGTTTCCATCCAGGATTGCCACCCCTGGGCTTGCCTTGAAAACAGTCACGTCCAAGAGGTTATTAAGCTGCCTTTGAGAATGCATTCTTACAAAAAGGAAACACTGTTAATACATGAGCTATATATAATCATTGCTGAAAAAATCAAAACGAAACATACAGATAATCTAATAGAAGATGGAAACTACACCATTCAAAGATGACTCCTTCTAAGCTTTTAAAATGTGTCCTTCTAGACTTGTCCCTGTCCGAGGTGTGAACGTATTTTTGCAAGGAAACGGAGATCCTGGTGTATGGCCCTATGAAACTGAGCAAGTGGTTTAGCCTCCCTGAACTTTAGTTTTATTTCTCCCCAGCTAAACAGGAGGGACAATATCCAAAGGGCTATTATTACACTCGCTCAGAACTCTGCCTCCGTGCTGTGGGAAGGTCAGGAAACCTGGAGCTATAATGCTCTGTGGACTGTTCTGGCCAAGCCAGCCTTGGAAGGATCCCAGGCCAAGGGCCAGGCACAGGAGTGAAAAGCTCTGCAGGTGATTCCAGTCCCCAGCCTCTTGAGTGACCCTTAGCTATTGGAGTCATTCCAGGTAAGACCCCATGCACCGAGGAGCAAGCCACCTTCCTGTGCCCCATCAGAACTCCTGACAGCAGAGGCAGGGGGCATTATCAACACGAGTGTGGTTGATTTTGCAGCAGTACCTGGACTACCAAGTGATCGCCTCTGAAAGGTACTTCGAGGGCAGCCTCACCTGTGCGCAGGCCCCTCCCCTCCCCAGGTGCTCAAGGAGCCTGTGGCCTGGTCTGTTTCCTCTCTTCCCTGATTCTCCTCTCTCCTTCCTCCCGGCCTCCTCCCAGGGAAAAAGCCCTTCTTCTGACTCCACCGTTTCAGCCCGTTACTAATCTTCTCCTCACCTAGCTTAATCAATTCTATTAAACAATTTTATAAGAGTTTGTTTGAGCCACACTGAAGCTACACGCCAGGGAGCAAGACCTCAAATGCGCCCTCAACTCCATTCTTCAAAGCGTTTCCCTGTGTTCCACCTTGACCTGGTCCACTGTGGCTCATGCTACGGGACGTTTGTCCTCCAGGTCATCACAAGACTCCGCCCAAAGGCCACTTCCTTTCTATGGGTCCCTCCCAGCTCACCCACATTCCGCTCCCCCTTGGCTTCCAGGTTCCCCCAGCCTCCTCCGCTGTGTCTCCTTCCTCACTCCGGTCTCTGACAGCCTCCTGCTCTCGGTCTCCACCTTATCCCTGGATGCTGTCCTTTCCCCACAGTTGTGGGCCTGAGTCCTGAATCCATGGCTCCAATAAGGAAGCTCTGCATCCAAAATTGGATCTGCTCACAAGACATTGCCTAACGTCTTGATGCTTCAACTTCTCCTTCACGACTTGTTTTTTTTTTTTTTTTTTCCCCATGGTGGTACCGGGTCCTCAGGGAGACCTTGGATTGTGGAGCCCAACAGACCTGGGTTCAAGTCACAGCTCGGCCACTTGATACATGGATGTCGTGGAGGCGGTAACTTCACTTCTCCGCGCCTCGCCTTTCCCTCTGTCACATGGCGGCCATGATGTCCTTGCTTCACAAAACTATGAGGAGGCGGTGGTTCAAAATGTAAATGTCATTATGCACAGCCATATAAAAGTAGCATGGCCTTTTCTGGTTTGATGCCTGCTCACTTTAGAACATGCGGAGAACTCTGGAAAGCATTTTGCCTTCAAGGCTAAGCCTTGCTAGCTCGTGCAGGCATTTCCCTCTGTCTTGTATCTTTGTGCTGTTTTCGGAGATGGAGTCTCTCCAGGTCTTTGCTGGTTTCCCAGCCTGTCAAGGTAGCAGGGGTCATGCCGTCCTGGACTCTACCGCTGTCTCACCACCTGGCCCACTAAGTCACTACGCTCTGCTAAGTGTAGCCCTGGTTTCTCCCAGACGCCATGTCCCTTTCATAACTTACCTGAGTTTTGTCTTCAGGCTTATCTTCTAACGTCCATAGGGTCACTTTGCTCAAATCACAAAGCTGATGTGCCAGCCCTTGCTGTCCTGCCATCCAGCCCAGCCCCTTCCTTCCCAGCCTCCTCTCTCACCTGTACCCACTCCGGCCACGGTCCCTGCAAGGCCAAGGCTGGCCATAGCTGCCTCTTTGTTCCTTCTGCCTCACATATTTGCTCTGCTTGGTTGCCTGGAAAACTCCTATTCATCCCTCATGTGTGAGCCCAGTGCCAGCACCTGCAGGGAGCCCCCCGGGTGCTCTGCACCCCATCACCAGCCTTCCTTGCTTCTTTCTCTGAGTAGCCAGTCTCTCAGCCCTTCGCTCCTACCCTGGTCGTAGCCCTGACCATGAATCCCTTATCAGAATTACATCTCCAGTGCTTGGTACATGGAGTTGCTCAGTAAATACCTGCTGAATAAATAGACTGAGAGCTATTGCTCTACCTTAAAGAGACCAAAGCATTCTATGGAAGGACACCTGAATTTGCGACCTGGTCCCTTCATTGTGTCACCGGCACGGCTTTAAGCAAATGACATCTCTGAGCCTTGTAGGCTTTTGTTGTTAGTTTTGTTAATAGAGTTGTTAAGATGCGTCATGGAGATAATGGAAAGGAAGGTGACTTGGAAAATAAAACAACATGCACCCATTCCTTCTATGGTCATGATGAGCTGAAAAATAAGTAGCAGGTGGCTGTCACTCTGGTCTTCCCTTCTGAGTCAGGTGAGGATACTTCTGGCCACTCCCACCTCACGTAGGTTGCTGTGAGGCCCAGATGAGATCATGCAAGTTAAGCATCCATTGTGGTTGAAGTCTCTGGAAAAGGCACGGGAGCGGCTCCAATGCACAGGGCTTCTTCTGGGACACCCGGCACCTTTTAGGGAGACCTGTGTTGGCCCTTGTCCTGTCCCAATCCTGCTCTGAGTCTCATTTGACTGAGGCCAGGTCTTCTTGCTGCACATCAAGCTTCAGGCTAGCTCCTCCTTTTGATTTTGTCTCAGTGCTGGGGTGGCCGGACATCAAGTCCCTCCCTGAGAAGCCTGCTGATGAACTAACATCCCCCACTCCACATCCAGGTGGGAAAACCTCCTTTTCTACTCACTGTTGCTCTCATGGGTTCCAGGGCAGGGACCCTTCCCCCAGCCTCCCAGGAAAGACGAGCTCCCTGCAGCCCTAGGACCTTGTGCCCTTGCTCACGGACGTGGTAATTTCTTCAGTTACTGTGGGATCAGTGTTTGGGTTGTTATCAGTCTCCCTCCTGGATCATATCTGGTTCACAGCTGTTTGTTTCCCTTCTGCCTAGCACAGTGCCAGGCACATGGGTGATGTTGATAGATATTTGTTAGGTAAAGAAGTGAAAGAATGTTCTGAACTTCCTCAGTCCCTTCCACAGGCTTTGCACACCCTTCCCTTGGTATTTTTGTTCCTGCTGTTTACCCAGCCAGCAAGGCAGGCGTTCCCTCTCTCTCTCTCTCTCTCACATGCACACGCGAGTGCACACACACACACGTGAATGAGATAATGCATGCAAAGCAACATTAGCCCAATAGCGAGCACAGTAAGAACACTTAGTAGGGATGGTAGCACTTCTCCATCCTTCTGAGGCTCAGCCCCTCACCTCCGGCGCTGCTCACAGCCTCCCAGAGGCACCGCTCCCTCGGTACTTGCACAAACGCATGGTCCTTGTCTCCTTTCACGGAGGTGGCATGGAGCTGACAGAGGCACATGGTGGGTGCTTTCATGCCCTTTGCCAAATGGTGGTCCAGAGTAGGGAAGACACTGGCCTGCGACGCCCAATCCTGTGCTTACGTCATGGTTGGGTGGGGAGGTGGGCAGATGACAGGCAACGCGACACCAGAGCCCTTGTGTTTAAGGATTTTGCAAGACACTGGGCACTGTGATGAGGGCCCACGTCAGCGCTGGAGACAGACCGATGTGGCTCCCACTCTGAACCTTGGCGCTGCTACTCATCATTCATCCTGGGGGCCTTGGGAGCTTAGCCTCTCCAAGCCTAAGTGTCCATATAATTGAAAATTGGATAAAAGCACGAGGGTCTGGGGGGATGGGGGGTGGCACGGAGCGCCATGGGGGGAAAGGC
Organism: Noctilio leporinus; assembly: GCA_004026585.1. Lineage (NCBI taxonomy): Eukaryota > Metazoa > Chordata > Mammalia > Chiroptera > Noctilionidae > Noctilio > Noctilio leporinus. The sequence continues at coordinate 239,775 of PVIW01000786.1, forward strand.
TGGGACGATGCCAGTGCAGGTGGCAGGAAGATGTCCCCAGCCATCTCGGAAAGTCCCTCCGTCTCCCTCAGCCCGCAGGTGCCCTGCTCCTCCCTGACCTTCCGTGTGCGCCAGTGCGGGGAGAAATCACGGCGTGCGAGCCTCAGAGACGCGTTCGTTGGCAGCAGCCTCTGTGTGCAGGTGCCTCAATAGAAATGCCGGGAGTCTGGGGTTTTGTGAGCCACCCCGGGGTGATCTAGGCCTCCACCAGTTGGTGTCTTTGGGGGTGTCCCTTGCTGCCTAGCCAGCCACTTGCTGCTCAGAATGCAAACTCGAGTCCGTGCCGCGATTCCAGCACGGAGAGGGGAGGTGTCCTTTCGGCATTGACAGTGTGAAAATGACTACCTTGGGGAGCCTGGGGCCAGGGCACCCAGGAGTGCAGAGAAGGGAGCCCCACCACGATGAAGTATTCGTCAAACAGTCACGTCGCCAGTTTCCGAAAGCGACAGGGATGACATGAAACAGGTGCCGAGGCTCCAGGAGGCACAGAGGGAAGCTTGCTTCCCTCCCGTCCCTGGTCCCCACGTCTTTCATCAGCTGAACGTATTTATTCCTGCTCCCTGAGCTCAAATATGCCTGCTGTCTGAAGCAGCTTTTCCAAAGGCTAACTCCCGACTTTCCAGATTATATCCAAGCGACAGCGGCATGCCCTTCGGGTCCCAAGGAGCTGAGTTCACGGTACGGAGAGGTTGGACAAGGTGTCCTGTGAGCGGAGGGCCTGGGCTGGACCAGGTCGCCCCGGGTGGCTTCCATCCTGCTGCCACCCCTGTGCCCACCTTGCTGAGGATGCTGATGGTCCCCCGTGTGACGTGGCATTTCTCTGCCCTCCCTCAAGCTCTGAGATTTGGACCTTTTCTCAAAAGCACTCCTATGGCGGCTGGGAGTACTTCCCCCTGGCTCTTCCTCCCGCTCTGTTCGGAGATACACGGACGGCAAAGACCAGCACAGGACCTGACTCTGCTCCTGGAGCGGGTCCAGGGCATGAGGGGCTGCTGGCGTCGGGCCTAAGGCTTTGGGCGGCTTTTCCCTGCTGACTTGGTGAATCACCTGCACCGTTGGATCGGGCCGGCCCACTTGAATCCCGCACTTCATGAGTGAGATGAGAAATCCATCTGCCTCCCCAGCCTACCGCAGGCCTCCCCTGCGGTGTGAGCCCCTGCACGGGATACAGAGGTGTTCCTGCTGCTCCCCTCCTTCTAGCAGGAAGGGGGGCTGGGCTGATTGAAGAGGGGGTTCTTCCTGGGGAGAAGCCGCTGCTGGGGCTCCTAGTAAGAGAAGCTGGAAGGAGACGTTGAGGAGGAAGCGGGACTTCCCCTCGCGCAATGCGCTGCTCTCAGGCTCAGGCCGAGTTGGGAGGGACTTTCCTTTTCCACGTCCCATGCGGAGGGTGAGGAGCCAGGCTGCTGGCTTCCCTGTGTTTTAACCGCACAGCCTGGTGAGCGGCGGCATTTAAGGGCTGAAGAGTTTTGGGCAAGGGCTTCTGCCCCCCGGGCATTGCCTTGGGCCCTGGGAGGTTCACGGTCTCCCCTGACAGCCCCAAAGGCCATGTTGGACTTGGCAGAGCTTCACTGGTCAAACACAAATGATAGTAAAGCTGACGGGAATTTACTGCTCACTCTTCGTCAGACATTGTGCCAAACGCTTAACATACATCGTGTCCGGCCCTGACGGTAACCCTGTGGGGTGGGCACTCTCATGAGACCACCTTGCAGATGAGGAAACTGAGGTTCAGAGGGTTCACTTTCCCAAGATGATGGAGCCAGGATCCAGACACCTTTTCTTTTTGTTTTTTTCTTTTTTCAGTTCTCAGGGAAAAAAAATGAATAAAACTTTGGAGGGGAGACCTAGCCTACAAACCTATAGTAAGAGCAAGTGCCGTCAGCTTCATTTCACAAACGGTGAAGCCCAACTTTTATGGCCTGATCGTGTTGCGTGGCGGTGGTGGTGTTTCATTTAAGAAATTCCCACTTGACCGCCGGACACTGTGACCCAGAAAAGACGTACACATACCTGCGGCTAACAGTCATGGGAGTGGGGTTGCTTTGGGGGCCCTCCCTCTGCTTATCTTTCGCCCGGGTGCTAAAAGCATGGGAGATGAAGTAGGAAATTACTTCAGAAGAAAAGAGCTGATATGTTGAGATGATTGCATCCTCAAGAGTTACAGCGCACAGTCAAAAGGTCGTCCATCTGAACGTCGCCCAGCTGCCAATGTGCTGGCTCCTGACGTCCCGTCGATTTCAGCCTGATATTCTGTCTGATGGATTCAACGGGCTTCAGAATTCTTCAAGGACCCGCTGAGCCTTTTTACTGCTCACACGACACCACCGTCTTCAGGGTAGGATTCTTTAAAATCAAGGCAACTTGGTGCTTTCGAATTCTCCAGGAGGCAATCTGTCCGGTCTCTAAATGACCTCTGTGATATTAGAGCTTTATAACTCTGACTTAATACGGAATGATTGGATACATCTCAAAGCCCGGTTACAGGTGAGAAAATAATCAAAAGCATTATGGAGAAAGGCTGTGGTCACACTAACCTAGAAAATGCGAGAGTAAAGTTTATATTCTTAAAACCTCCTTTCCCTCATTTCTAATCTATTTATGCCTTCATTTGCCTTTCTCAGATTCTACCAACATTTTCGATTCCTTCTCTTGCTAAATGTAGGTATAAGAATAAGGCCTCACCACGTCCACTCATCAGTATTTTTCGAGTTGTGTTAGCCTACTATTACCCTATCTTTGTTAAAGGTGTTGGAACAGACTTATTTGCCAAGATAACCCAAATGATAATCATCATCGTCATCATAGCTACCATCTGCATGATTGAAAGTATGTTCTCTCTCTCTTTATAAACTTGAATTAAATCTCCTAATGACTGTGGGACAGTGATGACTATTCATTTATTTAAACATGTGACTATAAAGTGGCAAAGCTGGGATTTGAACCCTAGCAACACATCCCTCACCTCACCTTTTCTTTTTTTAAAGATTTTATTCATCATCTTCAGAGAGAGATGATGGGAGAGAGGCAGAAAGGGAGAGAGACATCAGTGAATGGTTGCCTTTCACCTGCCTCCAGCTACGGACCTGGCTGGAGACCTGGCTTGCACCCTGGTTATGTGCCCTGGCTGGGAATCGAACCAGTGACCTTTGGGTTTGCAGGCTGGCATCTTATCCTCGCCTCACCTTTTCTTAACTTGGATTGCTGTACTCACAAGGATCCTTCTCAGATTCAGCTACCCAATCAGAGCCTGTGCCATCTTTTCTTCTTTCTTTCTTTCTTCTTCTTCTTCTTCTTTTTTTTTGGTCACACCTTATATGTTGTCAAGCACACAGTATAAAATGTTTCCAAATTAGAGTCCTTCCCTGTTCTTTCTCTGACAGCCCAGTGTCAACACTCCCTAGTTCCAGGAATAGCTCTTGGAAAGTTCTTGTAGCAATTGCAAAAAAATTCTTTCCCTCCCTCTTTCCCTGGCTGGTTTCCAAGTCTCAGGTTATGGGTTTGGGAGTCTAAACAGCGTGGACTTGAGTGCTAAGACACCACTTAGAGTCACAAAGGAAGACCACCCTCGGGCAGCTGGACCCAGAAAGGAGCAAAGCCATGCTGCGCGTATCCCTTTGGATTTGCCTCCTACAGAGACAACACAGGCACTGAACACATCTGTCCCCTAAATTTCAAACTGCCTGTGCAAATGTTGGCAATATTATTCAAAGTCGAAGCTGAAATCTTTTATGTTGGGGTGCCTCAGACAGAAAACTCTCTGAACTTTCAAGTCAGGCAGATACCATCTCTTCTCAGAACTTCATTCTTATTAACTGTGTTAACTTAGGACAGTTATGTAACTCCTTGGGGCCCCAGGTTTCTCATCAGTAAAATAGAATGATCAGCTTTTTTCCCCCTAAAGGTTTCATTGATTTTTATTTTTGGAGAGAGGGGAAGAGAGATAGGCAGAGAGGCAGAGAGAGAGTGGGAAGGAGGGAGCGAGGGAGACACACACACACACACACACACACACACACACACACACACATACACGCATGCATTAATGTGTGGTTGCCTTTCACCTGCCTCCAGCTACAGACCTGGCTGGAGACCTGGCTTGCAACCTAGTTATGTGCCCTGGCTGGGAATCCTACCAGCGACCTTTGGGTTCACAGGCCTTATCCACTGAGCCACCAGCCAGGGCTTGATTAGCTTTCTTACAGGGTCATTGAGTAGACTGTATGTCAGAAGACATCCGTATATTAGGCACCCAGCTGGGAGCCTGGCACCTTTCTCTCTGGTGTTGATCTTGTCTCTATTCTTTCTATACTCAGATCAATAGCCTTTCTCTACCATTTGGATACTTTCCTAATTGAGACTGGCTCCCATGGATTAGGGGCTAGATAAATACACATTGGATTCCTCCACGTTTATGTTCCTTATGTACCTAGGGTGGTAGTGATTTCTGGGAGGGTTGGCGTCATCTTGGACACGAAGAGTTACTTCTCTTCTCTAGACATACAGAAGGGAAATAGGAAAGTGTTAAAAAGAAAACACGGCAGGAAATGGATGTCGTGGAGATGGTGCAAATTATGTAAAGAAGTGATTTTGCTCTGCTCCCCTCCTTTTACGGGGAGTTGTGTCTCATGAAATAGGAGTCATCATTTGAGCCATCTTGCCTGCCTTGCTGAATAGAACGGCACTGTCCAAGAGAAATCCAATGAGGGCCACACACAAAACACTGGTAGATTTTCTGGTAGCCTCATGTAAAAATAAGTAAAAAGGAAAGATGAAATTAACTTAAATAACCTGTGAAACTCAATATGTTAAACATATTCTCAGTACAACTGGTAATGAATGCAAAAATGATTGGTGGGACATTTCACATACTTAATACCGTCTTCAAAAGATGGCTCGTGTTTTATAGCATACCTCAGATCCTACTGGTCGCATTCCACGTGCTCGCAACCACACCGTGTGGCCCTCTGGCTGCTTGGTGGTGAGTTTCTTGAGAGATCTGTCTTTGTTTCTTCTGTGTATCTCCCTCCTACTCATCTTTGTGCTTACGGCGGCTCGTTATTCAATACTTCTGTTGCATGGATTTGAGTTCCAGTTTCATATTTTTGCACAAGCCAGCTTACCTCTGCCTTTTCTTGTCGCTGCTTCATTGAGTGACACTCTTCATTTCTTGAAGGTTCCCCCTACGCTTTTTCTTGTTGCCCTGAGCCGCAAGCTCACAGCTTCTTATGGCTGGAACTCGTATGAAACTGGTTCACGGGGCAGCTAGTAATGATTCTGCTTGATGCTGGTGTGGTTTCGGGGTCTCCTGGCAGACTGTCTTTGGCCCTGGACACCCCACTTAACGCGCAGACACTGAGGGGTTGGCACCAGTTCATAGGAGAGTGGTAAAAAGCTGTAAGAGTTGGATTTACGTAAGGAGTTTGAGGAAGATGGGCCTGCTGAGTTTACAGAGGAGACTGAGACAGGTTGGGTGTTCAGGCTGTAGCTGACACATGACGGGACAGGCCGTGGAGGATGGGGACCAGCTACTCTCATTAGCCAAGAAGCAGGGCCTTGCTCTCCGGCAGCACAGTTGGGATGCTGAAGAAGGCAAAGTTCAGCTGTTCTGTGGTCAAGGTGGAAGAAGAGGGCTGTGTGGTCAGCACCCCTCTGTCCAAACTCTACTCCATCCAAGTTCAAACTCTGTGGCCTTGAGTAAGCTACTTTGACGGTTCTTCTGGCCCCTCTTTAAAACAGGAGTAGTGTTTAACTCTTAAGGGCTATCTTGAGTAGGATACATGATATCGAGTATCTGTAGTCTATAGGGCTAAGCTTGTCCTAGATTAAAAATGGGAAAACAGTGACGTTTTCTTTCAGATCCTTAGCTTCTATGGGGGGTGGACTCTGGGTGATGGTCTAGAGTCTCAGACACTAATGACAGAACCCAGCCCCTTAGTGGGGCAGCTTATGGGACTTGCAGTGAAGTGGTTTCTGAAAGTCCTTGCTTATCTCAGAAGATAGCTAAGGAGTTTTCACAAGTAGGACACATCTCATTTGTGAAGTGCTCCAACAACAGGTGGGGAAGGATAGTACTGAGGAAGTTGATGAGCAGGAGAAATCAATTCTGGCTGGGAATTCACAGGGAAGAAGGAAGGAAACTTGCCTTATTTGGTGCCAATGATATGTCAGACATTTTCTTGTATGCTATTTAATTCTGTATGGTAACATCATTAATTGCTCTTGCCTATCCTCTTGAATAAATGAGAAACAGATTTAGAGAGCATATAAAACCTGCCCAAAGTCATGCAGTCAAAATATGGTATTATGGGCCCAAATTCAGGTCTGACTCTGATGCCCAACCTCTAGTTCCCCATGTCACCCATTTCTACTGAGGTTAACGAATGTGGATCAGTGGTCCCCTGCACACGAGGAAACTAGAGGCATTGAATCCATTTTAGGAAGGAAATCTTTCTTTCTTATTTTTGACTCCCTCTTCCCAACTCTTTGGCTGGTTTAGTAATTCTCATGAAATCAGACTGTCTGGTTTCAGTGCTTCCCAAATGTCTGGGGAGAATATTACTAATGGCATGAGGTTATGAGAAAGTTATTCTCTTCTTAATTCTCTTTCTATCCTTCTGGGGAGACTCTCAGTTGGTGTTACTCTGAGAGACCTTTCCACTCTTTGCTCCGGTCTTTCTGGAGGTGGGGAGAGAAAAGGGCTCAGGAGTAGAGCTTTGGAAGGACAGTGTTATCCACCTGGAATTTAATAATATTATTATATTTATATAATATTTTCTATTTAGGGTAATGGATACTGATTTTTCCATTTATGGTAATGGTATGGGAATGATTCAACTTTCCTTGTGGAGTAAATCGAAAGTGACTCAATTTAGTATATTAATTTGAGGATAGTGATAAAATGGTAAAGGTGCTCTGGGAATGTCTGAATTTGGGGAAACGCTGATCCAGGGTCCTGCTGCCCCTTCATGGCAGATATCAGAGTACTCTTGTTTGCTTCTGAACCCTGCTCAGCATCACTCTGGCCTAAGATGATCTGGAGACTGGGGTAGCAATCTCTGCACCGTCACAGCAATGGACCCTTGTGGAAGTCCCCTCACACAGCTTTTGTTTCTGCGGAATGATATTGTTTTCTCCTGAATTAAATTGACCTCTGGTGTCCAAATTTTCTTTAGGCTTAGCCCTTTCTGTTTGGCTGTTGACGTCAAGAATTCTCATGGAGGGCTTTCTGCCCTGCGTTGGGGGAAGGTTGCCAGTACTCCAGCCTCATCGGCATTCTTTCTTCCTGAGGGCCTGCCTCACCTGCCCCACAAAACGGGGTAGGAGGTGCATTCCTTTTGAACCCATATGCCACCAACTCTTTCAGAGGACAGGGTGGGACTGAACCATGTGACACCCACTTTACTCAGGATGGTGTTCCACGTAACATCTGGTTTCAGCTTCCTGCTGGCTTTAGCTTTCTGAGTGACTTCCAGAATACCAGGACAATGTTGATCCTACATGTTCTATAAATGGACACTTAATTGTGAATATGACTTAGTTGCTTGCAAATTCTTTTCAGTATTTAGAAAAGGCTAATTAGGAGTTTCAATGCTATCTTCTCTGGCACATGCGATTGCAATAACCTTACGTTACCATAGCCCTTCAGGGCAGGGCCTTGTAAACTTTTACTCTGAAGGGCAAGATGATAAATATTTTAGGATTTGCTCTATGCAACACTTGGGGAAGCAGCCATGCGCCCGACGTAAACAGATGAGTCTGGTAGTGGTCTGATAAGACTTTATTTATGGAAGCAGGCAACAGGCTGGATCTGGCCCAGGGGCCATAGTTTCCCACCCCTGCTCTATGAATATTTCGTTTTCTACCTTTGCCTTAATGCCACATGCAAATGCACACATACACTCACATCATCAGTGACTTTGTTTTAGGAAGCAAGATAGCCTAGTGGTTAAGGAGTAGATGAGGACAAGACTATTTCCTTCTGTGTATTCTACTCAACTGTTCTTTGAATCATAAAGTGGGTACAAAAACATATACCTCGCTTTTAAATCAGATACAAATGTAACATGCCTAGCAGTGTGGTAAGTACCCAGTAATACTGTACTTCCTGTCATAATGTTAAACCTGAATGGCACTTACTCCTTCCCTTACTTGCAGTCACTAAGTTTTTGCAGAACACCCCACTTCACTCCAACACAAGCCTGGGTCATGCAGATGCCATTTCTTCAGGTGCCCTAGGAGGTCGTTCCTGGCTTTCTGGCCTGCTGGGCTCCTCTGAGTTTTGGGTGTGGAAAAAAAAAAATCCAGCAGCCTCTTCCAGGAATTCAATGGAAAAGAATTTCTAGGCAGACTGCCTAAAAGCAACACTGTGTTCTTAGAAAGCAGCTGTTGTAGCTGCTAAGAGTTGGCTGTGTGAGACATGTCAGAGCTATTCTTAAGGCCGACCCTGAGCCGTAGGGTTCTGGTGCTGGTGCCACTGCCACGCCCATGGCCAATGACTGGCACCACCAGCACAATCCTGGAAGGGCCATGTGCATGCCACAGACGTGACAACTATCCCGACAGAGCTGTTGCCTGTTCCCTGAAGGCTGGGGCCCCATCAGCTCTCCCAATCCAAGAAGAAAACACTGGAAAAAGGACAGAGGAAGACAGAACTTTAATATGTGACTGGGGCTTCCTTCTTTGGTTCTGTATCAAAAGTACCCTGGGCTGCCAAGTTGAGTCGCATCGCCCATGCTCTGTTCATATACAGCTTCTGCCATACCTGTTGCCTTGGAGGACTGAAAGTTAGACCTGAGGATACCTTAGTCTGACTCCTCTGTTTTCTCCCATAGGAAGCTAAGGCCCAGGGAGGCCAAGACGCTTGTCTGAAACCATGGGACTTTACTGCTAAAGTCAGCCATCCTAAATTTCCAACTTTGGGGCCATAATCACAGTGACATATTTGAATTTTTGTTAGACCATTCTCTAAGGATTTAAGTGCTAAGTAACCTAGAAAGACCACATGCCTGCTTTCATTTTATGACCTGAGCTATCAGCTAGTCTATATCTGTACATATTTATATGTAGGTATTTATACATGTATATATAAAAATGATCATTTATCCATTTCAGAATGTTGGGTGTCCTCTATGTGTTATTTTAAATTTGTATTTTATTTTTCAGTTACAGTTGGTATTGAATGTTGTATTACTTTCAGGTGTACACATAGTGGTTAGACATTTATATAACTTATAAAGTGATCCCCCCAAAAGTCTAGTACCCATCTGGGTGTCTTACACTGTTCAAGTGCTGTAGCTGGGATCCTTGCAGTATGTGAGCATCAGTGTGTATCCGTGTACATGTGCATACGCACACGTGTTGGCAGGTATAATAGTAAGCACCTCAGTTTTGGCCCTCAGAGGTTTTAGGGTCATGGTTTCTGTGGGGCGGAAAGTGGGAAAGGGCTTAGCTGGGTAGGGTTCGCCCATGGCTTCCCACTGGGCTGTAGTCAGGTGTTGGCTGGCGCATTCTTCTCCTGGAGGCTCAGCTGGGGCTGCAGACTCCACTCCCAAGGCGGGCACTTGCACATGGACGGCAAGTGCATATTGGCCAGGTGCCTTAGTGCCTCTCCACAGGGCTGCTTCCCCCAGTGTGGGCAATTCATGAACTCAGGGCAGGAGCTACAATGCTTTTAGTGACCTCACCTTGGTCATACATTTTCTCTTCCACCATATTTCGCTGCAGCGACCGCGACTCCTTGTGGGAAGTGGCTGCACAAGGGCATGGGCACAGTAGGTGAGGTCACTGGGGCCATGCTGCAGAACGGTCTCCATGTAACCCAAGGGGAAAACACGTGGGTAATTATAATTCTGTGTGGTAAGCACCATAGAAGAGGAAGGGGAGACCCGAAAGGAGTAAAAGATACGTGTAAACAACCCTGTCTGGGAAAGGGGGAGGGTGATGGTCGCGGTTCTTTAAAAGGCTTTTTGGGGAAAAAAAATGGCCTTTACTCTGAAGCATGAAGTTGCAGGAGAATTTGGCAGGCCTGGGACGGAGCATGTAGGAAGAGCATTCCAGGGGGAGGGAAAAACATTCTTTAGGTTGCAGCTTGAACGACATTTCCTCCCAAACACTAGTCCCAGGAGATGTAGCACAAAGAGTCCTGTGCTGAAATAAGTTGGGAAAATGCAGTATACTTCAGTTCCTGTGAAAGATTTACAGTTCTCCCTGATCCCCTTACGATTTTAAGACATTGTGCACTAAACACATGCCTTAATGGTTTAACCCTAACCTTATTTGAACTTGGGAAAATTTAATGCTCTGTGAAGCACGTTTTGGAAACAGTCGTATTAGACATTCAGGTCAGCATTTTCCATTGTTGCCATATCCTTCTCAGTAATTTAGAGGACAGGGGGGAAACTAAGCCTGGTCTTTCACTTGAAGAGCAGGGAGCAAGAATTTATTTATTCACTGTAATAGCGAACAATGCTCTTTGGACAGAAAGAGATGAGATCTGATTCAAATAGGCTGAAGTGAAACATGGGAAATTACTAGCCCACATGATGAAAAATTTAAGGGTAGATGATCAGGTTCAACTGGACCCAGGTTTTAAGCCAGATCATGAGGAATCTGTGGTGACCATATTCTCAGCCAGGTTAGAAGTCAACGTGCAACTTCAACCTAACACACACCAGCTTAGTAACCATGGGTAAGAATGATGACTGATCACCTCAGCAAAAGGCTAATGATGGGTATCAATTGGCCTGGAATACGTCATGGGCAAAGAGTACACATTGTCACGCGTTGGTCTCATCTGGGTCAGGTGCCACCTTTTGGAACCACAAGGTTGGGGGCTGCCCTACCCCAAATGACATGGGTTTAGAGAGAGGGAGGGAGGAGTGGTTCTTCAAAGGGTAGAGAGGAATTCTTGGAAGAAAAGATGCAGGTAAACAATAAAAAATAGTGTCCATTCGCACTCCCACGGATGAACTGATCACTTGTGAGCTTCTTGGCTCCCCATGGAGAATGAAGAGATTAATGTTCATCCCTTCCTTCACACCCAGCCTTCCAACTCAGAAGGTCCAACCCATACCTCAGAGATGCTACAAATGACCACCTGACTTTCATAGGAACAAAATGACAAGGGTCTTTTGTGCTGGTCCTCAGGGTCTTCTGTAATCATAAGGAGTCCTTCTAACAAAGACTGCACCAAGGGCAGGCAGAAGGAGGTAATTCATTCATTCCTAACTAGTGGATCCCAGTGCTTGCTAAGGGTATCAGAATCCTCTAGGGATATTTAAAAAGTACAAATGCCAGGGTTCTACCATCATTAATTTTAATTTGGTTGGCTTGGGGTGGGGTCATTGGGTTTGGGTCTTTTATTTAAAAGTCCAGACAGGGAAACATTTCTTGAAGGACCATCATCTGCTTTGAAGCAGAAGCTTTTTTGACTCCTCTGCACCTAGCACAATACCTGGCATATACTTAGGGCCCCAGAATTAATTTTTGAATGATAAATGAGAGATTTATGCAAGCAAGAATCAGTGCCAGACCTTGCCTGGTTTTCCCTCTCCTCCTACATACTGACCATCCTGAAAATCAAGGGGCAAGTTTCCTCTGTAGGGAATAATCCATCTTCAAAGTGCAGTGCATAGGAATCTTGTGAATTCCCACAGCCCTGCGGTCAGGAAAGTTCTCCCTTTCCCCATGTAACTAACCCTAACAGATCCCTCAGTCCCAGAGCACAGTGACTGGCTTCAGGGCTTCAGAGAGGAACAATGATTGGTTTGTGGGCTCTCTGGTGCAATGATAAGTAAGCTGATGGAAAGAGACTAAGGCAGCAATTTGGAAACGTAAAGGACTGATATGGGCTGTACGTCTTGGGCCTGAATTTGATTTCTGGGACAGCTGACCAGTGCTGAATCCACATCACCTCCAGTTCAGAAGTCTTATTTTTATTGATGTATGGATTTGCATCAGTGCTGCTTGAGGCTCCAGTTGTGCCCCCCACCCAGCTGTGCCCCAGCAGCACCCAGTGAGCCACTGGTTACTCCCATTCCTTCTACTTCGACAGAGGCCATGGTATCAGCAATCCCACATTCATGAACTGGGGGTTTAGAATGAGCTTTTTGTTGTATTATTCCTGAGAGATGGCTGAGGGTCCCAGGCTCAGAAGTCACAGCAACAGGTGCTGGTCTTTAAACTGGGCAGAGGGACCCTCTGTTAGCACCCTTCTGCTGAACCACAAAGATCTCTGAGGACTATTTCCCCTTCCCAAGGCACTTGTTCTCATGGGCTCTGGACCCAGGCTGCCTGAATTGTGCCCCAGCCCCATTTCTAGCTAGATGAAATTTGGCAGCTCAGTCTACCTCTCTAAGCCTCAGTTTTCTAATCTGTGAAATGGGAACAAAATAGCATCTACCATATACGGTTGCTGTGAAGATTAAATAGATATTGCTATACACATCCATGCACAAACACACAAAGGAATGAGTATTCTATTTCAAGATATTCACATCTTAGAATAGTGCTGAGGACATGGTAGATGTCCAGATATTCTAAGCTATGTCCTTACTGTTGATTTTTGCACAAGACCACCCACCAAGCATGCCCATATGCCCTTGATGGAGCTTGATATTTTTATAAAAATATTTTCTATTGTTATCCTATTATGGTTGTCCCAGTTTTTCTCCTTTTGCCTTCTTTCACTCATCTCACTTCCCACTCCCAGAATTAATTCCCACACTATTGTCTACATCCATGGGTCATTCTTACATGCTCTTTAACTAGTTAGTCCCTTCCCTTTCTTTACACCATTATCCCCACTTCTGGTCACTGTCAGTCTGTTCTGTGTTTCCCAGAGCTTGATTTTGCTTTCTCTCCATGCCTGGAAAAGTCTCCTTGTCTAACTCAGTACACATCTGCTGCTCTTGTTACCTTGGCCACAAGGCCATGGAGTCTTTGTGAATGGAGGCCTTTGGAGCTGTGCCCTATATGCTGACGTGACCAATTTTGGTAGCTGTGCCCAGAGAAACCTTTCCTAGGTCTGATGACTGGATTGGAACTTGATCAAATGTTCCACGCTCCTGAGATATGTGGTCTCCAACCAGGCACTTCCTCCTACCCCTGAGTTACTGTCTCTTTCTGTCCTGTCCCCTTTGTTCCCACTGCTTTACCAACAATTTAGAGCTGCTTTTTAAGTGCCTGTCTTGATGGCAACACCATAAGTCCTCTGAGGGCAGGGGTCAAGCCTGTCTTTTCAGGTTTGCATTTGCTATGCTGAGCTCAGTGCCTGGACTATGAAAGCTCTAAGCTTTCATATTCAGTAACCTTCTGATGGGGGCAAGGCTTGACCCTGACATGCCTTGGCAACTGATGAAACAGTCAGAAGGAGGAAAGAACAAGACAAGTAGTTACAACTAGAGAAGTTCAAGGCCACATGGAATTATGTCTCTATAAGCTGTGTGATTGTTCATGAATTCCTCCTGAGGTAGGGGTCCAGAGAACGTAGTAATGCCTCTGACAGCTTGCTCCTACTCACCTGCAGACCCTCAATCTCCAAAAGTTTAACAATGCATCTAGGCTCCACAGCTTTACCAAGTCTTGAGGACTTGCCTCTCTGATGCAGATTCATGGGGTGTGATATCATTTAGTGATCCTGGTTCTTCTCCAGCTACCACCTACAGGTCAAGACTCTTCCCTGACTGTGAAGATGTCTTCCTGATGGAATTTGGAAAGATTGCTTAAGTTCTGTGTGTAAGAATGCCTGAGGCATGAAAAGCATCAATAAACACTCGATTTTTTACATTGATGGGTATGTTTCCCCTAATATCATTCTTTCATGCTTTACTGATTTGCATGCTCATTCATTTGGGGGTGTATATCCAAATTCCACCACTATTTGTGCAAACTTAGGAAAATGACTTGATTTTTTTGGTCTTGATGTTCATATCTTTGAAATAGGGACACACGGCCGTTGTTTGAAGTTTGCAGCAAGGATTCAATGAGGAAACACATGTGCCTGGCACATAATAAGCTCTTTATAACTGTTATTAATATCACTACATTATATTACCTGTTTGGTACTAAGCATAGTGTGTGGAATGTTTCAGAGTATAAGCATGGGCTAGAATAATGGATCTGTGAATAGAAGTAAATGACAATGTAAGAACGAATCGGCACTTCTTGAGCATCTTCAGCTCAAATTTTTTGTTTGAAGGTTAGCAGAATTCTACCCTTGGATAATTCTGCATTACGAATGGTGAAAATGAGGCTAGTTTATGTCGGATGGGGCAAGATGGGTGAAGGCGTATATAGTAGCACATTAAGTTTAGGGCTGCATGGAGGAGAGGATCAGAACCATGGAGAGCTCCAGGGAGGGGAGAGGGGGCCCCATAACCTGACACGAAGTCAGTGTCTCTGCACGGGCCTGGTAGAAATTGGAGGTGCTTGTCTTCTTCCCTTCAGCTCTGGCTTCTATGCTTTGAATGGACATTCACTGAAGGAAACAATCTTTAAAGTCTGGTTTTGGATTGGACCTGGAGGTGTGATAGAACACCCTCCATCCCTGGCATAGAACCTGTTAATATTTCTCAACAGAAAATTCCTGTGGAGGTATATTCAAGGAACATTTCTGTCTTTGTCTCATTGATGATGGGAAGGGTAGATGCTGACGGTATTTTCAGTTAATTTCTGGCTCCCAGGAAACTCAGCACACAAACCCCAGCTCAGCTACAGCAAATAGGTAGGACTGTATGACTCTATGATTTCCATTCTCTTTCCCTCCTAAACCCATTGATTCTTCACCTCCTGTAATTCCTTCCTCTACCAATTTATAGTTTTCTCAGTTCTGGCTTCAAAACTTATATTCAACCATTTTATTTTGTATGGTTTTTGTTAGCATTCTCAAATCTTTAATGAAAGAAGCTGGGCTCTTAAAAAATTAAAAAATAGGCAAATGTATGTTCCTTCCTTCAAGAGAAGCTAGTGAGGAAAAGAAGTGAGGCAAAGGGCCCAGGGAGAGTCTAAATGAATAAAAAACAGAACAGCCACACATCATTTGAGGCAGAATCTTGTCTGGGATTATCTATGATAATTCTCCAAATTTCTCAACTCTGGTCTATGAGTGCAAAGTTCTCATTTGTAAAGCCTGCTCCTGCATTGGTATCATATTGGGCTATTAGTTTGATGATTTTACTTAGATGCTTGGATTCTGCTTTTGTCTTTCCATCAACTGCCTGTTACTGACCCACTGCTAGCTCCTGGTCTCATCTTTGTCTGTTATGCTGAGCACAGGTTCATTCTTCCGTCTTAATCAGAGTCCCATAATTGACTCATGTATGGTCTCACCTCCTCTAATCCTTAGCCACACCTGCTAATACCTTGCTGCCTAAGACTCTAAGTTTGGGTTCTACTACTGCCCATACCACTCTTGGCTATACGTTCAAGTCTATTCCTCCATGGCAGCTTGACACCTACTTTAAAAAGGAAACCAGCCCTGGCCAGTGTGGCTCAGTGGATTGCAGAGTTGCAGGTTTGATTCCCATGCAGGGCACATGCCTAGGTTGTGGGCCAGGTCCCCAGTTGGGGGCATGTGAGAGGCGACCACACACTGACGTCTCTTTCTCTCCCCCCCACCCCTCCCGACTTCCTCTCTCTCTAAACATAAATAAATAAAATCTTTTTTTAAAAAAAGGAAATGAGAAGAGGATGGCTGTTTAACTCAAGGGAGTACACCTGGTACTAGGGAGACTTTAAGATGCCATCCAACTTTGCATTTCTTTCTTAGAAGAGTGAAAAACAGGTAATACCCATAGCTAGCTGTAGCTTCAGTGTATCTCTCACAATACACAATAGCAAGCACACAATAAAAATTCATTTCAAGTGGTATAATAGTATATAGTTTTAGAATTTTTACACACTTTGAAAATCTGGTCTACGTGTGCTGTAGGCATGTGTGGTCCCACATTATGGATGTGGAAGACTGAGTCCCAGAAACATGAACTGATTTACTCAACACAAGCAGGAAGTATGAAACCTCAGCACTTGAGCATAGATCTTGCTTCCAAAGATCTGGACAGTACACATAGAAACATTTGAAGAGAGAAGGAAAAGAGATACTTGGGAAGGAAAAAGGTGACCTACCCCATGACCTCTCTAAATGTAGAAGATCTTTAACATATTATATTGTTTCCAATAGATGCCCCTTAAATACCACATGTTAAAGTAGGAAAAAGTTTGCACAGCCTGAGGACAAGAAGGCTTGCTTACAGAAAAAGTTCCTTGCTCTTCTCTATGTTGTTATAATAAAAGGATAAGCCATAAAAAGAAGGGAATCCTACCCTTTGTGACAGCATGGATGGAGTTGGAGAATATCATGCTAAGTGAAATAAGCCAGCCAGGGAAAGATAAACACCATATAATTTCATTTACATGTGGAGGCTAATCAACAAAATAAGCTAATAAACAATATAGAAAAAGAATCATAGAAACAGAGAACAGACTGACAGCAGTTAGAGGGGAGGTTGCAGGAGGACTGGGAGAAAAATGGTGAAAAGATTAAGCAAACCCCCCCAAACCCCCCAAAAAACCAACCCCAAAACAAAAACATGACATGTTATGATTGTACACTTGAAACCTGTATGGTTTTATTAACCAATACCACCCCAATAAATACCAATATATTGGGGGCAGGGTAAAGGCATCCTTCTGGTGAGGAAAATGTGCACCCAGAATATTGTGAGTCTTGCAAGGCCCAAAGTATTTAGAATTAAAATCTTGCTCTTTGATAGTTTGTATTTCTCCATTTCAGTTGTTCCAGGTTTGACAATTTGCACTGCCTTTTTGGTTCATATATTTTTGAACAGAAATACTATAATTTTTTCAAAAATCACCACAGCTAGTAATGTGCTCCCCTTTGTTGCATTGAAAAGTGCTTGGTAAACTCTCTCAGTACCATTACAATCAAAGGAATCTCTGTAACTTTTATTGGCCAGGTTTATTTTGATGTTTATAGCATGTCAAATGTTCTTTTCAATGTTTTGAAACCTAAACAGGTCCATTTGTTATCAAAACACACTCGTTCCACAGTTTTATTGACACTGCTCTTTTGTCTGGGAGCCACGTCTCATTTTATGCTTGAATTTCCTACACAAGATCTACACTAAGACTTCTTTTGGAGAGGGACAAATTACACTAAACCTATCTTAAACTGGCCAGTTTAAAGGTCTCATTAGCGGTGACATCTTGGGGTGCGGAGTCTGAGGGATAGCTCTATACAAAGGCTCTCTTGAAAATGTCTTTCGCTTTCTCTCTCTCTTCTCTTTCTCACTCTTTCTCCTGGCCTCTCTCCTTTCCTTTCTTAACCTTCCCTCTCTTCCTTATTCCTTCCCTCTCTCTCTTTCCCTCTCAATCTCTCCCCATTCTCTTCCTCTGCCTCTATCTCGACTTCCCTCTCTTTCCCATTCCTCCCTAGAGAGAGTTTCAGAAAAACGTAAAACGTAATTTTCTCTTTGTCCATCAGATGCAGCCAACCATTATTTAACACCTATGAGACAGATGCTTGGCTGGCTAGTTCCCATTCAGTATATCATTGGGCTCCCGTAACAACCCTTTGAGTTATATCTTGGGTTAGAGACAGCTAGGTATCCCTTAATATCTATTCTCCACTTCTTATACAGTAGTTAGACTCCTATCCTGGGCACATAGCTATTCAGAATAGCATTAAAAATTTCAGCCTATCCTGCAAATATATGTGGTCATGTGACTAAGTTCTGGCCATTGGGGGTAGAAGCTGAGATGTTGTCTAGAAGCTTCCAGAAATTTTCCTTAATAGAGACTTGGTGTAGATGTCTTGTTCCTTTTTCTGTATGCATTTAATTTTGTTGGTGTGGATGTGGGTATAAAGGCTGGTGTTGAAGCAGCCTTCTAGGACTATGAGGCAATCTTTGGAATGAAGGCTCCTTGCTTGGAGGAAAATAAGACAGGGGGAACCTTAGCACAGCTGCCTAGTCCTTGACTATACCTATCTCTAGATCTTTTACATTAGAGAAATAAACTATCTTGTTTACATCACTGTTATTTTTGAATGTCTGGTAGATTCAGCTGAACTGATCATCTCCATTTTACAGATGAGGAAAATGGGGCTCAGAAAAGTTAATGTATCTGTCAACAGTGCCCCTAGTCACAAATGTTTGGGACATTGATTTTCTAATTTTAAGATCAAGGCTTTTGTGATTATTTCAAACTACTTTACTTGCTATGATTTTCTTCCTATTCTGCTCTAATTAAATTATAGTTGCTTGGGACTGGCCCTCAACACCATTTGACCCAGAAGTCCTTTAATGTTGATCTGATTTAACTCCAATTTTCAGGAAATGGCTTGTGGTTTTCTTTACTTCAGAAATCAAGGAGCTGAGAAATTGGTAGGGCAATAGGATGAAGAGTCTTCATTAGGCATCATGACAGTAAATTTCACTCTCTTCATTTTTTAGTACATGCTATTGTCTCTCCAATCATCTTTTAATTAATTAGCAATTAAGGTTGCTAAAGATGTGAAGATGCCTATTAATAAAGGTTGGCAAATTACTCTTGTGATCTGAGGGAAGCTGAATTTCAGTGGTCTTTTTTTTTTTAAGTCAAAATTGGTTACTGCTCCTGTTATAATTTATTGCTCATTTTTGACAGTAGTACTCAATGTGGAAAATAACCTGGGCAAAGAGCATTAAGACCCCTGTCTATCCCAGCATTGTCACCAACTTCCTTTGCAACACTGAAAAATATGCCAACTTAATTGGTAGTTAAGATGACATCCATCATAACTCGGTAGTCAAATGAAATAAAGGAGAAAAATGTATGTGTAGAAAACAAGGACTTAAGAGTTTATTCTTCCCAATGCCCACATTTTGGAGAAATATAAAACAAAACAAACAAGCAAAAGGACAAAGAAAGAAAACTGAAGTCTTTGCCAAATATTTCAGTTGGCCGGCCACCTAAATTGTCCTATATTTTAGTTAAACTGCATAGACATAGATACGTTTACTCCTTTATTGAAATAAGCTCTAACATGCATTTGCCAGAGGCTAATGGAAGCAATTCATCAGAGTAAACAAGATTAAAGCATGTTCCGGGAGATGTCACCGTGTCCTTACGCCAAGTGTGTTGACCACAGCACAGGTCTTGCCTTCCGACTATCTCAGGTTAGCAACTCGGACCCTAATTCAATCAGACTCTACCAGTCATGATCCAGTTTGGGTCTAGAAAAGCCACGGCCTTTGCCACCCTCCTTCCTTATTATCTTCCTGCCCCAAGAGCAAGGCTTTCCTTGTGTCTTGGATTATGTGGTTTTCTCCAAAGAAAGGAAGGGGAGGGCAGGATGAATAGGCAGAGTACAGAGTGAACCTATTCTGTATGATACTATAATGATGAACACATGTCATTACACATTTAACAAAACTATGGAATAATCAATACTGAGGGTGAAACTTCATGCAACCTCTGTAATGACATGTCAATGTTGATCATCAGCTGTAGCAAATGGGCCTGTCTGGGGTGGGCAGTTGGCAGTAGAGCAGGCTACAGGCTTGTAGGTCAGGGGTGTATGGGGACTCTGTACTTTCAGCTCACTTTTACATTGAACCTAAAACTAACCCAAAAGAAGGAATTAACATGTTTGCACCTGCAATGTTCCAGTACTGCGGTAGTACTTTGCATCTACCCCACGCATCCTTTCAACAGCCTGGAGCAGCAGTTTCAAGGTCTCGGCTCAGAAAGTCTAAGCAACTTGTCCAAGGCCACAGACAAAAGAGGCAACGGACGCACACCTGTCAGGCTCTGAAGTCTGCGTGTGTCTCCATTCACTCCTGGTATTTCTCAACCTCTGAAAAAAATCACTCCAGTTTTTCACTCTGCTCCCTGCCGGGCTAAGTCTGTTTCCTGGGTCAGCCCAGAAGCAAGCGGTGGGAGGCTCACTGTCCGACAGGGCTCATGACCAGCAGCTGAAAACAGGGGTCTTATAAAAATCAGGCTGGCTCTTTGCTTTTCTCACCACCGCACCCGACGTAATCAAAACAGCCTTTTCTCTGTGGAAACTGACCTAAAGGTTCTGGCAGAGTATCTCCGGGGTGAACGATGATTATCCCCATTTTATGGCTGGAGAAACTGAGGAATGGATTAGTTAAGCAGCTTGTCTAAGGTCAGCTGGTGAGCCAGGGAATTAAGTCTACCCCTGTTGGATGTCCAGGCTACTACAAGCCCTTGGACCATAATCCTGCTCTTGGTCCGAAACACCTGCCATGTTCGCTAGACTAATGCTGCTCTTCCCTGGGTAAAAATTACAGGATTACATGCAGCCAAGTGATAGCATCTGCATCATCAGGAGGTCATTGGCAAGAAGGCTCTGTCTCTCTGGGAAATAGGTCATCAGCCCTGCTGTGTTGCTTAAGCTTCTGGAGTAGGGACCTGGGAAATGAGCTCACAGCAGCTGACGAAATCCTCAGCTGCACAACCAGTGGCTATTTCAATCCTCAAGAGGGGTTCAGCTTGCTGGTCATGAGAGCCCTGGACCACCTCACCTTTGACTAACACACTTGGCTTTGGAAGCACAGTGAGTTGCATGCCACCATGTGGACAGGAAGAAGCAGATGGGAAGAAAGCTCTTAGTTTTGGAAGATGAGATGGTTTTTCCAAGGAAGAAAGGAAACCATGCTCCAGTTTTGCTTTGAGATTTTAGAATTTGAGTGGATATGATTGCCCATTTAACTAGGTCTCAGCTTTGTGGCTACCTGTTCACTTGTTCACATAATAAAACACTTGACGCACACCCACCATCCCAAAGGTCGGTGGGGCAGGCACTCCACCTGATTATACATAGAGGGTGTTAAGGTCAATGGGTTGCTCGAAGTAACACGGTTGCTGAATTACAGTGTTTAGCCCAGCACCGACTTCTATTTCCCCTGCTCCGTGCCATGGCCAGCATGCCCACCTGTCGGAAATTATTCACTTCTCTTAATAAATATGGAATTAAATGAGTTTACCCAGCATGGAAAAATCTGGCATGGACTGAACCACAGGGAGCACATAAATCATTCTGTAAACTGAGGATCCTTCCCTCTGAGGGCCGATGGTGCGTGGAAAGTATCTGTCATTAGGTTCTCCAAAGCCCATTTTATTCAAGTTTTCACCCAATTGCATACCCCTGTTCTAATAGTCCTGGTGCTGTGATGATAGACAGCATGGAAATACAGAGCAAGGAAAAGAGGTTGGTAAGTACACGGGCTCATTGGGGTAAATTATACATTAGAAATGCCCTTTCTCTATATGCTTGGAAGTTTGTTTCTTCACCCATTCATCTCTTAAACGCTGTTCCTTGGCACGACTATGTTGCGGAAGGGGAAATGTTTGAATAGCTTGAAGCCGAATGACATTCTGGGACCAGGCTTATTCCTCTAAAATAGCATTTTCCTTTTAGAACACTGTGCTTTGAGGAGTCATTCTCATGAAAATGGAACTTCCCAGGACCTAGGGCAAAGGTGATTAGAGCCGATGTAGAACTCAGCTCAGGAGACATTAGGGAACTTAGGCTAAAATAAAAGCCTCCGGCATGTTTATCTGCTTTTCTCCTGACCCCCCTCTCCATCGCTGCCTCTCCAGCCATGCCCTACCCCACCCACAGCCCTGTGTCCCATGCTCCATTTCCATTTTCCCGAATTGCACGTAAAGGCAAGATTTTTTCTTTCATTGTTTACTTCATTATATAACTAATCACGCACACATTTTTCAAGAACACCTGTGCTGGAGGAACGCACCGCACCTCACAGAAGGCTGATGTCATCCCTCTTGTGTCAAACGTCTGCTTGCCCTTGCGTTCACCATCCCACTGGTTTTCTTTAGAACGTTGTCACCTATGTATAATTCCACCTACATACACATGCAATGTTACTCATAGTCTACTTGGCAGTGCTCTTGTAAACATGTCTCTTCTATCTCAATTTTACTGGGAAAAAAAATCAGTCACTATTTTGTCTTTCAGACTCTTTTTAGCTTATACATGCAGATCAAAACCTTAACCTTTCCTCAAAAAAAAGAATTTAATTTCAGTACATCATAAGTGAAGCACATGTTTCCAGTCCACTTTTTGAGGATGAATGATGTGTCTTTTCTTTGATAAGAATAATGTCCCGACAACATTAATGATGTTGAAGTCCATATGCTTATCCAAATGTAGAGGCCTTAAGAAGGTACTGAAGGTTAAATGAAGTCAAAAAGGTGAGATCCAATCTGATAGAATTGGTGGTCTTGTAAGAAGAAGGCAACTTCTCTCTCATTCTCATTCATTCTCCCCTCCACCCCCCATGCACATGTACCCAGGAGAGGCCATGTGAACATAGAAGAAAGGTGACCATCAGCAAGCCAGGAAGGATCGAAGGAAAATCTTGAATTCTTCCAGTATACTAAGATGTTCATGTTGCCGCATTTTCATTTTCAGATTTTAAAAGGTCTCATAACTGACTAAATTGTGAACTTGGGAATTCATCTTAAGTGGAGGCATAATTTGAATCACAGATACCAAATGTTGGGCACCTGCTAAACACTGTGCTTAGCATTTAGAAGATATTATTTATTTTACCTTTATAACATTGCAAGAACCTAAGAATTATTATCCTCATTTTATAGATGAAGCAAACAAGGCTCAGACAGTTTTCACAGGTGGGTTAAGGTCACACAGGCAGTGGGATTTGTTGTCTGGTTTTGGCTGCATTTCTACATACCTGTAAGACCCACATCTTCTTATTAGATGAGACCGTGCCTGGGTGGCAATGAGCCCTTCTTGGAGTTCTGGGCATGCCAGATTGCAACTGGGCCTGTTCCCGCTTCCATGACACTCTGAGGTTGTAGGACAAAGATAGGAAACTGTCCCCTTTGGTTAAGTGGTCCATTAGCAGAGGGACCAATCACAAAGAGAGCGTGTTGGCACTGTCTCATATGGGCATCCTTCCCATGGCAATTCTTTTTATATTATTCACTCCCTAATCCATTTTTCTTTAGGTGAGGAAGATACCATTGAGGTCTCAGGAAGTGAGAGAACAACAAAAACCCGACTCACCCTGTTAGCCCAAATCTCAAGCAATTATCTTTCTCCTTTCATCCTCTCCTGAATAATTTGATTATCTCTTCCCCTGCTGGATAGATATTGGCTGTGTGGATCATGCTTGGAGAGAGTCCAGGCCTGGGGAATGTGAAACATGGCACAGATGTCAGCATAGTTTCTCTCATAGGCAGGTGTCCCAGGGCCAGGGTCACATTGCGGGGATTTTTCAGGGTCTTTCATGTGCTATCATTCTTGACTCTGGTCCAGTTCTTTTTTTCCTATGGCTGCAAGGGCAATGACTGCATGGGGTTTGCCTGGGATGAAGAGGCCAAGGAGGTTGTTCCATGGGTCATTGTTATACAGTAGACCCCTCATGTTGAGGAGGAAAAGGTGGAAACGCAACTGATAGCCTGATCAACTGAGTCATTTACTCATTTTCCAGTTCAGACCCAGTCATTCCTGGATGCTGAAGGTTCAATGGCTGTCTCCTGGCTCCCTGTGGGTCAAGTCCCGGCTCCTTCTTGCAGCACATGAAAAACTTTGACATGAATCTCAGTTCCCTTCTCTATAAAATAATTAAATATCTGCCTCACTTACTTGTTTATTTAAAAAATTTAAGTACTTAGCTGCTATATGGTGTCTAAAATGTTTACCCTGGTTTCTGACACTTTGAGTTTTCTGCCTGTTCACATCTCAATCCTTCCTTTCTTCATCTTCTAGATCCTAATCACACTTCAAGACTAGCTTATTATTTTGCCTCCCTCATGAAGATTTCTACAATCATTTCAGCCAACATTGACTTTTGTCCCATTCCTTAGAAGCTACTAAACAAAGGCTTAGAGAATAATACATTTAATTCTTGACTCTATTTTGTTGTGTGAGCTATTTTATTGTTTTTGATTCAGACAACCTAAGTTTAAGGCCTTGTTCTATCCTTGTGCAGCTGTGTGATCTCAAATAAGTTACTTAAATTTCCCTGAGCCTCTATTTCATTGCTTGTAAAATTAGACTAGTGATAATGACCCTAGCACCTAACATCAAAGGCACCTTTCAGGTTCTCTCTGTCACATCAATCCTCCAAAAGCTCATTATCTGATGTGATTGCTATTTATGTCTCTGTTGCCTTTCTTATCCCTCCATAGGTAGTAATTACTAGGTGACCAGAGATTTTGACTAGTGTGTTTCCTGCCTATTCCCGGTGGCTAGAAGTTCTCATTACATATTTGAGGAATAAAACATAGTAAGTGGCTTACAGGTGGGTTTTGAAGATGAACTCAGATGTGGATTAAGTGACTGCCTGGTACATGACTGCCAGTGAGCTTCTAGCAATTGTGAATTTCCTTGCTACCCATCTGTAGCACTACCATCGTTACTACTATTACTGCTATTAGATAAGGTAGACACAGAACCCTGTACTCTGAAACAATAATGCTAGTTGGAAAGAGAAAAATCCATCTCTGGTGGAACCAACCTCTTGGGAACTGCTGGACTCCAACAGTGAATAACAATGTTAATAAACAAATGCAAACACCAATAAATGGTGTAATTAAATAGCTTCCAGAAGCCTAAAGAAAATCAGAGAAGTTATGACTTCATTCAGCAGGTTTCCTGACTTCTCATTTCTTCTTTCTTCATCATCTGGGGCCAAAGGATCATGTTGATATAAATCTGAATGTATTGTTTAGTGCATTGAATGAAAGACCCTCCTTCTATCCTCTAAGTTTGATACCAATTTTTTTCTTTTTGATTTTTTTTTTTTTATTGTTGTCCTATTGCAGTTGTCCCAATTTATCTTGACTTAATACTGTAGTAATGGAAAAGTGCAGCCAAAGTACACAGTGGAAATTCCTTTCATATTCTTACGGATTCACTGTTGACATAGTTTACCAGTGATTGCCCTCTAATGTTCTATCATTTAACCTTGACTTTAGTTGTGTGAGGTAGACAAAATACCCTTTCTAGATGCTTGCTGATTGCCCGGCACTCCATGGGCAGATAGCAGTGGGTCCAGGTTCCTTCAGGCTTCAGTTCTAGGCTTCCTCTAGTTCTTCACAGTTTTTTCCAGCCTGATTTTCGTCTGAGATTTACCATATTCAACAAACCTTTGTTAAGTGTCTACTTTGTGCCAAGCAGTGTGGTAGGTATGTGGAGAAAAGAGAGGAGAATTAGACATCATGCCTTCTGACTTGATCAGTCAGGGAGACAGACTAGACCACATACTGTTATAACACAATGTAATATGTGCTTTGACCATGATGTATACAGAGGGTGGCTTCCTGATGGCTGAGAGGATAACTGTTCCAGACAACTGATAATAACAGTTGAATATGGAAGATGGATAGGAGTGTGTCAGGTGGAGAGAGTGGGAGAGGCACACCAAAAAGCAGTGACTGGGGCCATGAGCAAGCCTAGGTACATGTTGAGGATATGTTGAGAGGACCATCTTGATGGCACCCAGGGAAGGAGGGAGTAGGTGCAGAAATATTGCTCATGTGGACAGGAACCAGGAGGCAGAGAGCCCCTACATCATGCTAGGGGTGTGGACTTGATCCCCTGGGGTCAAGGCCAATTGGACTTCCTTCTATTTTCTCGTTTCCATTGATAGCCTCCCCCAAAGAGAAATCCTCCTGCCAATCAGGCCCTTGTGACTGCTGCTGGCCACCCTGTGGAAATGGTTGGCCCATGTAGGCCATGACAGGTATCTATTCCCCCATGACATGAAGTGTCTGTGTTCCACGGACCTCCGTGTGGAGCTGGTGGCTGACGTAGGCAGAACACTGGTACCTATCCATATCACATACTCAGATACCTGCTGTTGTTCAAGAGCCTACTGTCTCAGTGGCCTGTGAGTCAAGATGGTGAATGGCAGGGGCTCTGGGGGTCATGGGACAATTACCCTAGTTTGGAACCCAAAATCCTCAGAGCCATCTACAAAGGGCTGCTATATTCTGGATCAATTAGTCTGTGTCTAATTCATTACTGAACTTGATGGAACTGACAGCCCTTTGGTTCCACATCCTTTACCTGTTGGGATGGTTATGCTCCAACTTCAAAGATACCTTCAGCCGGAGGAGTGGATGGAGCAATCTTTGGGAAGCCAGTGGCTTCGTTTCCCTGGCCCCTGGCTGATCATCCTCCAGCCCACAGACGCTTCACTCTCTTTGTGTGGGAAGGTGTTTTCCTCTCATTGTTTGCTTTGGAGCAGCTTACCAGCTCTCCAGTCTTAGTGTCAGCCTGTCAAAGGACACTTTTATTTTCAGTGACAATGGGGTAGACTTGAAAGTGCCCTGGATGAGAAATCAGGGAAATGAAAAAAAGAAAATATTCAACCCTTGTTTCAGTGTTGCCGTTCACCCTCACAGGTGTGTGTCCTGGGACAAGTCACAACCCCTGGCTGGTTCTCAGTGACAGCAAGCTAGCCCTGATGACACCAAATTTACAGGATTTTAAAGACTTTCAAAGGATATTACATAGTGGGAAGGACTTTTAGGGTGCAAAGCATTTTTCATATTTTACCAACCTTCACTCTTACTTTAAATTTTGTTGAAAATAGGAAATAACTCACAATGGCTCTCATTCTTTTTTTCTTCAGGAAGCGGATCTCAATGATCCAATCCTCATGGTATATTCTTTCTCTGAGCTGATGAAAAAGAAAAGATAAAGCTCCACCTTTTGTGAACTTAAGACATAATGCTTCTTTTGTTATTTCTGTATTTATGCATTTCACGCATAGAATGAGGTCCCCACAGGTATCCGGTATGTCTTTATTTTCTTTTCTGCTTGGTGCAGCACTGAGCATAAAGCAGACATTTGTATTATTGAGCTAAACTGAATTTCCATTTCTTCCCTTACCCGAGCTAATAAAAAGTATATAGTGCTGAGAAAATTCAACTAATTAGGGTCATATTTATTCTGCTATTATCAACAAATAAAATATGTGTTTAAACTCAGGGCTCCATAGTTTATGTTGGTCATTAACGCATTTCAGTGAGAGATGATTGTTTACAGCACTTTGCAAGAATATGCAGATTTTCCATTCTAAGGAAACCACAGGAGGATAGTCAAGCAAAAGGAAGTCAGTCTGGAGGCACAGGTGCTGCCATGGATACAGTTCTTATCCCCCATGTCCGTTCGGGACTCCTGACACCTTCCAGCCTCCCTTGCAGTGGGCACGGCCATGTGACTGAGCTCCGTCTGGCCAATGGAAGGTGGATGTCCCCAGACATGGTCTGCCCTGTGTTCAGTTCTGGTTAGAAAACCTCTTGTGTCATCCTTTGTACTTTCTCTTTTTAGTAATCAGTTGATTGAAAGGATCAGTGGAAGACCCCGAGGAGAACCCTTTTCTCCTTTGTAAAGGGTCAGATGATAAATATTTGGGTGTGTGGTCTCTGTTGCAATTACTCAATACTATCCCTGTAGGGTGAAATCAGTCATAGACAGTATGTACACCAACGAGCATGATGATAGTTCAATACATCTTTGTCTTTATTTACAAAGACAGGCAGTAGCTGAGCACCCAATTGGACTATGATGTGAGTGAGAAACTACCTTAAACTTGTTAAGCTGCTGAGCTATTTGGGTTGTTCATTAAAACAGCTGATGTTAATTACCTTGACTAATGCTGGGTCATTCTAGAATTGTTTTTTATTATTATAAAAATATATATTACAAAAATATAGTTCAATCCATCACCATTTTTACCAATTCTGTCTTGCTATACATCCCTACCCCCATTGCTCAAGTGCAAACCCTTATCATCTATCATCACTATGACCGCCGTAGCCTCTGGATGGCTGTGACCTCTCTCCAGCTCACCTTCAATACCATGGAGAAATAAATGACTAGAGAGATGTCCCAAACACTGAAGTTAAAGCCAAATCTCTCTCTGAGTTTCAACTCAGCTATCCTCTCCTTGGAAACGTCCCTGACTTAAGGAATGATGTCAGATGGCCTAAAACACAGCTTTGGTTCAGAAAAACTTAAGTAGTTATTCTACCATATCTAATTGTAACTTGGCTTTACATTATTTTAAAATCTGTTCATTGAGGGTAACAGTTTCTCCCTTGTCCATTGAGATATTTTAAGCATGACACTGACACAACTTTCTCAGTCCTATTTTCTGCAAGATCAAGTTGGCCACCAGCGGAGGCTGGTCTAGGCTGGTCTATGCAGGACAAGGATGGAAGCAAGCAGTGCAGGAGACAGGTGAGGAAGGTGACCTTCTAATTCTAAATCTTCCTCATCTGCAAAGTTAAGGCAGTGGGGGAGAAGCTCTACAACCTTCCTATAACCTGGAATATTCTCCGATTCATACCTCTACCTATTTTTCTTACCCCAATCTAATTATTGACTAAGACCCTGGTCTTTGAAGTAGGACCACCTGGATTTAAACTCAGGTTCTACAATGTAACTAGCCATGGGGATTTGGGTGTATGATTCAGTCTCTCTGAGCCTGTGTATTCATTTCTAAAGTGGAGATAATAAGACCTGCCTCAGAGATTTCTTGTGAAACTTAAATGTAGTAACACATGTAAGTGCTTAGCACAGGGTTGAATTCCCAAAAACATGTTCTGACGCTAGGTTGCCCTTAGTATTCTTATCATTGGCAAGATCATTCATTGGTCTCCACTTGCTGTTTGATGCCATCAAGACACCGTGTGTTTGAAAGAAGCTGCTCCTTCTTCTTTCTGACTTGGGAAGGAGGTGGACGTTATTATTCCTCTTTGAGAGAAGTGAGATACAGAGAGATTAAACAATTGGCTGCAATGGAAGCCAGGCCTATCTTGGGCATAATACCGTTTTGGGGAGATTTTGCAGACTGGCAAGGAGAAATGTTCACACCATCTTCCATAGTGCATGTAATCCTGGATGTTGTGGAGCCAGGGAAAGAGCCTGTGGTTTACCAGATGTTCCCTCCAGGAGTCACCCGTCCTGGAAGGATAAGGAGCTCTTTCTGGGAAGGTTGCCACAGCCATGTGTGTTCCCCACGAAGCCAGGAATCAGTGAGATGGACCGATGATGTTCTGCTTTGGACAAGCTGACCCTGCAGCCACTCCAAGACTTCTGCCATATACTTAGACATACATGATAAAGGAGTAACTTGAGGGTGTGTCAACAGGTTCATAGCTGCTGAACTGGTACACCTCTATGGCTCGAGAGGGACATTGGTGTGGGCAGCATGATGGGGAAGACATAAGGGACCTACAAGACAAAATCTGCCTTTTTTCAGAATCAGGCCAAAGTTTACCAAAAGGACACAGCCTCCTGGGCACAACACCATCACATGGGGAGAGCTCTGAGATGTCTGGCTGGTGACTGTTCTCACCACAACGACGTCCTAGGCAGCAGTGTCACTGACTTGAACTGGTTCCTGCCATTCCATCCCTGCCGGGAGACCAGCGGAGGAGGAGACGCAAGGCACCTCCCTGGGGGAAACAGGACAGTGTGCATGTGTTACTGCTGTCACAGTCCTTGCCATCCTGTGCTTCCGTTCGCTGGAACTACGGCAATGACTTCTGGAGGGTGCGCACCATTCTTACGCATATGGTGTCAGAATAAAGTTTTTGGTTTCAGTGGGAATGAATAAAAACAGTCGTATAACTCCTTTTGTTTCCCATTCCCTTGCTGTAACGGGACCCTTGGCCTCTGAGAGTCAGCCCAACATAGTTTCATCTCCACCTTGCGGACGTCTTTTTCATTTCAAGGAGCTCTGCAGGGGGTTGTGTCCCACTCCTGACACAGAAAAAAAGCAGCTTTCCTGTCCCAGGGAAGCATTTAGAGGGTCCAGTGGGACCTTGGGAGCTGACCAAGAGCCAGTCAGCTCTGAACGAGCTGAGAGTTGAGGGGTTTCCACTTAGTTTAGTTACTACGTATGGTCTGAGCTCGGCTTTGTACCTGTTGCCCGGACAGAGTCAGGGACTTAGAGATGAAACCCTCATGGCCATTCCCCGAGGGGAGCCCACAGCCCCACAGCCCAGGTGTGGTGACAGAAACAGGCCGGGAAAGAGGTGCTCTGTGGGGCCTGGCAGAGAGGCTGGCGGAGTGGCCGGGAGGGGGCCTTTGCCCTGGCTTTGGGATCCGAGGGGGCTTTCTGGAGGAGCACAAGCCTTCATCTTGTCATTCATCATGCCATGTGTCTATTTGTTCATTGCTGAGCCCTTGTGGTGCCAGGCTCAGGGGAAGGTGGTAGGGACACAACAGCAAACACATCAGATGAGCATTTTGTCTTCCTGAGGTTTCTATGAGAATCTCAAGGAAGCACAGAGGAAACTCAAGGAAGAAAGAGGTGATGGGGTGGGGAAGAGGGAATGACATTTAGCTAGAGACAGCAATAAGGAGAACAGGATGCCGAGTTTTGCTTCCTGTGTGCAAGGGACTGCAGTGACTTTTAAGCAATGCTATAAATGGACCAACTAGGCATTTCTAACCTAGAAGGAATTTCTGTGACATGCAGATAGGTAAAGGCAAGCTTTTCAACCACACTAGATCGGACTAGAGACTTAATTTTCTTATTTCCTATAGTTATCCCTGTTGTAGAACAGTCCCTTGTACGTAGGTGGTCAATAAATTACGTGAATTCATGTTGGGCAGAGCTAAACAAAGTTTTTGAATAGATAATGCTAATTCCAACTTCCAGAGGGCAACACACAAAAACATTCCTTAATAATTCATGAATCTCAGGGATGAACGATGAACTAGACCTGATCTCTGCCACATGGCAGATGCTCTCCTGTGATAACAAAATGCCAGAGGCCAGTATAGATTTGTGGAGCTCCCAGTTGATGTTCACAGCTAGAGCAGCTGAATAGAGCAGTGACACTGAAGATGTGTCTTTGGTAGAGGATATTCAGAGAATGGAAAAGCCTTATGTTGATAGCATCCATTCACTCAACAAGCATTTTTAGAGACCAGTTGTGCAGATGCTGTAGTGAGTAGATCTTGACCTTTGGGGTACCCCCTCTTTGGGCAGTTTCACTGGTCCTCTTACCCCCTCCCAACAAAGCTAACCCCTCCACCTCAATGCCACTTCTCTGCTTTATGTGGGGTTGGATCTCTTTTGTAATTAGTTTTCTTTCTGGACCTACCCTTAGAGTGTGAGCTTCTTCAGGATAGGTTCCCCATCTCATTCAGCTTAGGTTTTTTGATGGCTTGGTGAAGACTTTGAAACCTTCAACCAAGGAGCCACAACTTGGCAGGGGAGACAGGCATTGGAAGCAGCAAGGCATAAGGGGTCTTGTATATTTTCAGGGCAATATGGGAACAGAGCAGAGATGACTGGGTTTACCTGAGTAATGAATATTGTGAAGGCATCACAAAGTTTTGGGAGACGAAGTAGGTCTTAGGGGGAAGAAAAGATCCTGCGAAACAAAAGGGAGTTTTTGAAGTCATACTGGGGTGTTCATTGTATGCCTGCTGGGTTCATGCCCCCAATTATCCTGTGGGTTCAGGACAATATAGTGGAAGCAGCAGATCTGGTGTTGACCTGTTTCTTACTCCCCCTTATTTCTGACAGCTCATTGTACAGGTGGGGATTCTGGGTCTGGGAAAGGGGAAGTGCACGGTGGGGCAGAGCCAGCTGCCAATTGATTCTGCATGCCCGCCCACCAATGGAGCTGCCTGTTGCTTGTGTTCGCTGGCCAGATGGAGTCCTGGAGTTTTCTGCAGGGGGAGAAAGGATTTCCTCTTGGATGATGTTCAAATGGGCCAGACATGTTGCTTCCTTATCTATTGTTGGTGCTGAGGACGAGCCAGCTGGGCCCGTGTGTTCCCAAGACACAGCTGAACAGCAAGAAAAGACGGACTCTCCCCTAATATTAAAGATCTCTCTCTCTTGCTCCCTTCTTTCTCAAATTTGCATTAGAATTCAACAAGTTTAGACTGAGTGACACCAGGGCCTTAATATATGGTCAAAGAGACTGGAAATGAGGGTCAGGATGGCTGTAACAGAGAATTGTGTCTTCACACCACACATACACACACACACACACACTATTCTGCATCAGGGGTTTGTCCAAGGTTGTTCTTGAGAAGTAAATTACCATGCAAATTAAAATGCAAATTGAATTATACCAACATATGAAAATAAGACAGGCAGAAATAATTTAGTCAAGCATTCCCACTTCCTACCCTTGACAGTGGTGTTGCATGAGCAGAGTTCTTTGACTCTTCTCAAACTCCAAACAAGAATCTTATTATCAAGTCTTTCCTTCCACCGGCACTGCCCAACCCTCTCCTCTAGGGGCAGGGCCATGAGAGAAAGCCTTCATTAGCTGCACACTTAATTTGTCAGACCTGTTCTAGGCAATTGTTACCTAATGCAACAATGTTCACCACAACACTATGAGGAGCAGACACACAATCTCTACTGTTGGACAGGTTAGAAAACAAAAAATCAGATTTGGGCATGGCTATTTCCAAGGTCCCCTCAGCCATGAGAGGTAGATCTGAAATTTGTATGTGACTTGCTTTTAGGCTAACTTGACATGATCAATAACCCACTTGTCTTTGTTTTTTGGTCCTGCTTCCCCAGTGCGAGGGCTTTTGTCTCCCCTTTCATTTGATGCTTCTAAGACCTCTGTTAGCTTTAAAGGCTACCACTGTCTTTGTGGTAGAAAAATAAATTTGCCCACGGAAGGCGAAGTGCGATTCTGTTTCACAGAAGCTTTATCAAACATCACATTGACTCTGGCTCACGGGCTCACTGGCTAAAGCCTGTGATGGAAAATGAGCTTTTCCATCACATGATGGTCCCACTTGGAAATTAGGATCCTGTTAGGATGAGGAAGGGAGGTGTGCCTGCTGCATAGCAACCACGATGTCTATTATTGGTGCTTGCAAGGCACCAATGGTGGGAGTGCATTCTGGGAAATAAATGCAAAAGTGGAAGTTGAAAGAGTATTTAGCTTGCTATAGTGGTGCCATCTAAATCCTCAATGACATATTAAACTCATGGGAATAAATTAACCCCTTTCTACTAACGGATCAGGTTTTTCACATTACAAACTGTTTTCATAATGCTTAATTTGAGTTTCACAGTATCACTTTGGTCAAGGTTTTATTATTTCTATTTTATGTGATGAGAAAAAATGGCTTTGAGAGGTACAGTCAGGAAGTGGGATGGTGGGAATTCAGATTGAGGTCCTTAGGTGCCTTCTTCACTGGTCTTCTCACCAACTAAAATTCTACTTAAAATATTTGAATTTTTTTCCCAACCAGTTCAGAGCCATTATAAGTGGATGGTCCTAAAATAAGCTAGTTTAAAAGCAGTGTGTCCCTCCTCTCCCTGAGGGTGTTTGGGCAGGGGTGGGGCGGGGGTCCTCAGAGCTAGGGGCTGGTAAGAGCAAACTCTGGCTGAAGGATGTGCCCTGCGGCCTGGCTGCATTTGGGTGCCTTGGGACTCCAGAGAAGTCATGCATCACTCAGCCCTGGGTTTCCTCATCTTATAAAGAGGAAATAATCATACCTCCCTCATGTTATTTTTTTGGAACAAGTAAGTTGAACACTGAGAATAAAGATTTCAGTCCAGTGCTGGACCGGTTGCAGAAATTTAGTGAAATGTGGAAATTCAGGGTGACTGTCTCAGTTTGCTTGGGGCTGATAAGCTTCCTTGGATGAGACCGAAAATCTCAGACCAGCTGGAACTGGTCGGTCACCTGAGTGTTATCAGTTATTCTAACTGCGGGAACGCAATGGCTACGTAAAGAGTGCTCCTCGCCTTTGGTTAAATGATTTGGTTTAAGATAAGAAATGATAATCCTGGACACTGAGGTTTTTCCCAGCTAAGTGTTGACTATTGGACTCTGAGTCGTCTGCCTCCCAGGCTTCATTCTGACACACGAACTGCAGCTGCAGGGAGTTGGAATAACTAGGATTCAGGTGTGCACTTGGGAGCAGTAGTCTAGATGGTAGTCTGGCTGCTGACCTTGATGGGTCCTTGTCCTTCTCTGGGTCTCTGTTCCCTTTTTGGAGACAAGGAGAAAACCTGGGCAGCAATATCGAGATACATTTCTCTAATTCTTTCAGTTCCTAGACACATTTTTTATGTCACCATCTCATGCAATTTTCACTATGATTTAGAAGAAGGTATCATTACTTTTAACATTTCCTGTCCCCAATTTACAGATGGAGAAAATGAGGCTCAAAGGAGACAGATTGCCCAAAGCCACACAAACAGGAAATGATTCTGATGCAACTCAAGCTGAGTGCTTCTGACCCACAGCCCATCTGCCTAGATAAGCACCAAGGGCCCCTTCTGCTTCAAAACTGGTGACACAAAGCTCAAATGGCCTACTTTTAGTCTAAACAATGAAGAATCACATGATCAATGCCTTGAACTAATCATTCACTACTTGTGAGGGTGGGAGAAAATGTCTTTTGTGGAGGGCCCCTCCATCTTTTGCTCTTTCAGGCATAGGAAAAGAATAGAAGGAAAAACAAAATCTTCTCTAGCCCCTGTGGAATAAGAAAGCGAGATACTTTCACGGTCAGCGGATGCTTTGATCACAAGTTAGCAGAATGAAGACAGATTGACTAAGTGTGGACTGTGACTTCAGCACATTTTTAATTGAGCAGAAACCTGATTACTCACGTAGGCATGGTACGCTGTCGCTCACACAAACGCACGCTCATGCACGTACATGAAGCTAATCAGGATCCAAAGAACTCTCTGGAAAGGATGGTTAATTGATTCTAAAAATACCTCCATCAACAAAAGCAGCGACACCCTTGTCCAGGGTTCTGGGAAATCAGCAGGAAGTTTCACCCATGAATTCTCAGTTGCTAAAGTAAACCTTTATTTCAGCACAACAAATTTTATGGCGCCATAAAAAAGCAGAAAGTCAACAGCTCTATCTAGTATCGACGGAACCAAGAAACTATTGATTATATAATGTCTGAAGGGCACAGGAACATGAACCCTTATCCTTAATAAAGTACTTGAAAATCTTAGCAGTATCACATCTGCTTTTGCCCAGGAAAACCCTACATATTAATACATATATAATGTTTCATTACTTCCTCTTTGAGTGCATAAACCTTGGGAACCCAGTCAAAAATTTTTTTCTGAGATAATATTGAGGTGCCTTGTTCCTTTGATTCCTCCCTGCTACCAAACCTTTGAGATTCATTCATTGGACAAATATTGACCGGTGCAAGGCTGTGTTCCAGGCCCTTGCAGTTTGGTCTGAACAAGGAAAGGCTGAAGCAAGGTTTTTGTTAATAGGATTCCACGCTTGATACATGGGAACCACCACGGCTGATCTCTAATGTAGCCATGTCTTCCCACCACCACTGCCATGGCCACTACCTAGGACTCACCATTGCTTCCTGGGTCAGCTCCTGGCTCCATATCTGCCTTTCATTCCTTCCATTCTCCCGAGACAGGCAGAGTGACCTTTCCCAGATGAACATGTCATCATGACCCTCCTGGCTTGAAACCTTTTCTGGTTCCTCACTGACTTCTTATTGGGGGAATGACTTGGTAAATGTCTAGCCCCCATGCTATACCCTTGAAACTAATATAAAATCATATTGAATTGCAACTGTAATAAAAAAAAACATAACAAGAGCAAAGCATAAGTTCCAATACCAGCCTTGGCCATGGGGCTGGCACCGGCTCACCTGCCCGGCCCCAGGTTTCCCGTCTCACTTCTCTTCTCTGCAAGGCCACCCTGCTCGTCTCCCTGTGGTTCTGGAAACCCACCCACCTAGGTTCTTGCATGCACTTCCCCTGGAGGAGTCTTCCCCCTGTGCCTCTGCAGGTTAGGCACGGGTGACTCCGTGAGTGCCGCGAGGTGAGGGACAGGGCAAGTGCCATTCTTTGTTTATCCAACTACTTTGAGCTAAACTTCTTTCCCTCCTTTCAAAGAGTGGATCTTGATTCATATAAGCAGGGAAGCATCCAACTTCATGCAGAGAGAAGCCTAAGGCCCTCCTTAGGTTGACTGCATCATTTACTACGTCCTTGTGAGGGTGGAAGAAAATGTCATCAGATACCCCATTAGCGTACCAGGTGAAAACTGAGATAGTTCCCATCATTGGGAAACCGGGTCACCAGAATGCTCTCCCTCCCCTTGGCTCCTGACCCCTCCCCTGCCCCATCCCCCCTCTCTGCTCGTATCTCTGGCTACATTCTCAGAAGGCTCCCACCAGGTGGCAACCCTCTCCTCCAGCTGCACCTTGGGCCCAGTGGCCACAGTGACAGATGCTCTGGTTGGCCAGGCCAGGGTCACAGGTCCACCTCAGGAATCACCCCACCCAATGGCAAGAACTGTGAATAACGGTGGCGTGATTTTTCATATTGGAAATTTAGGTGCTTGTATCGCATTAGAGGAAAGGGTGCTGAGCCATCAAAGAAACGAAATGTGTGGACACCTTTCGGTAGCTGTAGATGTGGATTGGTGGTGAGGAATACATAAAGGCAGAATAACCTGACCACATCAATGTTGCACAGTTTGATGCCTTCTTTAAAATGGAAGAGGGTTTTGTTTCAGGTAAGATGTTGCCACGTGACATAAAAAGCCAGCCACTGTTAACAATAGCGGAAACCTGACGTGGGGTGTATGGAACCTGTACATCTGCAACTGCTCTAAGATAAAAGTTTGGTTAAAAACACTAGTAACCAATAGAAAAATGTATCTTATTCCAGGATCTCAAAGGCCTATCCTACAGCTGTCAGAGAAACAAAATAAAGTTATGCAGTTATGCACCTTGTAGGAAAGAGGACGACAGACTCTACCTCTGGTGGCAATAAACATAAAGCAAACCTGTGTGTGGAGGGGAGTGGGAGCTGGAAGAACTGGTAAAATTCAGCCCACTTTACTGGGATTTAAGAAATCGTCTCTTCTCCTGTATTTGTCAGAGGAGGTAAGGCAGATACTCAGGACTTGCTCTGTTCTTCGGTTGTGTTTGTGCCTGAATTCATTTGTATCAGGGGTACTACTTCTAATTATATCACTTAATTAGTACATAACCTGATAAAATAGAAGTGCAATAGGAAAGTGGATATATCTGAAATTTAAGTCAAATGCTCTGGAAAGACTTGATAAAGACAACTGGCTAATCGAATTGCTGTTAAATTAGGCATGGTTAAGATAACTAAGTGATTAGGAAAAAAATTATAGGAATCTATGTGGAATCTGCGCTCTGATTTCTTTCCAAGTGTTTAAAGTTATCAGTCTACTCCAGGGAAAAATGAGGACTCATATACAATGCAGAATGGATATATTGCACAAGAAACATGATGATTTGATCTCCAATCACTGAACCCATAAATGGAAAATGCTGTCCTTAAATTAAAAGATTGGTGACTAAATGAAGAATTATATGCGCGTATATTTAACTAAAACCAAACTCATAAAATACGTTCACCCTGTTAACACATTTTTCAATGAACGAACCAACTTTCAGATTTATTCATATTGCATAAAAGGGTTCTATTTTGTGGGTGAATTGCAACAAACAAAAACTAAGTTATTGAATCCTCTCTATACATTCTTTCTAGCTTGCAAAATCTGTTCTAGATAGGATACATTTTCTCTGATTGCAATCAACCCAAAGATCAGTGTGTTATTTTTGATAGCATGAAGCAGAAATTTATAGAGATATAAAAATTGTTGGTTATTAAGGGATAAATTCCACTTTTCTCTCTCTCAAGCATTAGTTTATGGAAAGTGCATTGTTTCCCCCCAATAACTCAGCTGAAATGAGAAAACTAGATCATCTGAGCTGATGCATATGTCATGTACATATGGAAATTTCACAAAAATCTCACTGCTTTTACATTTTTAGGAGTTTCTTACCATAGGCTTGGCTCTGGATTTTAAGCCATTGTGTCTAAAATTTGATTTATGGATCATCTTATGGATTCATCTTATGCTGCCTCTTCACTCACTTTCCTAACTAATCACCCCTCTCTCTTGCCCCCTGAGAGGTCCTTGGAGAAAATATACTTCTTTGAAGATAGGTCTGGATTTGCTACTGTTAAAATAATGGCACATTAGCAGGACTATTTCCTGTGTGTATACTGTTTGTTTTATTACAAGTGTTTGCATACACATCATTTCATTTGAACACCATAACAAGCCTCTTTCCTTCCCTTTTACAGTTAAGAAAACTGAAATTCAAAGGCTGGGAGTCATTTGTTTGAAATTCCTTAATTGATAACCAGTCGACCTGGTATTTGGATTAGGAATTTACAACTTCAAATCCAGAGTTCCTTCCTGAAACACCAACACAAACATCAAGTATCCCAGGTTTTATTTGCTCCTTTTGGATCACGCCCATCACACAAATCTTTGATTACCTTTTCATTCATTTAACAAAGACTTTATTGAGCATTCATTGTATGCTAGGCAATTCGTTAGAAGTATTCATGGAGGCACATTATTCAAAAGCCGAAGCCTCATTCTGCGGATGTTTTGGGACTAGGGTTCCCCCTTGAAGCTCCTCCTAGCAGTTGAAGCTCAGAGGAGCACCCATAGCCATGTTAGCAGGCTGCCCTTGGTTAATTGTGCAATTATCGTAGGCAATATGATGGTGTGAACATGTGCTCCTGATAATTGCCACCATTTCCCATGGAGTGGGATGCATTCATTTACCACATTATTATTGCAAAAAAAAAAAAAAAAAAAAAAAAAGCGTGTGATTTTGCTGAAAACCATGTCATTAACTCGTACCTCCCTGTGTTATTTTAGCTTAAACCACATCTCAGGACTTCTCAAGAGCTATTAGGAACAATGCAGGCCACGCCTTGTGGTTCCGTTGGCGAGAGGGCTTCTAGGCTGAGTGTGTTTGTAGTTGATTGTTTTTGGGCCAGTTGTTGGTATCCGTTTCCATTTATTGTGAGCTGGTGCCAGAGAATACGTGCTTCACCATAGAACCTCATGGTTTCGCTCCTGATTCTGCACAAGTGCTTTCCATTGACCCGTTTCTTCTCACCACTCAAATACCTGTAGGGTTTGTTCAGCTTAAAGCAACAACGGGACCTCTCCTTTATATACTTCACGAACTGTGAGGGTGACAACGCAGCATTATTAATGTGTGACCCTGCCACCCTGGAACGGAGCACTGTGCATGTCCTGTGTTTAAAGAGCTTCTGCCTTTCATGTCTGAGTGATGGAATCATTTTTATTCTTCTCTTAATTTACATTTTTAATGTCATATTGCTATCATATAGCACTTGCAAATAGAGAAAGGTTTACCCCTCATTCTGCTTTACTAACTCAGTATCCATTAACATTTGGTATATTTCCTTTCAGTCTTTTTTCTCATACTTGTGGTATATATCAGTTGCTGGGGACCCCCAGGGATGGTGGTGGGGTGTGGAGCCCCACAGGCCAGGCCAAGCCTGTAAGACCTGGCCAGAAAACCGGGAAAACTGGGGGCATACAGGCCCCCATACTGTAACTGGGGGACCATGGTTGGAACATGGGAATTTTCTATACAATCTTTGAAGCTAGCAAACTTCCCTGACTTGCTTATTGTAACAGCAGCAGATGTTAAACTTTAACCTGCATGCAACCTTACCCTCCCTATTTTTATGAGCCACCTGGAGTCCCTGTTGATATCTTGTCCAGCAGACCATACCCAGGGGCAAGACATCCCCATTCTTTCTATTGTTGTTTAAATATAACTCTTATTATATAAAGCATTCTCCTTTCATAATGACCTATGATGTGTACGTGCACCCCCGACCTTGGCTACCCAATAAAAATGTTTGAAGAGGGAGGCTCGAGGCCCTTGTCTCTCTGACATTAGCCAGCCTTCTCTCCCCTAGCACAAGCTGCCTGGGGAGTTTTTGTTTCATCCTTGGCACTGAGGGATCTCTGCGGGTTAGGGGTTCCTCAGCAATCAGTAAGTACAGCAGGCAGAAAATTTGATTTCTTTTTTCTTCACCTAAAGGTACTTCTTTATTTTCTCGTGCTTCAAAATAGTCTTATAAGAAACCTTTGGACCCAGCCAGGGCACATAACCAGGTTGCAAACCAGGTCTCCAGTCAGGTCTGTGGCCAGAGGCAGGTGAAATGCAACCGTACATTGATGTCTGTCTCCCTCTCTGCCTCTCTCCCATTCCCTCTTTCTAAAAATAATGAAATAAAATCTTTAAAAAAAAAAAAAAAAGAAACTTTTGGAAATGAAATGGATTGGTGCCTTTCCTTATGTTTCTGGATAAATATAACTACAAACTCTGAATCTTACATATAAAACCAATATAAGAGGACTCTGAAAGATGGAGAAAAAAAGACAGACTGGCGAGGGACCTCAAGACTCAGCGGACGATAGTCCTCTGGATTTTCTTTTGGCCTTATATATCCCAGAATGGGAGCTGGAGAGGCTGACACCTTGGACATGACAATGTGCTCAGGCCAAAAGCCCCAAGGATAGATTGCACTCTTTAGCCAGAGGACCAGGAAAGGGCAGCCTAGCAATAAAGCAAGCTTTTACACATTGATCACCAGATACCACAAGAAAAAGTACAGCCCTGTGCCACCCTTTTTACCCAAGGCTGCATGGGGAGCCTGGATGGACTTCCACTCTCAGCCAGTGGTAGGGATCTACCTCAAACACCTCGCTTTCCGGAATGGTGTCAGAAGGCAAAGTAGGGACCTGGGACTTCCATCCTTGCTGGGCAGGAGTGAAGCCCTCCCCCCATGCCCCTTACCACCAGCCAGAGCAGCAGCTGCAGAGCCTGAACCCCCACTCCCACCCAGGAGTCACAAGGAGACCCCCCCACCAAGTGTCAACAGAGACCACTGGGGTACATGGAAGGGATGAGGCGATGTCCCTCTTCTCTCTCTGGCTTGGCACCGGTGTGCTAACACAGAAGATCTAAATAAGACCCAGAATCAAAGAACCCCAAATGTCCAGAATTCAATTTTAAAAAATTACTCATTATTCAAAGAACAAGAGCAATCTTAAGTGAGAAAGACAATCATGGGACACGAACACCTAGATGACAAAAGGTTAGAATTATCTGGCAAGGGTTTCAAAGTAGCCATTATAAAAATTTTTCATTGAACAAGCATGATGAACATGGTTAGAAAAAAAAATATTCAGAAAAAAAAAAAATCAGATATAAAGAATAACCAAAAAGAAATAGTAGAACAGAAAAAAATATAACATCTAAAATAAAAATCCCAACAGTAGAATGGAGGAATAAAAGAAAACACAGTAAAACCTTAAAATAAAACAACAGAGAACTCAATCTGAATAACAGAAAAAGAATTTTTAAGAAATGGACAGAGTCTCAGGGGCCAGTGGAATTAACATTCATGTTGGAAACAGAGGAGAAAGAAGGTAGAGCTGAGAACATGTTCAAAGAGATATTGGCTAGATTTTCCAAACTTGACAAAAGACAAACCTATAAATTTAAGGTGCTGAGTGAACCAAGGATAAACTCAAGTCTATGCCAGATACATCATCATAAAACTTCTGAAAACTGAAAAAAAAAAAATCTTGACATCAATAACATTTGCTTATAGGGAAAAAACTGAATGACAACATATTTCTCATCAGAAACCATATCCATGGCTGGAAAGCAGTAGTATATAAATAATCTGTAAGTACTGAAAGACAAGGACTGTCCATTTAGAACTCCGTATCCAGAGAAAACATCCTTGTAGAAAGAAGAAGAAATAAAGACATTCTAAGGTGAAGGACAATGGAGAGAATTTGTCACCAGTC
The DNA here is from genome assembly GCA_004026585.1 of Noctilio leporinus. Lineage (NCBI taxonomy): Eukaryota > Metazoa > Chordata > Mammalia > Chiroptera > Noctilionidae > Noctilio > Noctilio leporinus. The sequence continues at coordinate 281,559 of PVIW01000786.1, forward strand.
AAGGAAAGTAAGTGAATTCCTCTAAAAAGAAAGTAAAAGTCTCCCCCGTGGGAAAAAAAAAAGGAACCTTAAAATGTCAAGAAGGAAGAAAGAAAAATGGAAAGAGTAAAAATATGTATAAATGCAATAGACTTTCCTTTTTCTCTGATTTCTAAACTATGTTTGATGGTTGAAGCAAAAATTATAACGGTCTCTGATGTGGTTATCAGAGTATGTCAGAGCAGGAAGTATTTAAAACTGTTGCATTATTGATGGGAGCAGGCCAAAGGAAGTCCTGGTGGGGGTGGGTGACTATGAAGGGCAGATCTTTGTGGTGATGGAACATATCTGCATCTTGATCATTGCGGTGCTGACAGGAATCTATGCAGGCCATACAATGTCATAGAGCTCCACACATGCAGTGTCCTGTCAGTCTCCTGGTTTTGGTACCATTTGAAAAGGTTTGATGTAGTTGCATAAGGTTTAACCATTGAGGAAACCTGAATGGAGGGGACATGGGATCTCTCTGCACTAGCTTTTACATCTGTCATTTAGATCATTAATAATTATAGATGGTAAACCTGACATTATTTCCAAATAACCAATGTTAAAGAATGAAATGGGCAGCCAGCAGATAAACAACTTTTTGCATATTTGTATGGTGTATACTACTCAGCGACAACTTGGATGAATCTCAAATGCCTTACGTGAAGTAAAGAATTGCATGAACAGAAGTATATACACAGTGTCATTCCATTTATATAATGATCTGGAGAACGCAAAACTACAGGGAAAGAATCCTATAAGTGGATTCCTGGGGGTGAGCTTGGCTACTGGAGGGGAATTTTGGGGTGATGAAAGTGTTCTGTGTCTGTGGTGATGCTGTAGCTGGAAACAATTTCAAAACTTACAGAACTACGTACATCCCACCTCTGTAAACTCAGTTTAATAAAAATGAACAGAAAGCATGATAATATACCAGTAATAATTGAGTACTTGTGCTATGTTTCTTTTGTCACTATCAGAACCTGCACTCACAAATCCCTGGGAGCAAATAATTTTGCTTCTGCGGGAGGGGGCTCTGTTATTTCCGTAGATTGTATCCTCCAACATTGCAGTGCAAGAGTGGATACCAAGGAGCAGAGGGATAAATGTTATGAACATTTTTACAGCCTTTGAAAAATAATTGCAAAGTGACTTCCCAGAAGTGTGCTTTCTTTTAACCCATTTGTAATGTCACTCCCAGGGCATGAAAGTGCTTCTTTCTCTGCACCCTTGTGGGCAATAGCAGCCCTGCTGCTGTGTCACTTGGCTCCATTTGTTTCAGATGTCCCTTGAGAGTTAAAGGGTTAGTATTTCCTGGAGGCTTTGTATTGACGGCACACAGGGTCAGGTGGGCAGAGCTGAGCCCATGCTATTTACAGTTCACGAAACATCCCATTAAACATTCACACTCGTGTAGGACAAGCTATGAATACTATTCATTTATACCTACTGCAGTGTGTGGTTCCAGTAATTACCACCGATGTTCTTCACTGGAATGTTGGTGACATTCGCAGACAGGAGAAATTAAGGAGGTGTCTCTATCCTGGTTCTGGAGGGGGGAGTCCTTTTTATTTTTAATCCTTGTTCTTTGGCCTCTGCCTGTTATCTTATTCACACACCATCATTCAATTGCTTATGTCTTTCTATGCCCCATTTTAATGATCCTCTGGAATTTGGGTTGATATACTAGATTAATTTTCACTGTGTCTTAAATATGATTCAATCTCACAAACAGCTCAAAATGCACACTTGAGGATCTATGATCTTCATCTACCCCTTTTCTGTAGTTGCAGGGATATCTTTTTCTACTTGCTATTGCTGGGGACAGGTGACGCTGTACCCCACAAAGATGTGGCTTTCTCAAACACTTTCACTGAAAACTATGACTGTAGCAGGTGCGTTTGGGAGGGCTTTGCTTCTGCACTGCAATGACAGGCCCTGTTTTATAGCATCTCCTGGTTTTTGGTTGAATGTGAGCTATTTCTAGATAAGCATGTCCCTAAAAAACAATCCCCTACTTAATGAGAAGTCCCCTGCTGCTTTTTTACTTCCTCCCCTACCCTAATATATGGTATGTTTTCACTTACTTTATTTCATTTAACTTTCAGGCCACTCTTCAAAGGAGAGGATAACACCCCATTCTGTGTGTACAAACTATGATGACAAAGTGCTCCCACGTTGCTGGACATTATCCCCTACACAATGTGTGACTCTTCTTGGCAGATAGCTGGCCAGGTGGGCTTCACCTGCACATAGGGGAGATCTTAGCTGCTGTCCTGCTCAGGCTGTGTCCCACTGCTACACTGCCAGATTTTTGACTCATGTCTTCTTCTACAGCAGCACCTATATATGACATGCCAGCTCCCCTCTAGGCTTCTGGGGATGCTTTTCAGCGAACAAAACAGATCCCTGCTCCTGTGATGTTCACACTCCAGTGAGGAAGGCAGAACAGACCATAAATCATAAGCATTATAACTTAGTAAGAAATAGTGTACGTGAGAGGTGAGTGCTTCGGAGGACAATAAAAGCAGAGGAGAAGAAGCCATCAAGAGTGTTAAGGCTTGTGGTGACTGCAATGCTAAATGGGCAGGCAAAGATAAATCTCCCTGAGAAAGTGATGTGAGAGCAAATCCCGATGTCTGTGTGAAGAACATCTGGGCGCAGGGGACAGCCAGTGCAGGGGACCTCATGTGAAATGTGAGTTGTTTGTGGCTGGGGAAGGAGGGGCAAGGTGGGAGAAGCTGCAAAGAGGTTAACAGGGAGACCCCATCATCAGGGCCCTGTAAAACCTATGCCATTTGGCTAAGACCTAGCCAGTATCTCTGTTGTCATGAGCAGATGCAACATCCTTGATAAGCAAACCACCATTTAACCCGCCAGTATGGACTCTGTTGGCCAAATCCGCTGCAGAAATGTTCTGGAAACCTTCAATCTTGTTTCTAGCAAGACTTGGCATCATTTCAAAACTATTCAGTCAATGCAGTAAATATGAATTAAACATTTAGAGTTGTATTAAATATTCGAAAGATAGGAGCCAAAACAGTCTATCAAGTAATTGTACATATTTGTGCATTTACAAAATGCATATTCATGAGAGCTATGTAAATATAGATTTAGTCACGGCCTCTTCCATGCCCCGCCGACCTGTGGCTGAGCTACAGATGGTAATTTTCTTGCATCTGATTACAAGAATGACATACTAAACCATTTTGAAATTGGTCTAGGAAGAGATCGCTGATTGATCATAAGTTCAGTACTCTTAAAACTGGGGAGAAGAATGTTCTAGAATATGCCTGTCCTTGTCATAGGCATTTGAGAAAGAAATGACAGTTGGTCTGCAGAAATAACCCCCTGTACCAGTCTTTTCCCCGTAGAAGTGGCTTCCACACTATTTTCCACCAGGAGTCACAAAATAGAAGGTGTTCACTGTGAGACGCAGCTAGGGTCTGGCTAGAACTAAATCATCCTTTCCTGCTCAAAAATAAAAGCACACTGGAATGCTAGGGAATGAGAATATGGTATTTGGGGGTTAATATATAATTCAACTTAATTTATTCAAAAATGTGGCCAACTTCACTAAGGCATCTCTTCATAGTAATGTGACTGGCACCCTCCCCCCCATCACAATTGCTCATGACAACTCTTGTGGGTCCTTTGGCTTCATCTGAAGACTTTCTGGATAAAAGAGATTGCTGGGAGCACACACACACACTAATTTTCTCTTTGTGTGAAGATCTGATGTGAAAACATCTCTGAGGATCAGAATCTTTTGAAGGGATTCCTATTTCCTCAGGTCCTGGTACTCACGCTAGCACTCTGCTAGGATTCTGTAAGACCCAATGTGTCTGAGGCACAGACACTTTCTCTCAGAAACTAAGTCTCATCCTGAAACTTCTTCTGCTCCTCAAATGTTTTGAGGAGATTGAGGAAAGGAGAGATAGAAGCAGACAGATACTAGCTAGCTACATAGGTAGATTAAGAGATGTAGTTGGTCTCCATATTTACTGTATATATCTTTAAACTCCAACCAGTGGACTGTACCACCCTTCATCCTTGATAGCGATAGGCGGAAATGATGCCCTAGTATATGGCACTGGCCATCACTGGTTATTATTATGTGGGACCTTAGCCTAGTTAGGTTGATTGATATTTGGTCAGGATGACTCTAGAAGCATACTGAGCATGGGCCACTGTCTTATGGAGTCTCCCTGTTGGAAACAAAGGGCTTTTGATCCTGTAATAACTTAGCAGTGAGAAGCCATGACTAGATTAGGTGAGCCATGTGGTTACTCAGCTTGAGGTAGCCTTTCAGGACCTTCCAGTCTCAATCAAAGTCCTCCTGTGACTGACCCTTGGTACCTGGCCCTCCAGCCCCATGACTTTACCTCTCACTTGTCCTCTACTCATTCATCCCCACTCCACTGGTCTCCTTGCTGCTCCTTGAGCCACCTCAGGTCCTTTGCATCTGCTGTTTCCTCTGTCCAGTGTGACCTGTTATTTGTGGGGTGTCTTCCCTTATGTATTTATGAAAAAGTGGCCTCTCAGTGGGGTCTCCCATGACTACCATCAAGATTTCACCTGTCTCTCCAACATTTTATTTCCCATCTTTGCTTCCGAGCATCTACTGCTCTTTCACATAGCATCTGCCTTCCCCCTGCAATGCATATTCACTGAAAACGTCAATGACTGAACACCCAAAAGCAAGAAGAATTCATAGGGAAGTAGCAGAAAGAAGCATCGCTAATGAACATAGGTTTTGGTTCCTGTCCAAGGTCCATCCCTGTAAAAGCTCTTTATTATTAAACAAGTGGGGTGGTCTTTACTGCACCCCCTCAAAGCAAAATCTCTAAGCAAAAGCAATAGTCCAACTTGAAGGCTCTGTTTTCTCGGCATGCAGGGAGCCTTGGAGGCTGGGTTCCCACGCAGTGAGCAGGGATGTGGGTTCTGGTCCCTGCTTCCTTCCCCAGATAACTAGGTCACAGACAACTGGTGTTTCCCCCTGTGGCTGAGGGGGGAGCGCACAGAAATCCCCGCCTCCTCCTCACTTTTCAAGCACTGCTGAACGCCCCCTAATGATTTCATCTGCGTGGCGTTCCGCTGGCTTTCCCACTCTCGAGCAAGGCGGTGGTGCCGGGGGGCTGAAGCATGCTCCGACTACTGACTGCAAACACGCCTTGATGAATTAGCACAACCAGGCCAGCCATTGACTTTCAATTTTACCCTTGATTCTTCCTCCAGCAGACAATTAAGGCGCAGCAGTGGCTACCTGCCGGGGAGACCAGCACCTCTGTCCTCTGAGAAGCTGCTTGGCATTCTTTCAAGTGATGAATGGCCTGGGCCAGCAGCTCTGGTAGGTTCCCTCACCTCCCAAGCATCCAAATCAGTGCACATATAAATGCGTGAAATAGAATAAAACACATTGAAATCACAAATGAGGAAACCAGCTTAGGTTACCTCCAAGTGCTGCAATGGGCATGGGGGCTGGAAAGTGCCTTCTTAAATTTAGCAAGGCAGTGAGTGGAAGAACAGTCACTGCATGAAAAACGTGGCCCACTGACAAGGTATCACATCCTCCTTCCCTGGGTGAGCAGTCCAGTCCAGCCTCGAAAACACCTGAGTCAGAGGAAAATGTCTCTTCAACAGTATTAAGGGACAATTTATTACGTGCATCCTTCCAAGAAAGCACAATGTCAGTGCAGGCCCATTGCATTTGCATTATTTCCAGACAATGGTGGCAGCAGAAAGGGACACCAATTTATTTCCGAGCAAGTGCAGGTGAATTGAATGTCTGTTGGGTCTGAGCCAGGGAAGACTTAACCCACTCTGGGCTCTTGAGTGTGTGAGGAGATTTTTGGAGAGGCCTTAACTGGCTTTTTTGTTTAAATGCTGCTTCCGGGAGCCTGTGCTTCTCAATCACTTGATCACAAAAGCTCTCACAGTGTGGAAAGGATGGAAAAAGAAATCTGTGTAGAATGGGAGAATCTGGTTGTATGTCCTGGCCCAGTGAATCCCTTCCTTGGCGACCTGGGCTGATCATTCAGTCCTTTGAAGGCTCATTTGTTTTACCAATGGGTCCAAGAATACTATCCTGCATGGTGGTTGTGAGGATCCAGTAGGCATATGTATTAGAGAGTACTTTGTGAATTATAAAAGGGCCACTGTTTTGGGTGACAGCCAATTGGGATTCCGAGCAGAGAATGTACCTCAGAAGAATCATCCAGAAAGAGGTAACCACAGATACCTCTTTGAACCCTGGCCTGAGAGACTTACAGACAAGCAAAAGGTCATGGTAGAAAGTATCTGGGAGACAGCTCTTCGATGGCACTTGTTTCTCACATGAAAGAACCAGGCATAGGGCAGGAAGCAGACTGAACCTCCTGGGGGATGAGGGGAATCCGAATTACCTTTACTCTCTGTCCCATGTTGGCATGCTGCAGAGCGCCCTGTACACAGAAAGAGCTTGATAAATGTTGGTGGAATTGAGAGAACTCTTTCACTCTCAAACATGACCAGAGTTACTGTTGACAATGACAGGCTGGAATCTTTACTCTTTGAACCACACTCCAAGGATATCTTATTTTAATATCAAACCTTGCAGGGAAGGTGTTTACCGGTCACATAAGTTGTTTGGAAAAGAAACATGGCCCATGTGAGCAGTGACATCCTGGTGACGGCTTCTATTGTTAACTTGCCTGATAGGAATTCCTCCAAGTCTTGAAGAGTATTTCACTCTTATTAAACCATCTTCCAAGAACGATTGTCACATAGACAGCAGGACAAATATCTACAAGATGCTGCCCGATGCAATACTTTCTTGAGGTCTCTGAAGGGTCTACTGAAGTAGGTACTATATTATTTCCATTTCCAGGATAAGAAACTGAGGCTCTGAAAGGGAGTAATGCTCTTGGTAATGCACAGGCACTGCTGGGACTGGTATTTGAACCTCAAGCTCTGAATGTTAAGGGCATTCCAGGAATACTATCCCATCAAACACCAAACAGACGTCCTTGGCTTCTGTTCCTCTTTCCCGGTTTTTCCTGTGTCCCTGGTTCCCTAAAAGCTTTTATTAGCTTGGTGCTAGTGCCATGCTAGGTTCTAAAACAGGTGGGAAATGAGCAGAGAAGGCTCTGCTCTGGTGTCTGAAGGGCTGGTAAGAAGAGGGTTTGCAGGCAGAAAGGTAATTTCAAGTGCAGGTGACCCTTTCAAGCACTGACCCCAGCCGTCTCCAGTCTGAAATGGTTTGTTGGCAAGAACCCAACTGCCTGGAAGAGGAAGATTTTATGCTTCTGCATGAAACCTTCCTTGGACTCCCAGGTCCCCTTTCATCCGGGCTTTTCAAGTTCCTGCCTCCACTTCCCACCCCCCCTGGCTTGGGTGTCATAAATGAAAGATGGGTGTGACACACTCAAGTGGAATCTGCAAACTGCCGATCCTTTAAAGCTGACTTTTGTAAATACCAATAAAACAAGTCTCAACACTCCTTCCCCAGTTCAGGGAACTCACGCAACCCCTGACTTTTGTCCTTCCACCTGAAACTGAAACTTTAGCTCCTCCAGCTTCTCCTTTTCCTGCCGCGCTTTGATTCTAAGTAAATTCGTCTGTGATCGTTTCTGATTTCCTTCCTTTGTCGGCCTTCACTTTGTCTAACCAGAGGGTTGGTTCTGTTTGCCAGATGAATTATCCCACTCCAAAGTGTCAAATTCTGGGAGCATCCCATATCTAATAGTCACTCAGTATGTGTTCAATGAATAAATGAATGGATGAATGAATGAATGAACCATAGCCAGGCTTGAGGACCGGCTCTATCATTTATCCGTTACTTGACTTTAAGAACCGTATTTAACCTCTTCACCCCTCTATTTCTGGTCTGTCCAAAGTGCATGTAGCAACTGAAAATGACTTTGGACGGAAAAGGGTGGGGACAAACAGCAAATCATTCAAATCTCCCGGTGTCAAAATAAACACACCTTGTCTGCTCACTGGCTTTGTGGAATCTCTCTTGTCCAGCTCATATTCCTCCTGTGCGGGAGGAGGCAGAATGAAGAAAAACCCAACACAAAGAATTTCGCCCAGTCTCTGCCCTTGAGGTGAATTTCTTGCTGACTGTAAGATTCTCTTTTTGTGTTCTATGCTCTGTTCTGAAGAACGTGGACAGAAATTCCCCCAAGTGTCCTTTCTACGAAGCCCCCCACCCCCCAACACCTTTTACGTATCTCCCAAAGGCAACTCTTCAATCGCTGCACACTGTTCCTTTTTCCTGAGTCACCCCATTACCTAAAACGGGGTAGGCCTGCACCTGCAGCGATGAATGTTTGCTGAATAAGCTGAATTGTCAGTGGCGGAGACTGTGCATTCTGGCATCCTGCGGTACCTGCCTTGGCAAAAGGTACTTGTCCAGACTAGGAGAAGAGAAAATTTTAGGCATAGACACTCTTTCTTGAGCAGTCCTAGCAACATCCACTCTGTGCTTGAAAAGAGTTCGATTCGGACAAAACTGCATGCGGTGTTCTGCGGTGACTTATAAACCCCAGTTAGCAGCAACAGCTGGGCTGGCTGCCTATGACTCTCTAGAGATCCTGATTCACTAGTTTTGGGGTGAGATTTTGGAATAATAAAATTTTAATTCTATCTAGCTATATCTATATCTATTAATCATCTATCCACCCACCCACCCATCCATCTTCCCAGGTCATCTGTAGAGAGAACGGACCACTAGAACTGAAGCTTAGAGACTTGAGTTGGAATGAAGGTGGCTCTACCACTCATTAGCAACTGTAATGGTAACTCATTTCCTTTGAGCCCCAGGAAACCTATCTGTAAAATGACCAAAATAATCTACCTCCCAGGGCTTTCCAGGAATACAATTAAATAATAGGTGAACAAGAGAGACATGTATAGTAGGTTCTCAGTAAATACCAGTTGGATCTGAATGGGTTTAATAGTAGAAAATGGAGGGAGATCAAGGTTTCTGGGTCAGTTCATAACCAGGAAGGAAAAATAAGTGATTTGGATACAGGTAGAATGTGATGACTCATTGGCTGTGTTTTAAATTGCTCAGGGTATGGCAATGTAGAAAGGGCTCCTAGCCAGTGAACCTGTTCCCCAGGGGCAGGAGGAAGTCCTCTTGGACAGGACAGTTGTCAGTCCAAGCCAAAAGGTAATAGGATTAGCCCTCAAAGAAGTCAAGATAAGAGTGAGAAACTGTCTGCTTGGGGAGTGGGAGGGAGACCGCTCTTGTAGGTGCTTCCAAAGGGCACGTCCAAGTTGTGGGGTAGAGGAAAAGGCAGGATGGCAGATTTTGTTGGTTGCAGAGAACCAATTTGATGCCTGGGGCCGAGTGTGCAGCCCTTTCTGTCTGTGCCCTCACACGGAGCTGCAAGGCTGGCTATGATCACATGCTTTACAAGAAACAAGTATTCTGCAAGCTTACGGCCAAACTGACATGACTCTATCAACCAGAAACTTTTATTGTGTCCTTATAATATGCAAATATGGAAGGAATATAGAGCCTATTAGCCTGGGCTGGGTGTCCCCTGTTTTTCTTCTTTCGGTCCCTGTGGCTCTTACCTTACTGGATAAAAATCATTTGACTTTGTCTTTTCCACTGTATCATTTTTCAGTTTTTGTTTCTCCAGTACATAGCATATAATAGATACTGAAGATATTCAATCAAAGCAGCCTCGACGGAACTGAACTATGACTCTGAGCCAGAAACTTACATTAGGCTTATGCCTCCCCATGGGAAAGGTGGGTGTGCTTGGAGTTATTTTATGTTCTAATGTCAACATGGATGGCATCCCAACCTCTCAGCAGTTTCTGAAAAATTGGTGAAAAAAGGCCAGGAGCTTAACCCTGATTTATAAGGAAATAAGAGGGAATATTGTACTCTTAAAGTGAACCTTGATATGTTATAGTAGGATGTCAAATTAGCATGAATTTTGAGGTAAAATAAATCAAGTCCACGTTCTCCTGTGACTGCCCTGAATTGCCAGATATGTAGTGTTTCCTGGATTATGTCAGCAGTCAGGTGTGTGGCCGGATAATGCAAAGGCAGGGACTGTGTTTTTGCTCCTTGATGAAATGCCAGTATCAGGCACAGTGCCTGGAACATAGGGGGTGTTCAAGAAGTTGCCTCAGCTTCCCTGTCTGGAGAATGAAAACAACAATTCACATTTCACAAGTAGCAATGATATTTTTAATGCAAGGCACTGGGCCCATAACAAGTCTTCAACAGACATTAGTCCCCTCTTTCCAGCTGCTCCTCTCTTATTTCTAGACAGTTATTCACGTGCTTAGGGTGGGATTTGAAATATCTACGTTTTGGTGTTAGTTCTAAGCTTTGACTCTGGTTCTGCAGAATGGGGTTCTTACTGGGTCTAGTGCTGAGAACATCCCTTACTGCCTTTGAGGTTTAATTTTTCTATCAGCAAAATGGGTGGGTATGATACTGGCAACTACTCTCTGCTGGTGTTCTGGGAGGAAGAATGAGATAGTGTCTTAGAAAGAGCCTCATGCTTCAGAGATGGAAGGTGCTGTACAAATTCATGGCCCAGAAGCTCTATGCTATTAGCCTTCAGTGGTTTGTTAGATCTTTTCAAGCAGGACGCTGCCTGATCTACAGACATGGTTGCTAGCTCGGTCTCCTTCCTGAAAGCCCTTTGTGGTGACGTCAAGGCACCCATGAGTGGGTTGCTTTGTTTTCTTGCTCTTTCTGTCCCTCCTTTCCTTTATTTGCTCACTCTGAGGTTAAAAGTAAAAGGGTAGGAGGGAAAAAATGAAGCAATCGCAGGAATAATTGATTGATTCTGACTCTCACTTGCATTAGCACATTAATGACTATCTCTGAATTTGATCTGGAAACAAGAAGGTTGGACTAGATCCTCCCCAAGTTCCGAACCAGCTTTAAGGATGTGACCCAAATGCCTGTCAGAAGAGCATGTGAGGCATGAAAGTAGAGTTACAAATGTTGGGGAGGGTTTCTTCACAAGGGAGTAGGTTGTTGGTGAGGTTGGAGGAGTGATGGGTGAGTGGGGCAACCAGATTAGGCAGAACCTTGAAATCCAGGCAGGGATGTTGAGACCTGGCGCTGCACAGAGGTTTTCCTCCTTCTGGGAGGCGTATGGCAACTCAAAAAGGTCACCATCTTGTTGGTAGGAATGTAAGCTAGTATGGCTGCTATAGGAAACAAGAGATTCCTCAACAAATTAAGGATAGAGTTACCATATGACCTAGCAACCCCATTTTGGAGCATCTACCTGAAAAATTTGAAAACATTCATTTGTAAAGGTACATGTACCCCTATGTCCATTGCAGCATCATTAACAATAGCCAAGACATGGCAACAACCAAAGTGTCCCTTGATATATGATTGGATAAAGAAAATGTGGTACATATTTACAGTTGAATCCTACTAAGCCATAGGAAAAGATGAAATACTGCCGTTTGTGACAATATGGATGGATGGGTCTTAGAAATATTAGGCTATAGAAAATAAGTCAGAAAAATTCAGGAGCCATATGATTTTCATGCATATGTGGGATATAAAACTGAAAACAACAAGTGAACAAATAAGCCAAACAAACAAAAACTCATAGGGCAGGTGGAGGTGGAAGAGGGTAAGGGAAAATAAATGGTGGTAAAAAAAAATTAAATTACATTATAAAAACCACATAAACACAGACAACAGTGTGGTGGTTACCCGAGGGAATGTGGGGGAGGTAGTAAAGGATAAAGGGGGTCAAATTTATGTTAATGGAAGGAGATTTGACTTTAGGTGGTAAACACACAATGCAATATACAGATGTTCTAGAGAATTGTGCACTTGAAAATTATGTTATTAACCAATATCACCCCACTAAATTTGATAAAAACTAAAACTAAAACATAGCACCGATGTACTGTCTGGTGTTCCCAAATTCAAAGGATGTGATGCACCTTCTGGAGAAGACACATGTGTAGATAAGCTGTGTTCAGGCATGAGTTGTACCACTGTTGTCTGTGAATTCAATGTTAATCAATCAACAACATATGTTAAATGAACCATTTTAAAATAGAACACATTAAAAAAAGCTTGTAGATTGCTTGAGTGACGAAAATATTTTGACCAGAAGCTCAACCTGTATTTTCTAACTCTGCATTTCCTCTAGGAGCAATGGTTCCGTGTTGGTTAATTCAGTGTTCATGGTTACTTCACAGAATACAACCACCATGAATAATGAGGATTGGCAGTATCTGGAATATAAATCCTTCATCAGCCAGCCTTTGACACATTATGTTGAAATAACCAGCAACTCCCCCAATTTATTTTTGCAGCTCCCAAATTTAGGTGTCTTGCAATCTGAAAGTTTCATTTATTATTCATGTTATACATCAATTGCAGGTCAACTACAGCTTTGCCTCAGGTGAGTTCTCACTATGGGGTCAAGACTGATTTCAAACTCTTATCTAGAACATGCCAGTTTCTTTTCAGAGATGGATCTGAACCAGGCAATTATTTTGTGGCCTCTGCTTAGCCATGCATACAGAATTATGCCCACTCGCAGTCTGTTGGCCAAAGCAAAACATGTGACTGATTATTAATGAGATGGGGAGGTATAGTTCAACCAGGGAGACAATGCAGGCACTGGTCTGTGGATGGGGATGGATAATCCTATTATATATAGAAAGGAAAGGAAGAATAAATACTTTGGAAAAAATATAACTGCCATTTACCATGGTCCCATTTCCTTGGCTCATTTAACTTTCTACTATTGCCTTGTAATTAGGCAAAAGAGATGACAAGCAGTTGTCTACAGACAGACTATACATACTAATTCTTTAGAGGAAGGAAGTCTTTATACTTTGAACTAGTGTCTGAAACCATTAGGTGAGGCTTGTGTGCATGCACATGTGTGTGCTTCTTTGGGTCTGAGTTTGGGAAATACAGCAACAGTGTTGGTAAAAAGCACTTGATCAAACTTTAAGTAAGCTCTTTGAAAGTACCTTCAAGGCTTTTGGTCCAATGCCCTTGTTTTACAGATGAAGAAACGAAGCCCTAGAAGAGTGAATTGAGTGTGCAAAGTGCATATTTATTTGGTTGTCTGGTGCCAGGGCCTGGACAAGGAATGGGATCTCAGTTGACAAGTCCGTACTGATCTTCCACTGTATTCAAAGCGTGGTAATCACTCCTGAGTGATAGAGAAATGGTGACTGGCTAGGTCCTTTGACTGAAAGGGTGGCGTTTTCATTTATCTTTACATAGGAGGAGGAGATGGTTGAGAGGATGGGGTTAGAGGAGAGTAGAGATGAATCATGACATAGCTAAAAGATAAGTGCCCGAGTTCAGACAGACTCTGCTAAGATACTGCTGTGCTATAAAATAGCGCTAGTACACCTAATGGAGTTACCACTGGAGATTAGAGATCATGTAAGGTAAGTATCTGGCACGTATGAGGCATGAGATAAGCGTTTACCATTGCATTGAGCACAACTGTAATTTTAGACCCTACTGTTTGAGCAATTGGATTGTTGCGGCGAGACAAATTATACAACTTGACAACCTTTGCAATTTTTCTAGCTCCGCGTGGAAAGCGAGCAGAATTTCTACTCCCATTTTCTCTCCTGGCGAAAGAAGAGCCGGTGAGCAGAGGAGGCTGGAGGGTCAAGATGAGAGTGGTGCACCTTCCATAGACTGGTGCTGTGGTAAGGAGGGCTGCTCCTCAGCAAGCTGGGTGTTAGGAGCCCCTTTGAACTAGCCTTCAAGGGAGCTGAAAGGCAGTTGGGCTTTAACATCTTCATGGAGGTTTTCCACTCATTCTTTCATTCGCTTTCCCTTCCTTTTTTTCAAAATCGCCCAGGTTATTTCCTGGGCAAAATGGAGATGTGTGCATGTTGGTTGTATTTACAGCCAGTGAAAATTTCTGGATGGCTGGTGACATGGGCTGCTTTATAAGGCTGGGGATGAGGTTTCACCTTCTGCTGTCGATGAAGTTATTAAGTTTCCACAGAGTGCTTTTCCCCCGTGCCGTGCACAATAGGGTGCGTTAACAGGCAGGGTGCTTGTCACCCCTGAGTTGAATGGTTGTGTGAGCGAGTGAATGAGGTCTAAACGAATGCAAACACATCGCTCTCAGATCACAGATTGACCACAAACATTTCTCTGTTTCCTACTATCAAGCAGATGATTATATGAAAATACAAGACAGAACTATTTTAGTACATGTAGGAAAAAGAAGAACTCATTGAAGTATGATAGATCATTTCTGAGTCTTGGAAAAGCTAGAGTCACACGTGAAGGCTCTGTGAACAAGGACCACATCCCTACTGCTTCATGAGGACGCGCCTGCAGAGATCCCATTGCTGCCACTGAGCACCGAGGCCGCAGGCCACACCTGGACTCGGGATGCCAGAAATCTCACTTCTGTCATGCTTGCAAGCCAGCCGTTTCTAGCCCAAAAGGGCTTCCACCCTGGATCTGCTTTTCCATCCTGCTCACTTCACGATGGAGCTCTTACCAGGGGCATGTGACTGTGAGGTCGAGCGTTCCAGGGGAGGATGGGAAGGATGTGGGGAATTTCTTAAACATGGGAAACCCCAAATGCCTACAATCGTTTTCTAATGCTGGGAATCATTAAAAAAGAAAACCTGGGACAGTTTAACCTCTGCTTGAGTCTGGCTCTTACATCTACTCCATAGACCAGGGCTTTTCAACCTCAGCACTCTTAGAATTTGCAATCAGACCATACTCTGTTGAGAGGAGCTGTCCTGCACGTTGTAGGATGGGTAGCAGGATTCCTAGCCTTTACCTACTAGATGCCAGCAGTATTGCCCCCCTATTGCAATACCAAAAATATCTCCAGATGCTACCAAATACCCCTGGGTGCAAAATTGCCCCTGGCTGAGAACCACCCCTGTAAGCCATGAGATGTTTGGTACACTATGCATATATTAGTATGTTATGGGTGTGCACACCTTTATGCTAAAAGTATTTTGGGGAAAGCTGATTAATTCAGATATGAGAGGCTATGTGAAATGGAACTGGGGAAGGAGAAATTCTCATAAAGCTTCTACCTGAATATAAACATTACAAGTATAGCCATTTGTACATAGCTCAGTTCCCAGTTATTAGTACACAGTAACGCTCAATATATATTTGTTGAATGAATGAAAAACTAAAGAAACTCAAGACTTCTCTTTTTAGGACAGTCTCAATTCAGAAATCCTGTTCTTTTATTAAACTAGGATTTTGCTTCTCAAAGTATGGTTACTCTATAGGTTTGTTCTGGCTGAGGGTGGCAGCAGTCAGATGGAAGAAGTCCAGGTGTCAAAGCCTCCTGGACATTATACACTCAGCACTCACAAGTTTAACTATGGGCACACCCTCATTCTTCTTGTTTCCCGGCAAAATATGCCTCATTGCATGCTGGTGCAGCCTTGAGCTGAATTTGGGTGACCTTAGGCAAGGAGGTAGCCAGGCAGCCTGACTAGAGACAAGAGTCCCAAATTGCCTTTTAAGGTTAGTGTTCAAGCTGACCTGAAATTTCCTGAGGACCTCTGGGTCTCTTTCTTAGATGACTGCATATTCATTGAGCCAAATGATGAAAATTTGGCCGTGAACAAGACAGGCTAAATCCAATCCCCAGGGAAACCACATCTGGGTAGCAGGTAGAGATAATACATAAGGAAATACATAAATAAGAAAAATTCATGATGAGGGAGAGCACTAGAATGAATGTACAGGAGAGAGGGAGCAATGATGAATAGATGTTGAGGAAGACAGCCTGGCCAGGAGAAGGTTTTCTCTCTCTGAGAAGGTTTTCTGAGCCTCAAACCCTGTCTCTCACTCCTTCCCCAGGGCCTGAGACTAGGATGACGATGTGTGTGTGGAAGGTGAGGAGAACTGAGAAGAAGCAGCGATGCTCCTGAAGGGTGCATCCCAGTGGGTGCGCACCTCTTTCTGCTGAGAGTCTTCAGCAACTCGACCTAGTTGGTATAGTTTTGAGCTGTGGTTCTTTACATTTCAAAGCCCCAGATTCCTTGAGAAGCTGAAGAAAGTTAGAAAAACTCTCCCCAGGAAATGCATCTTAAATATACAATTTGCATGCAATTTGGGGTGTTCAGGAGTCTATTGAAGCCCATCCTCCGGAGGGTTCCTTTATTCCAATGTCAAATGGGTAGAACAGTAATGTACCCACTCATTGGAGCATGTATGTGCCAGGTGAGGTCTAACTACTTTCTTCACATGTACTCTCCCAGTTGAACCCCACAATGATCCTGTGAGGCTGAGACCATCACAAGCCCCATTGTACAATAAATAAATGAAGGCATAGAGCAGGGGAAGCATTTCCCCAGAGTCACACAGGGATAAAGTGTCTGCCTGACTTGTCCCCTTCAGTCAACTTTGTTATCTATCAGAAGATGTTTTCACTGAAGACCAGGTCCACCTAAAGGCTTGGGTAGCTCTTGCATTATTTCAGGAAACGTTGGTGATTGATCCCCAGGGTGAAAATGGTATCTTTCACCATTGTATTGGTTTCAGTTCCCATCCCAGTGGTTGGTTAGGATGCCCAGAGCATTCATGGTCCTGACTGGCAGGCCATGCCTGAGTGCAATGCCACGTGCATTACCCTACACATGTTACCCAGAACAAAGGGCAGCGGTGGGAGAGTATGAGGACAATGCTGTCCCACTCCATAGTACGTGATTTTCTTTGTGTAGGTTGCACATTGGCTTTATAATTACACGTGAAGATTTCCAAGTTAGCAAGAGACCAACTCCTAGTGGCGATAACACGGTAGAGTAGGGAGTAGCAAATTCTTCCATAAAGAGGCAAGGAGTATGAATTCCAGGTGTTGAGGGCCAAGGGACAATTTTGCGAACTTTCTGTGAAGATGTAAAGAGACATAGATATATAGACATAGCTATATCCATTTAACGTATATTTATTTAACAACGTATGAAATATTTTTTACCTTGTGGGCCATACAGATTCTGGAGGGCTGGATTTGGCTCACAGGCCACTTCGTGGTTGGCTGACTCAGCTCTACAGGGTCTCTGAGCTTAAATTGACTTTGGCATGGACTGGATGGATTAACCTTCACTGGGTTATTGAGCCGCAATTTCCTCGCACACAAAATGAGGGTAATCATGGTACCTACTTCACAGTATTACAGGAAGGATGAAAAGAGTGTATGTATGGATGTGTGTGTGTGTGTGTGTGTGTGTGTGTGTGTATAATGGAGAGGCAGAGAAACAACAAAAAAGATGAACTGACTAAGGTCACACAGCCAGTAAGTGGTGGTGCTGAGATTCAAACCCAAGCTTGCTTTATTTCAAAGTCCATGTCTTTTCCAGGATGCTGCACTGCCTTCCTGGGCAGCAACCACAGGGGTACGCTCTGGGAAGACAGTTATCTCGGGTGTTCTACCTCCCAGCTCCAGCCACCGACCTTTAATCAGACTAGAGCAGAGCCAAATCCTCCTTCTGTGTCGCACTGCGGGGAGGACCCTGGAACTCCTCGCTGGGGGGGATGTGTAGTCCCAGAGGAACAAGCCTGAGAAAAATCTCAGCAGCCTGATGATGTGGGAGTCTTTGGGGAGGTGTTCAGGGCTGACAAGGGGGATTGAGTAGTGGCCACCCATTGATGAAGCCAAACGGAGAGGCTGGGGTGGTTGGTGGGTTTCCTCTGCCTTCCCCAGCCCCAGGTCTGGATGCTGATAATACAGACTATCTAGTAAACGCTGTTCTTAAGATACTGACTCTCTGTAACTACAAAATCCTGTGCCAGATTGGCATCACTATTTTTATTGCCAATTGCTATTCTCCTACTGCAACTGTTTAAAAATGCCTGCTACCAAACTGCCTGCGGCAAGATGTCCCTAGGACAGCAAGACCAGACTCCAGACAGCAAAGGTTCCATGGATGTCCCTCCCCTCTGTTCCACCCTACACACTAGGAGCGCCCTCTCTGTGCCGTTGCCTGCCTCACAGTCAAACATCCTTCCAGCCAGCTTCAGGGACGGATGGCTGTATGCCTGTGAGAAGGTTTTTTCTAATAGCATGTGTTTTTTTCTGAGTACATAAACGATGATATGCATTATAGGAAGTGTGGGAAAGAAATCAGGAAAGATATCATGGGCAAAGTAGAAATGACCTCTACCCCCAGGGCAGGGAACTGACCACTGGTTGGATTGTCACAGCTAGCCGTTATAATGATCTTCATTTTTTTTCTTTTATGCACCTCATATAACCCATGGGGTCCAGTCTCATCTCACATGCAGGGAATCACCAGTCCATTAGCCACAGATCATTACTAAAGGAAAAACAGGATTTACCTCTGGTTTCCAAAAAAATGTTAAAATTGGATTCAATTCACAACCCACAATGAAACTTTCCGGATCCTCATTTCTAGTATTCTACTTTTCTACTTATAAAATCTGTATAAGTACTTACAGGCCTGGTCAACCTCATCACATCCCAAATTATCCACAGCTTCCTTAGATTCCCCTCTGCCCCACCGCCCAAATTCCTATCTCGCTCTCTTTGTAGATTATTTTGCATTTAGTCTGCTGCAGTTTCTTTGGTCTTCTTTTTAAACTAATTTTTCTCTTCTTTGCTTATTACCTGGAAATCTTCACTATAGAAGAAAACCGGCAACCATGCCCAGAAAGAAAGAAATATACCTAAAGTTTCCTACTTTCCATCTCAGTTTTCTTTTACCCAGTTTTCTGATCCTATCTCCCAGATCATGGCTGGCAAGAATGAGGGCAATGGAGGGTGGAGACAGTAGAGGATACAGAGAAAGGGGGGTGGATGAGAAGGGAAAAAGTAGAGGCAAAATTCACTTTAGAAGGTGTACGCACATAGAAATGAGGTTCCATTTATATCCTGTACTTGGCCCGTAACCAATTTGCCAAGTCAGGAGCATTGTCCTTAAATCTTTGAGAATATGATTTTTATTGGCTACATAGTCTCCTATTATATAAATACACCATAATGTACTTAAACTATCCACATTTGTTGGCTGTGCTGATGAGATCCAAGTTTATGTGAATAAGAATATTGCATGACAAATATCCTCAACTGTATTTTGTGTATGGGTCGGAAATATGGCATAAGGAAGATTGTGCGTTGTTTTCCCATTTTGATTGTCTATGCCTTTTCCTAAACGTGTTACAGATATTTTGCTGTTTAACTGATTGTATATTTTCACTTATAATTTGCATTCAAATAACTTTTATTGGAGAGGCCCTAACTTTTATTGGTGATGCCCTTAAAAGTGAATGATCTTTTATTCTGTACTTTCCATGAGAATTTGGAGATTTAGTTCGTTCCATTGCTTCATGCTAGACTAATGGGAGCAGGAAGGAAGAAAATAGAGCTTTACAAAAGTGTATAATAAGCTTTTACAACTTGACAATCTACTTGTGAGCCTGGAAATTTCTCCCCAATTTGCAAAACCACATGAATTTCGGGAAAGACTAATCTGTTTTTGAGTCATTGGCACTAAAGGAATATAAATGCAGTGTTGTAAGAGTTCAGTAAGTTTTACAATCTTTTAAATGCTCTTTGCTTAAAAGGAGAGATGTGTTGAAAGTGGTTGGTGGGTTATGGAGGAGGAAAAGAGAGAGGGGAAGGCAGCAGGAAGAGGATGTGGCTTTATGCCACCTTGAAATTCAGCCGAAACCTGCAGGAAACTCAAGTAGGGACATTCAAGTTACTGGTTGATTTTCGACAGAAAGAAACAACTCTGGGACTCTTCAAAACACAAATGTCCTAAGAGAATAGATGGGACCAATGCTGAGAACAATGCTGGCCTCCTGGCCAAGGGCTTTAGCAAAACCATGTTTTAGAGCTTCCTTGTTGCTTCCTTCTTTCTTTTACAACTCCTTTCCATTCGCCATTCGTTCATTCATTCATTGAACACACTCTGTTTCAGAAGCTGAGATTCAACTGTGGGCATATCAGAGAGGGTCCCTCTTCTCATGGAGTTTTCATGATGATGGGGGAGGCAGACACTCCGGTAAATAAATCAAACCTGCGCAGCTCGTTAGAAGTGGATAACTATAATGAAGAGAGTAATGGGTTAAGTAGGGGGTTGGTCAGGAAAGAAATTCTGAGAAGGACCTTGTCATTTGTGCTGAGGGGCTGAATGATGGAGCCAGGAGCAGAAGAAGTGGGAGGTCAGAGAATTCCCAGCGGTGGCAGCAGCAGGAGCAATGCTCTGAGGTGATGTCTTAGTGTAACACATGACTCAGTAACTTCATGGCTTAAGGCTGGAAGCATTTGTTATTTCACTGTTTCTGTGGGCCAGGAATCTGAGCCTGGCCTGTGTGGAGTGGAGGGAGGTCAGCCTGTGCCAAGATACCCTGGTGGTGGTTCAGTGCACAGTTGATGGGCCGAAGGAGCGTTAGGTAGTCAATGGCTTTTGGAAACCACGATGGTACCATTTCATTCACTGGTTGAAAATATCCTGGCCATGTGCTTTCTGAGAGTGCTTAGCCTGGAGAAACTATAGCAAACTGAATACAAAATAATCTGCCAAGAGAGCAAGAGAAGGGTACAGGGGAGATAGAAGGAGGCTGTGGATGATTAGGGGTGTGGAACGATGGCTCATCAGATCTGTAAGTTCTTATACAGACTTTGCAAACAGAATAGTTGCAAGATACTTAACTAACCAGATGGGGCAGATTCAAGACTATTAATATCTACCTGCTATGGAGTATATGTTCTGCCCCAGGCACCGTGCCTGGGGAAAATGTACATTCATTTCAGTCCCTCTTCCCCTGCTAGAACTGCTCCTCCCACCGCCTGCCATTGTCAGTGAAAGCCAACGCTTTCCTTCCAGTGACTCAGGCCAAAAAACCTGTAGTGCCACCCTTGACAACTTTCACACCCCTCACACAATCCATCAGCAAGTCCTGTTGGCTCGATTTCAAACTAAATCCCAATTCCCACCATTTTTTGCCACCTCCGTCATTATCAGTCTGGTCCAAGCGACCATAGCTTCTTCTTGAATAACCATTGTAACCTCCTAACTGGTTGTCCCATTCCAACTCCTCTCGCCTTCAGTCTAGTCTCAGGACAGCAGCTAGAGCAATATTGGTCAACGGAAGTCAGATTATGGTACTTCTCCGTCAACAGCCTGGGAAGGCTCTCAGCGATTCTTAGAGAAAAATATCTTATTCTTGGTCATGACCCCATAAAGCATTACATAATTTCTGCCCCACCCTCTGTACCTTCAAGTACATTTCGGACCTTCTCTGCTACTTACTTCTCCTTTGCTTCCTCCAGGGCAGCCACACTGTGCCTTGATCCTGGATCACAGTAGCAGCCTTCCACCGTCTTGCCGCAGGGCCTCTGCATTTGCCATTCCTTCTGCCTGGAAAACTCTTCCTCCAGACGTCTGCAAGGTTCGTGCCCTTGCTCCTTTGAGATCTCCATTAAATTCCGCTCCTTAGTGACATCCTCCCTGACTCTCTCGTCTTACACTAAACTCCCTCCCGCAGAACTTCCTCCTCTGGCGACCAGTTTTATTCTTTTTAGCACTACGTTACCTTTGAACATAATATATCTTCTCTTCTGTCTTCCCTGCCCCAGGAGAACATAACCCTGTGAGGGCAGGGATCTTGTTTTGTTCATTACTGTATCCTTAGAGCTTAGAATGCAGCCCTGCATCATAGGGAAAGAATGAGATAGACCTGACTGGGAAAGAGAAAAGAAAAGAAAATATGGCTCTTCCTGCGTTAGCGAGGTGGCTGCGGCCGTTTATTCAGCACACGTCCTTAGCTCTACCAGAAGGCAGCCCCCCGACTCTGGATGGCAACTGCGAGCCCCACCTGGAATGAGGGGAGGGAGGTGCGGGCAGGCCTCTATCTCTGACATTACAGCCTACACTTCCCAGGCCCAAGGCAGGTTCAGGAAGACTTTCATGTCTTTCCTGGGCCTCATGGGGATCTCACTGGGCATCTCCTGTTGTTTCTTAAGGTACAGGCTCGCCTGGCTGGTGTGGCTCTGTGGATTGAGAGCCAGCATGCCAACCAAAGGGTCACCAGTTCGATTCCCAGTCAGGGCACGTGCTTGGGTTGCAGGCCAGGTCCCTAGTGGAGGGTGTGCAAGGGGCAACCACACACTGATGTTTCTCTCCGTCTTTCTCCCTCCCTTCCCCTCTCTCTAAAAATAAATAAATAAATCCTAAAAAAAAAAACAAAACAAAACAAAAAATGAACAGGCTGGCAGCTCCAAAGCTGTCTCCTTGCACCATGTCCTTATTCCTAGGACCCGATCTGAAAGACCAGGGTGATGTCATTTCTTGCCTCTTTCTTCAGGGTGAATTTTCTCATTTGTAATTATTTCTCCATCAAGTCTTTCTCAGGGGAGGCACTCTATTTTTTCTAAAATATATATCTATCTTGGAATACCTTCCCCACTTCCCCAAATCATCTTTGAAATTTCTTCAATTTCTACCTACCTTCTTAGTGAGAAAATACCCCTAATTCCCAATTCCAGCTGCATCAGTAAAGCATTTTTTAAAGCCTAAATAAAATGCAATACAATAAAGGATTTGCAGTAATTATACAAATCAATGCCTGGAAAGTTCTTGAGTGTAAGACGAAGTGTTTCTCCTGAAAATGAAAATGATATTTTTCTGAACACCAGAAGAGAGGAAGAACTCATGGGAATGAGGGAAGCAGAAAGCTTAGCCTCTTTACGTTGATCTCTACTTGGCCTTCCTCCCTGTGTATCTGTGTCTCTGAGTCCTAATTACCTTTTTCTTATATGAACACCAGTCATATTGGATTTAGAGTTCATCCTAAGCCAGCATGATGTCATCTGAACTTGACTGTATCTGCAAAGATCATACTTCCAGATATGATCCCTTTCATAGATTTCAGGTGGATATAGCTTTGGGAGAAAAGTATTCAACATAGTAAAACCACCAAGGCCCCATATGATCTAGCTGCCCCTTGGACCTCCTTGTCTACTTGCTGTCCCTTGTCTCCCCTAGTTCCAGGCACAATGACCTTTTTGTGTGATTCCTTGAACGCACCAAACATGTGCCTACCACAGGGCCTTTGCACTAGCTGTTTCCTCTGCCTGTAATGCCCTCCCCCTTGACATTTGCATGGCTCACTCTCTCACTCCATTCAGATTGCTGTTGAAATCTAAATGAATGTCTCCATGATCCTCTATTTCCATACCTTGCCTTATTACTCTCCACTACACCCATTTATATATACATATGTTGTACATTTATTTGTGTGTTAGTTTTGTCTATCTCCCCAATTAGAAGGTGAGCTCCAGTATGAGAGGGGTTTTGAACTTTTCAATGCTGGAACCTAATGCCTGGTAACTTGCTGACACTTTTTAGAAACTCAATGGACATTTGAAGGAGTAAATGGCTATATAAATCTCTCAGGTGTAAAGGCCCAGGATTAAGATGCATATCTCAAGAAAGAGGCTTCTCAGCGCAGCAAATCCTTACCCTATAACCCAGCAGTCTCTGTGGCCCTAGGTTCAACTCTGAAGCCTTAACCAGAGGATTAGGGAAATGGGAGCATTCAGTGAGTTGAAAAGTCAGGCCAACAGTGGGGTAAAGTCACTGGTCTGAAATCAGTGGTCACAGATGTCACAGGGATGAGCACATTAGGGTTTCTAACGTTGCCTTCGGGTGACTTCTGCTGCTACTTTCTCAGCAAAGTGGGGAGTGGATCGAGGTTTATCACCAGGAACCGTAACAATAACAAATAATGTTGGCAAGCATTTTTATTTTGCTTTAAAGTCTTACCAGCCACAAAGTCTTTTCGTATCCAGTACATACTTTGGCCACATATGAACTCATCCAGTTCAACAGTCATACTGTGCAATGCCTCTGCTAGGATCACTGCACAAAAATAGACTTTGCCTTAAAAAATCTAAACCAAAGGAGAAAGATAGGCATGGTCAGAAATAATTATTCTAATAGAGGTCACTGCAATTTTATTTTATTAATTTTTTGCTTTTTAAATTATTATTATTTTGAAGTAATCGCAATTTTGGAGACAAGCCCAACTGGTCTGGGATCACAGAAGAGGTGAGCCCAGCCCAGGAGGAGAAGAATCAGGAGAGACATTCATTCTCCAGGAGGCAACAACTGAACCGAAGGGGAGGAAGCTTCCTGACCTGCACTGTCCAATGTCGTGACCGCTAGTCATAGGCAGCTACTGACGTTGAAAGCAATAAAGGTGTACAATTTAAGTCAGTTCTTCAGTTACATTAGCTGCATTTCAAATGTTCAATTGCTGTTTGGGCAACAGACAAGGAACATTTCCATCCTTGAGGGAAGGTCTAGTGGACCGTGTGTTGCTGTAGAGGTTGACTTTCTCAAGGTCATAGTTCAGTCGGGAAACCCTCTCTTACCATTGGCAGAATAGGAGAGAGAACCCCCCACCCCTGGCCCCCAGCAATGGAATTATCTTCTGGAGGGCAGGCCCCTTAGCACAGGCTTCCCCTGCTAGCTGAGTGTTCTAGGAGCCCATCTGTATCAGTGTACCAGCTGGTGGTGTTGGGAGAGGCTGTGTACAGCCTCAGTGAATTGTTCCAAAGACTCAATGCATTTGCCCATTTCACGATGGGTGATTTACAAGCACACAACCCTGCGAGTTCAGCAGTTTTTGACCAGAACCCATGCAACAACCATGCCCGACCCTTCCCATCCACCCAATCTCACCCTGAGCAACTGTTTACACACACACAGACACGCACACACACACACACACACACACACACACACACATATATATATATATATTATATATATATATATATATGTTTTTAAATTTTATTTATCATTTTTAGAGAGAGGCAGAGAGGGAGAGAAACATCCATGTATGGTTGCTTTTCACCTGCCTCCAGCTACGGACCTGGCTGGAGACCTGGCTTGCAACCTGGGTATGTGCCCTGGCTGGGAATAGAACCAACAACCTTTGGGTTTGTAGGCTGGCACCTTATCCACTGTGCCACCAGCCGGGGCTATTTTTATATTTTTGTTTATTTCTCTGGGTGAAAAATGTCCTCTAAGAGAAATGTTTCGCTGATGTGGAAAAGGTGAAACAAAAAATGGCAGAGGCACTAAAAAGCATGAAAATTGAGAGTACCCACTGTTTTGAGCATGGGAAGAATGTCTCAATAGGTGTATTGTATCAAATGGAGCGGGCTTGGAAGGTGACTGAAGTTTTAACATGTAAGAATATATACACAACAATTTACAAATAAATTCCAGGGTTTTTTGGTCCCCCTGGTATTCAAGCTCTAACTGGATTGAATACTAATCAGAAATCATTTGTGCATGTAACAGAATAGTCCAGAGGTAGCTAAACTTTTAGGTGGGGTTTGATGAAGATTCTTGCTTTCTTCTGTGACTTTCACCTTGGCCTTTCCATATGTGACACCTTTATGGTAATAAAAAGGCTGCTTTTTATTACCATAAAAACAGTTCCAGCCTTTTCATTTGTATTCTATACTCCCAGACAGAGGAATCTTTTTCCTCTGTCCATGAATCAAAGGCATGGGTGGCATGGGTGTACCCTGGAGCTAGAATTGACCATTGTAGTCGGACACACACTCTTTCCTGGTGGGCTTAGGCCTGAGTTAAGTGTCTAATCACTCAGGCCAGGAACATGGAATTATGCCGATTTGCTTAATCCAGTCAGGATGGGGTCTGGTCCTGGAGCTGGAAGTGAAGTGCAAACCTCAACACCCATGGCTGCATCCCAGTGAGGGACAGGTGCACACAGATGGTGGGGTGGCCATCACAAAGCTCATTTCAGTCACTCAGCTAAGTGGATCTTGACCGGTTCATATTTTTCTGTACCTCAGTTTCCCCATGTTGATGCCAGGCTAGCATCAACAGTGCTAGTCTGCATGTGACTTTTCTTACCAGGGCCAGGCTAGAGAGGGGCAGTGGAAGCTTCTAGGAGGACACATTTAAGGAAGCACTTGTTCTCCAGGTCATGCAAATGCAGGATCATCACCTAAAACCAAGAGCCCCCTTAAAGTGCCCTCATCACTGCCTGCCTTCACCCTCCTTCCTGCCCCTTCCTGCCGTGTTTCTTAGGAAATCCATTTGTCAGACAAGGTGGATGCTACTCTCTTTGAATTCAAAGATGAGTTTCCTCTTATCTAAAATAGCAATGATGTTCAGGTTCAAAAATACACAAAGCTTGCTTCAAAAAACAGCACTGCTGTTTGCAGCGGGCCAATCCATCTCCCCAATGGCCGTCCTAATGACTCAGATGATATTACAACACAATAGGAAAATATTACCCTTTACAAATGGCATTGCATTATAAACTATAAATAATTGATAGGCAATGATATAGAATAATAACTTTCCCTCAGAGCTATTTGTCTGAGGGCTTAACAATTTCACTCTGTTGAGTCATAGACTAATCCCGAAGTGGTGGGTGTAATTGTACCATGGTGACCAAGCAGCGGGGAGAAAGGAGAGAGGTAGGGCCCAGGGACTAGGTGGGAGGGAGGAGGGTGACCAGGTTTAGAAGAGGAAAATGCAGGCTGAACAAATACTGTGTGGAGCATACTTATCCTAAAAAAAAAAAAAATCATTTGTTGTTTTTCTGAAATTCACGTTTAACCGGTTGTCCTGTATTGTATGTGGCAGCCCTAGTGTATTAGTTTCTTATTGCTGCCCATAAATGTAGTCGCTTAAGAAAGCACACA
This sequence comes from Noctilio leporinus, assembly GCA_004026585.1. Taxonomy (NCBI): domain Eukaryota; kingdom Metazoa; phylum Chordata; class Mammalia; order Chiroptera; family Noctilionidae; genus Noctilio; species Noctilio leporinus. The sequence goes on from PVIW01000786.1 coordinate 308,276, forward strand.
TTTTCTGACTTCATATGTCTGAAGTCAGCTTCACTGGGTTTAAACCCAGGTGTCGGCATTCCTGCTGGAGGATCTAGAAGAGAATGTGTTTCCTTGTTTTTGACTGCTTCTCCAGGCCACCTGCCTTCCTTGGCCGATATTCCTGTGGCCTCTCCTTCCCTTATGACATCTTCTTCCCTGACACTGACCCTCCAGCCTTCTCCCAACACGGAGCTTTGTGATTCTTTGAGTTTGCCTGGATAATCCAAGGGACATCTCCCCAAGATTCTTAACCACACCTGCAAGATCTCTTTTACCATCTGAGGTAACATATTCACAGGTATGGGGATTGGGACAGTGGCATCTTAGAGATGGAATTATTCTGTCTCCCACCTCCAGTCCTAGGCAGAAATCTCTAGTTCCTGAAATGTAGCCTCAGAATGAATAGTCTTTGCAAATAACATGGAATAGCACATGTACTCTTGCTCGGCCCCTGATTAGTTCTTACAAAATTTTCCTTGTTTGAAGTGGAGTCAGGGCCCACCTGGGTGGGAATTCTGACTCTTCTTTCTCTGCATAAACTAGGTAGATTATCTCCCTCTTTCCTAGTTCTAAAGTAGTAGTGTACCCATTACTATTGTATATATTTTACAAGTACATTGATATGTGTGTTCGAGCTTCTGATAACTATTTAATAAGCAGTATTAGCAGTGACTTGACAGAAGTTCTTTGAAAATAAATTTAATATATGTTTATATGTATAGACACACAAATATAGGTACATTATACTAGATATTGGGCATGGTGAATGAGGTATAACCTCTTGTATCTGGAGTTTATAGCCTACAGAGGCTTTAGATAAACTAATAATCTTGATAATGTGAATGTGATAATGTGCTAAGTGTTAGGTTGGGGGACTTTGGAGACCATGGGAACTAGCTTGTTGGCATCAGATAAAACCAAAGCATAGGGTGGCCATTAGAGTGTTCTCTTGGCAAGTAACCATGAAGTGAAGATCTAAAGGATGATTAGAGTTGGCCAAGAAAATGGGAATAGGTTGAGTGGGCATGTATCAGTCAGCTCTGACTAAGCTACACTATGTAACAAACAGTTCTCGGATCTTGTAAGATTTAACTTTTATGAAAGGTAGATTAAGGTTTATTTCTTTCTTGTGCTATTTCCATCATTGCTTAGTTGAAGATATCACTTTATGTCTCTTTACTCCAGAACCCAGACTAATGCAGCCTTTACCAATTGGGAAAGTAGCAAGATCAAGACAAAGAATGAGATAAAAATAAGCACTAGCTCTCACAGCTTCTGCCTGAAGGGATAAACAATGCTTTCGCTTATATTTCACTGACCAAATCAAACTCCCGGGTCACAACTCCATGGTCAAGTGTATGGAGAGATGCAATGTTACCATATGACTGGAAAGAAGGGAATCTGAAAACTGATGAAGAGACCTATGACCATTCCCAGGATGACAGCAGGACAGGGTGGGCATACCAGACCAGAGATCTCATCTTTGGAACTGCCATGTCTTAGAAAGGTTGATGCCCTAAAGTTCACATTTGCTTTGAAATGACACACTTTGAATTTTTGAAAAGTGAGTGTGGCAGGTGAAATTCACAATGTAATTATCCTTAGCGTCTTGACATACAGCCCATCATCTCCATCTCACCAACACCTAGCACTATGTCTGCCATAAAATCCTTGAAACAGAATTGAGTATGTGTAAGTCAGAGAGGATCCTGTCTGAGCCCGAGATTGGGGGGCCTGCCTCTGCAGTGAGGCCCACATTCATCACACAGGCTGCTTTCCTATTTCTACACTTACCTAAGTTGGGGCAAAAGGCATTTACCTTTTTGGCCAGACAGGGTGGTAAAATATAATTATTATTTATTTAAAACTCATTACTTTCAAGCCTTTTGCATGGAACCAATTAAGAAAGCTCTTAAAGAAAAATAAAATATTATCCTTGGTGTAACACAGTTTTTCTGGGCCCTTCTAATGTGTGAGAAATCCCCACAGGTCTTGGCAATTTTTTTCATCTCTCCCGTTTGAAAGTGTGGCTGCTGCCAGGGAATTTGGCTGCTGGTGATAAGTGCTGGTTGTGGTTTTCCCCCAAATAAAATTACGGCCACGTTGAAGGTGGGGTGAGGCAGGGAGTGGGAATTGGGAGGGCGTGTGGGCACTTATGTCAGTCGAGGTGTCAAATTTTACATGTCTGGGTTTTGTTTCCACCAGGCCCGCTCTCTGCAATCACTCCTCTGTTATATACGCTTACTGGAAGGGCTGGCTCTGTTTCCAGGAAATCTCTCTGAATGGGGACATCAGAATCCCAGCGTGGATGGTGGGAGGACCAGTTTCAGAGGGAGCCGGCCGTGGTGTTGTGATTTGAAAGAGCCGGGTGAGGACAGCAGTCTCTCTCACACTCCGCCACCTGGAGGTGGAGGTTCAGAGACGCAGGTGAGAGTTGGGTCAACCAGCGGTTCCATCGGGGATGAACCTCTCTCTAAACTTTGATTTTTTGGTTGCTGGTCAGACTCCATGACCGTTAGGGATGAAAGTTCCTTTCTGCATACAACGTGTTTTAGGCGTAAGAAAATCCTTGCAGACATAACAAAACTGTCCCATTCCCACACTGCAGAGTCATCTAGGTAGGTTAAGATCTTGCTTTCCGGGAGTAGCATTTATGACTAGCCTGCAGCTGCAGAGTGTAAACTACAGCGCAATATCCCTTAGCAGAGCTCTGTGGAAACATGTTTACGGTACTCCATGCCTGTTACCTCATGGTGCTTCATACCAAGCCAGGCATACGGAATATCCACAGCCACATGTGCTGGGGACTGGTTTAGGGTGGATGCAAAAATCCAGGCCTCCTGGGCCCAGGCAATCAGAGTCTCATGGCTTAGAATTCTCTGACAAGTTTCTCAGGTGACTCTCGTGTACAGCCAGTTTGGAAAGCATAGCACAAGCACAGGTGTCTCTGGACCCCTGAGTGACCTTCCTAACTCATTGAACTCCAATGAGCTTTGCTTTCTTCATCGATAACATGAGACTCATAGTTCACAGGGTGATCTCAAGCAAGGATCATTCATGATTAACATACATAAGTGTGTAAAAGCCCAAGCACAAAACCTGGCCCCTGAATGCAAGTATCCTTTCTCTACCAAATATTTGTGGAAGAACTTGGTCAACTGTGAAGGACAGGCAGAAAAGTGAGTGAGCAACTAGCCCTGAATAGTTTTAGATACACCATATATACTTTTGGGGTTAAATCCGTGCTTTCTCGTATCCTATCAGAAATCACCATGTTTTCTAAATACCTCGAATGCTTCTTGATGATGCTGGTGTTAAGGTATTTCCACTAGTCTCTAAAACCAGTTATCTGAAACATAGTGATCTACATGTAAAAATCTTTTCTAGAACACTTAGGTCCTCAATTTCTCTTTTAGTCAGAAATTAACATAGTGGTAGATTTCCTCCTAACTATCCTAAAAGAAGGGAAACCTAAATAGCCCCTTTGGGCTATGCCCACTGCCGGGAGATTCCCAGTGTAGGTTCACCATCATTTAATGACCATCTTTTTCAGAGGAAAGAGGCTCATCTGATAAGCCCTAGTGGGTGGTATAACAATTCCAGCCAGCCAGACACCTGGACTTTGTAAAATTCGTGGAAAATGTCATAAGGTTACTCAGGTTGAAGAAATAACTCCATTAGTTGGAAATGGCAATTTATGCTGCCATGCTCCCTCTCACAGAAACTATATGATATTGTAAGGAGCTCAGTTATTTTCTGGTTCTGCAGAAATGACTTTCTCCTAGCGATAATATAAAATAAAATGTTTTCCAATCATGACTTACTTCCCCTGTGACTTGGCTTCAGGTAAGGAATCACACCAGGCCAGACCACACCAACCCGAACACTTCAGTCTATTTCTTTTTCCTACTGGAAATGAATAAACTGACTTTCTGATGTGTCTCTTGGCCTCACAGGCACCTTGGTTAGCCTGAGTCAGGCGGAACTCTGCAGACTGACAAGATGACTTTCTTTCCGACCATCCTCCCCCAGGTGATGGCAAGGTCTTCAGTTGACAGCCCCTCAGATGATCTCAGCTCTGAGAGGTTTGCATTGTAACATGTCTTGCTGGAGATAGAAAGACAGAACAAGGTGTTGTCCTTGCCTTCAAGGAGTTTGTAGTCTTGTTGTGTAAGATAAATTTTGGAATTGTCCAAGACAAGACTTGATCAGATGCTGCATTGAATACATCCAAATAAGGTTGGAGAGGAGAGGTGAACTAGGGCCCAGGAAGGGGGTCTTGTAGAGGTACGGTGGTCAAGGGAGAGGTCGTTACTGTCTGGAGAGGTTTCCCTTGGATTGGCCATTGAGATAGGGTGGCAGGGAGGGGAGAAGATGGCTAGTCATGCTGAGAAGTGACACAAACAGAGGTGCCCTCCTCTCTAAGAGCTATGTGGGTAAGGAACAGGCCTGTAAAATAATGGGTGGTCTCAATCCTGAGTGTGACCTAGAGTCTTTCCATGGTGGCCATCTCCTCCAAACACTGTCTCCTCTACTCCAGTCCAGGATGACCTTCCCTAAGAAGCCAGAGAGGGGTTATCCCAAAGTATACCCCAGGATACACCCTGTACTTTCCCACTCATAACTAAATAAGTATTTGAGTCATTATTTGTGTAATGGCTATCTCCCCCACCAGACTCCTAGCAAGGACTCCATCAATGTTGTCTGTTTTTGCCACTTGAGTTTCATTTTATACATGCAAAGCCTGTTTTGTGTACTCACTTCTGTGTTACCAGGGCTTAGCATGATGCCTGACACAGGAAGGAGCCTCAATAACATATTTATTGAATGAACAAATGAATGATTGATTTCTCCCCCCAAACTACTTCTCCTGTTATCTTCCCAACCTCAGTCATGATAATTTCGTTCTAGAAGTTTTTCAGGTCAAAAACCTTCCTGTCATCCTTGACTTAATTTTCTTCATACCCACACCTGTTCCAACAGAAACATCTATCAGTTTTGACTTTAACCTTTGTCATTAACCAATGGACCCTTGAGGCTTTCCCTACTACCACAGAAGTGACCACAGTTTCCCAGCCGGATTACCTCCTTGCTTCTATACTTGGCCCCTCTCTTCTCTTCTCTTCTCTTCTCTTCTCTTCTCTTCTCTTCTCTTCTCTTCTCTTCTCTTCTCTTCTCTTCTCTTCTCTTCTCTTCTCCACAATGTAGCCAAAGTCATCTCTTAAAAACACACTTCAGAGCATGGTATGCCTCTGTCTACATATCACCAGTGGCTTCCTGGCTTCCTAAGAAAACACCTCAAATCCCTTCGTGTGGCCTCCAAACTCCATGTAAGCTCCCTCAGCTACTTCTCTAACCTATCACTGTCCCCCTTGCTTTCTTTGCTCTGGCATCTTGGTGTCCTTTAATAGTTCTGAGCAGGCCAAGTACCTCCCCTTCCCGCAGCCCTTGGACATGCTATTCCCTCTGCCTGGAAGGCTTCTCCCCAGACATCTAGATGGTCCCTTTCTTTCAGGTCTCCATTCATACTACCTTCTCAGAAATACTTCCTTTGACAACTCTGTCTAAATTAGCATGATGACCCCTCCAACACCTTTTATTACTGGCTTTCTTTGTCTTCTCAGCTCCTATCGGCACCTGCCATTGCACATATGTTTGCTTGTTTATTTTCTATCTTCACTCTAGAACTTAGATGGGACTGTATCAATTTTGGTCAGTGTTTACATATCCAGATTCAGTCCAGGCATTTCCTAGACAGAAGATATTTGTTGAACATATAGGCAACTGAATAAGTGAGTATATATGTGTACACATGCACCAGCACACATGGCCCACACAGCTAGCTGGATGCACATAAATGTCTTTACAAAAAGCTGTGTCCTGGGAAACATTACAAGGGCAGGTTCTATGCTTACATGATATTTTTTAATCCCCACAGTAGCCAATAACAGGAGTGGATTACCCCATTTTACGGAGGAGATCCAGAAGTTCATTGAAGAGTCTAACTCAATTCGAGTGAGTCCGGAGCTGTTGACTGTCACTGCTCCAGAATGTTTTGTCCTGAAAGGAACATTGAAAATGTGCAACACGCCCTTGAGGTCTCTGGGGGGAGGTTTTAAAGAGCGATGTAGAAAGAACATGCTTGTCTGTCAGTCACAAGGAGTTAGGCTGGAGCAGTATTTACTGTCAACAAGTCAAAACGGCTCACCCATGGTGACTAAACGGAACACCTACCTTCAGATTTTCCCTTTAGGAGGAAAAGGGAAGCAGAGAAGGAGAGCAAGAGGAAAGAAATGAAAGGTTTCTCTGGCAGGAAGCCAGGCTTTCCTGTCTGGGCATTTCTGTCTGACGCACCCCTTGTAGGAGTTATTACTCACACGGGGAGAGATGAGTCGCATGGCACAGACTCTTGGAAGAAGCCCAAGTGAGGATCTCGGGGAGGAGGGGAAGGAGTGGGTAATGGGTGGACCCAAAGTTGGCTCTGAGAACTTAGTTTAATTTTATTTATTACAGCTATCTTAGGAGGCGGTGTGGCAATGGAAAATTTATGAGGAGTTCACTACATGGATGTAGTAAATTGGCCCTGCTTCATGTGGGGTTTGATGACTCTTCCTATCCTCCGGTTCTCAGAAACACAAGGGGTTCAGACCACAGCTCTGAAGATGGCAGGATTCTGAGGGCAGGGTGATGACTGAGCTGAGGATTTGCTTGAGGTGGAAGTTTAGTGTCAGTGGTCGCTAGGCTTCTGAGCCCTGGTAACTGGCAGAATTCCATGTCTTTGCGAGCCAGAGCCCCTTCATCGTGGGCCACAGGGGATGTAGGCGTGGAGGCTGAAGTCTGACAGTGAGGTTTAGGGATGCGGGGCAGAGGTCCCCGAGATCTGGCTGGCCTATTTCTTTCCACTTCTAACCTGGGTCAGGAAGCGTTCCTGAGCTGCAGGGGCAGAGTCGCAAATTCTTGGATATTACCTCTGCCAGCAGAGCTGCTTGGGATTCCCTGGGAGGACAACGTGTCCCTCGAACAAACCTACACAGTTTGGGCATGGCAGACATTTCTGACTAGCTACCAATAACCATCCCAAACTTGTTTTCCCCCTTCCCGACTCTAGTCACACAAGTCAAAAAAGCCAGAGCCAGATTCGTGTTGTCTCAGCCTCCTTTGCTGCATGGCAGCCCTAGGACCCAGTTCTGCCCAACATGGAGAGGGGTATCTTCTGGGAATGTAGGACAGATTTCTTCCTCCTTTGTAAAAGGAGGACACCCCACCCCTTGCAACCATGTCCCCTATTCCTTAGTCACCTCCTGCTTCTTGTTTTAAGCACGGTTATATAAAATCGTGACACCTACAGATAGAGCAGCCAATTTGATACCATGAGGACAGACTGAGAGAAGGTGAATGATATCAGTTTAACGGTTTAAAATGAGGAAGCTATTGAGCCAGCCTGGAACTCCTGCCTCCAGGCACCTTGCTAAATACAGTGTCTTTCCTTGAGGTTTAAATCATTGGTTGATTTCTCTTAATTTCATCAGATCTTCTTTAGAAGCATCCTCATCTTCCAGGTGAAGACTCTGTAAAACAGCTTGGATCGTGTAAGTTTCTGCAGGGAACTGGTCCAGGTTAGAGGCTGGAGGTCTCCAGGTTGAGGATAGAGTGGTTGGGAATCATTTCTCCAAAAGCCTAAGTTGGGAAAGTGCCATGCATTTACCTTCCCTCTCAGACTGAGGCTCACATGAGTTTAGGGACCACTACAATTGGTCACTTGCTGGGTCCAATAAAACCCGCTAGACTGAGAAAAAATGTTTATGGGCAGAGACTATGACTTCAGCATCTCTTGTCCATAGGCCTAGGGGCATTAGTATGCACTCAGCACATGTTCTCTAAGAGTCCCTAGTCTGGGTATTGATATTTTTGAGTTCTAAGTAGATCTAGTTTGATCATTAACTTACTCTGTGACATTGGGCAAAGCTTGAGACTTTTCTGGGTTTTACTTAGCTTTTGGGGGGTAGAAGAGAGCTTTGAGTTATATCATCTCAGCAATTCTACAACTACAACTAATGAGGAATACAGATGAGATTAATGGCCTCATCTCTGGAGGCTGCTGGTCATCTACTCTAGACAAGTCGACATGCTTTGTTTCCCAAACCATGTAGAATAAGCAGCTAAAAGTCAAATTAAGCACAAAATGAACCAATGCATCAGAAGGTATAAAATGAATCAAAGGTTTATGAATCACTGAAGAAAACTATGAACTGTCTCCCCAGAAAAAAAAGCACATACACACATCCACAATTTATACGCAGTTTTATAAGGTCCACAGATTTCTTTCGGGAAGGAATCCCCAAGCAAACACATAGGTAGGAATATATGCTTTGTGGCCAAGAATAAATGAAGACTTGCCTGAACTGGAGCTAGGATCGATGTTGGCTGGTGTACTCAGAATGTTAAAATGGTACTGAACACAGAGGAGGTTCTTGGTAAATTTTTGATGATAAAGTGGTTCATGACTACTCAGGCCTGGTGGAACTAGGCTCTGGACTGGAGGACCAGAAACAGTGAAGTGGTTAAGTGTGTGGGCACTAGGGCTGAACAGCCTACACCTGACTCTTGGCTCTTCTATGTTAGTTTTATGACCCTGGTCAAGCTCATGAATTATGTCTCAGTCTCCTCAACTCTCAAATGGAATATCCCAGGTTAAGAACTTATTAATAAATGAATTATGCTTAGTTGGGTGTCTGACATATAGACAAACACTCAGCCAAAGGTAACTTAGAATTTTGAAGAATCTTTAAAGATTGACTTGAGTTGATGTCCAACCTTTTATAATGGACAGCCATTGGAATTTCCCACATAGTCACTGCCACTGACTCCAAGATAAAGGGTCAGTTGACATTAAGTGACTACAGGGGTGTTGACGTGGTGCTGAATTTGGGGGTTGGATATTTATCCCTGAAATTCCTACATACTTAATAAATAACTTGCTTAAATTCTAACCAGGAAGAATATTAGGGAACCCTCCGGATTTCTCACTTCATGCTGGGTCTATTTTTGGAGAAGGCAAGGATTCAGTAAACAGCAAGACATCATACTTTCTAGATCATGAGATAACAGACATGCAATAAGGGAAATAAGGAAAAAAGTCAAGGGTGAAATGAATGGTAGAGACAATAAATGACAATGTTAACAATCTAGACCACCTAGACACCAAGTCTGTGATTCTGCAAGTCTGACCCTGGTACTTCTTCCTAAACTCTTTAATGTCTCTCCCTCTTGAGGCTTACAGTGGAGGTGTAAGCTCTGCGGGACAATATGAAAACCATCCATGACTGGGACCTGCTGACACCTCTAACGCTATCACTGGCCACCCTCCACTTCTGCCTTTGCAGTATGTCCCCAAGAAATGCATGTGCTTTGTTGTTATGCTGTTCCAGCACTCTGCTTTTGCTGATCACATTTGCTCTGCCTGACTGCCCTCCTAACTTCTTTGCCTTTTAGCTACCTTTGGAGTCTTAGGTAGGTGTCATCTTGAAGAGCCCTTCTGGGCTCTTTGCCTCTCCCTTGATCCCCAGAATGCCGTTCAGGTTGTCTCTCTCTCACAGAATAATGACCTGGATGCATATCCATTTGTCTATCTAGCCTGGGACTCTGAGGGTAGGGCCAATGCATTCTTTTGACACACAATCATCAAATGCTCCTTTGAAAGTAATGGCCTGGGGTGGTGGATTTTCCAATAGAGCAGAACAGCCCTTCCTGTTTGTCCCCATTTTGACTACAGCCAACCCTTTTGCTAGTTGCCAAAGCTCCAAACCTGGGGGGGTCACCCCAAACTCCTACTCTCCTTCACAGCCCATGCCAGATCCATCAGCAGTTCTGACAGCGCCACTGAAAAGCATCCTCAATCTGACCACTCCCGCCACCTCCAAGTATATACCTCTATAGCACCAGTTGTCATTTCTTATCTTTTAATGGCCTCCCTGCTATTCTTATCAATCCTCCCCCTAAAGCTTTCTCTGCACACAACTGACAGAGTGATCCTTCTGATGAAGTAAGACAAGCAAACTAAAAAGTGCAAACAGGCCACAAACCTCCTTTGCTCATTCCTTTCCCTCGACAGATTTCTGTCACTCTTAGAACACAATTCAAATGTTCTACATTTTTCCCTACAGGCTTCATGAACCACGGAAACACCCCAGACTTAGAAACACCCCTGGCCATCTTTCTACATTAGATCCCATGTTTCTATGGCAGCCCCACAGTCTGGTGCTACTTTGCCAATTGCCCCAAACCTTCTTGCTCCCAAGGCCACTGTGCTTACTGACCGTCATGTGCCTAGAATGCCGCTCCCCCAGTATTCACCTGGCTCCCTCCTTTTCATCATTCAGGGCCTTTTTTGACCACCAATTAAAGCAACATGACCCCCTCCCATCTCAGGATAATTTCCAACATCCCACCTGAATTTGATTTTCTTTGTGCCACTTATTGCCATCAGTAATTGTCTCGTTTCTTTGTTTGCTGATGCATATCTTATCTATCTACCATAGTACCACCCTAGAGGGCAGGGAACTCTTCCCTGCGATGGCCACCATATCTCACATGCAGGAAACGACGAGATCAATAGCATCATAACCATGATAATCCAATACTGTTTGAAATTTCTTTTTCCATCACAGTTTTTTTCCATCTGAGCAAAACACAATTATCAAGAATACCATGAAGATGACCAGCAAGCTGTGAGCTTGTGGTTTTTACTTACCGAGGCCATGATTCAAATACACTCTTTTTAAATCTTGAAATAACATCCATGTCAGCTTATTTTTTATACAAGTTCCCCAGGTGACTTACCTTCATGAGGCATGTTCTTTCTCTAAATTCCTGGATCACTGGAAATGCCTACAGAGTGGGAAAAAAGCAAAGTCAACAGGTCAATACTCATTGAGTGATGAATATGCAGATTTACATAGTGACGCAAAAAGTTCTACCATTTGTATTCTCAGAGGGTGTGTGCTAACACTGTAAAACACACACAGTAGAGAGAAATCCACAGAAGGGACAGTAGGAAGAGGGACCTGCTGCCTGGGTAGAGTGTTGATTCAGGATACATAAGGGGAGGTTGTAAATTCACTAGATAAGGCATACAGGGTACATAATCAAAATCACCCTTGATGTTTCTAAAAGGGACTGTAAATCATAGAATGCATATTTTTATACATATAATCCTATTATAGTAATATGTATGATTAAATACACATGTGTGTGTATGTGTATTCCAGCCTGTACCTTTACACCCTCTGACCAGCACTGTCCCAAACTCTCTCCTTTATGCTCCTGGACATGCCTTCTCTGGACCTCCTGCAATTGGGCAGCCATGTGACTGATCTTCCTTTGTCCAGTGGATTATGAATGGTAAGAGATGCCTGCCACTTCCCAGCCTGACATGGGACCTTCCATGTTTGATCTCCTGAGGTTGGGGTGACTTTGGAAATCTGATGTTGAATATCACAGGACAGGGAGGTAGGAGGAGCCAGAAGGAGCCAGGTTTCCTGAATCACCACTTGGAGGAGAGACACGTGCCACTCAGGTAATGTACCTGGATGGAAGTCACTAAGATTTAAGGGTTTATATATGATAAAAATTAGCATTGCTTTAGCTAACATCTTTATTTAAAAGATTTTATTCATTATTTTTAGAGAGAAGGGCAGGGAGAGAGGAAGAAAGGGAGAGATGCATCAGTGTATGATTGCCTTTCACCTGCCTCCAGCTACGGACCTGGCTGGAGACCTGGCTTGCAACCTGGTTATGTGCCCTGGTGGGGAATCGAACCAGCAACTGCTGGGTTCAAAAGGCTTGCACCTATCCACTAAGTCACCAGCCAGGGATATAACTAATACCCTTTTTGTGGGAGTTAGGGCTAGTGGCTTAACCCTTTCCTGTCCTGGATTCAGCATCAGTCAGGATTCCTCCTGAAGCAACCAGCCACTATACTCAAAAGAGGCAATTGAGGCAGTTCAATGACAAGACTATTTACAAAGATGCAGACAGAGCTAGGGGTGCTCACAAGGATGGTGAAGCATCTCAAAGCCAGTGACAGCAGAAAGCCCTTATCAGTCTGAGCCTGGAATTGAGGGCAAGGAGAGGAATCATTGCCTGGAGTCTGGAGAGATGGTATAGCTGAGAAAAGAGCTGCCTGGAGGGGTCTGTAACTTTCATTGGGACATTAAAGCCAATCTGAGTTCTGGCAGGAAAGGATCTGGAGCAATAAAAAGCCAGATGTCCTTCCCCTACCTTCCAATCTTCCTGCTGATGGCTCCTATTGACTAAACCCAACTGGAAGCCAGAAGGCAAGGAGCTCATTGATGTAGCCTATAAATGTCAGTTTCCTAGGGTGCAGGCCAGGTGGAGAGGACTGAAGGGCCAAATGAAGAACTTCAAGCTCAGTTCCCTTATCTCCCTACCTGTTAGAGGCTGCCCTGGAGTGAAAGGGGTCTAATTAATAAGCTCTGAATAAAATACGCCTCTAATGCTCTTGGCCATCTGCTGTTGAATCACTGTCCGCAGTTTCCTTACAAATAAATATTTCTCACTGATTTTTTGGGTCAGTGTTGTTGTTTGCTTTGCTGTAATCTTCCAGAAATGTTGACGTGCTGCCCAAGGCCGGGTGATTTCCAGTGTGAATCTAACTCCAGTGTTTCCTGGAGGTTGGCATCTTCACTTCTTCATAATTTATTTTTGGTCACAGGTGGGGCTTGAGAAACTATCCAGTTTCAGAGTCCTTGGGAGATTCTTTCTTTGCAGTTTTAGCCACTCATTGTTATTTTTCAGGACTATGTTGCCAAGAATGTTTCTGCTCTGCACCCCAGGTAACAGCCAGGTGTCATGTACTCCACCTGGGTCTCATCACATCATGTTTCATGTCTGCTTCTGGGATTACTGGATGCACTTAACCTTTTCATGAACAAGACAGGAGGGATGCAACATTAGCATCTTTGGAAGGCAGGCATGGGGTAAAGAAGCGAATCCAGAAGTTCTGGGTTCTAATCCCTCCTCTGCCTCTTTTTTGCAGTGTGACCTTGTGGACTTCTGTCCCTTTCTCTGAGCTTTATTTTTCCTGTTTGCAAGATGGGCTTATTTGCAGCTGCCTGACTGGCGAGGTGTGAGGAGGTGATGAATTATGGATGCACAAAAGTCCAGATACTTTACTTCACACATAGCAGGCACTCAGCAATTTTTGTAGAAAAACATCAAAATCTTTGAGTTCCAGTGGGGATTCTCAAATTCTGATTATACTGGAATTTAAAACAAAAATATGGAGCTGACAATGTGCTCTGGGCCCACAAATATCCAGAGTCCTCCCAGGCTAAAACTATACTCTTTATTCGAGTTGGCATTTTTTTTTTTTTTTTTTTTTGAAGCCATACAAAAAATTTTCCCTAGGGCAAATAGAGTCTACCAATCTCAAGGCTATTTTCTGTGATTCCACAGTGGTAAGCTGGGAGGTGAAAAAAAATCATATTAAAATCACATTTAAAATCTCACCAAATCATATGAAAATCGTATTAAAATATGCTTTTGGCTGAATACTGTTTTCTATTTTTATCACCTGCCATGTGTGACATATGACATCAGCTTTCCCCCTAGTTATTCCTGGAAAATTTTGTTATGTGGTAAATCCAGGATCCAGACTCCCTTAGGCTATTGTGAACCCATTGGGGAGTAGGGAATGGGAACCCAAACCCCAGTCCTACCTCTTCCTTTGGGAAGGTTACTCAAACCTTTTGTGCCTATGAAATGATGCCACTTATTTCAGAGTTCATTTGAAGATGAGAAAAATAATGTACATAGAATTCAAAGCATTACACAAGAAAAAGTATTCAATAGTGGTAGCAAGTATTGTTGAAAAGGGACAATTTAGATCTAGAAAAAGACTGTGAAATCCATTGCTTCTACTTTATTGCTGAGGAATTGGATGCCAGTTGAGTCACTGATTGTGCATTTCTGGTGATGTAATTTCAGAGCAAATTTGGAAAGAATTGTTTTTCACCCCCTCTTCCTTGTTCCCCTAGGAGTGAATATGTGCATATCCTTAAATAAAGTGATGTTGAACATTCTTTCATATGCCTATGGTCCTTTGAATAGCTTCCTTGAAAAAGTGTCTGTTCAGGTCTTTTGCCCATTTTTAAATTATGCATTCTGTCTTCCTGGCATTGAGTCAAATAAGTTTTTTATGTTTTGGAGATCAAACCCTTGTCTGAGGTATCATTGGAAAATATGTTTTCCCATATGGTTGGTTCCCTTTACTTTTTGCTTATGTTATCTTTATTTTTTAAAAGATTTTATTCATTATTTTTAGAGAGAGGGGAAGGGAGGAGGAAGAAAGGGAGAGAAACATCAATGCATGGTTGTCTTTCACCTGCCCTCAGGTGGGAACCTGGCTGTAGACCTGGGTATGTGTTCTGACTGGGAATCAAACCAGTGACCTTTCAGTTCATAGGCCAACACTCAATCCACTGAGCCATACCAGCCAGGGCTCGCTTATGTTATCTTTAGATAAACAAATTTTTTTAGCTTGTTGTAGTCCTACTTATTTATTTTTTGTTATTTTTAAAGTATTTTTTTAAAAAGACTTTATTCATTATTCTTAGAGATAAGGGCAGGGAGGGAGGAAAGAAGAAAGGGAGAGAGATATCAATGTATGGTTGTCTTTCACCTGCCTCCAGCTACAGAGCTGGATGGAGACTTGGCTTGCAACCTGGCTATGTGCCCTGACTGGGAATTGAACCAGCGACCTTTGGCAGGTGGATGACTATCTACTGAGCCACCAGCCAGGGCCTCCATTTGTTTATTTGTTCCCTTATTTCCTTTATCCTAGGAGAAATATCAGTGAAAATATTGCTGCATGGGATATCTGAAATTTTACTGCCTATGCTTTCCTCTAGGGCTTTTATGGTGGCATGGCTCATGTTTAAGTCTTTTATCCATCCTAGTTTATTCTGGTGTACAATTTAAGTTGGTGATCTAACTTATTTATTTATTTATTATTTTGCATGTCCTTGTCTGGTTCTTCCAACACCACTTGTTGAAGAGGCCATTTTTACTCCATTTTATGTTCCTTCCCCTTTTGTCAAATATTGATTGATCATAGAGATTCAAGCTTCTGGGCTCTCTCTTCTGTTCCATTGATCTGTAATGTCTATTCTTATGCTAGTACCAGACTGCTTTGATTACAGCAGCCTTATAATCTAGTTTGATATCTGGTATTGTGATTCCTCCTACTTTGTTCTTTTTTCTCAAGATTGCTGTGGCAATTTGTGGTTATTTTTGGCTTCATATAAAGTATTGAAATATTTGTTCTATATCTGTGAAATATATCATGGTTATTTTAATAGGGATTGTGTTGAAGTTGCTTTGGGTAGTATGGACATTTTAATGATGTTAATCTTCCCATCCATGAACATGGTATATGATTCCATTTACTTATATCTTTCTTAATTTCTTTCTTCAGTGTTCTATAGTTTTCTAAGTATTGGTCTTTCACCTCCTTGGTTAAGTTTCTTCCTAGGTGCTTTATTTTTCTTGTTGCTATAGTAAATGGGATTTTTTTTTTCTAGTCTCTATCTCTGATGTTTCATTGTTGGTGTACAAGAATGCCTTCAATTTTTGGATATTGACTTTGTATCCAGCTATTTTGACAAATTCACTTATTAGGTCAAGTAGTTTTTTGGTGGAGATAATAGGGGTCATGTCATCTGTGAATAATGACAATTTTATTTCCTTCTTTCCAACTCGTAAGCCTTTGATTCTTTTTCTTGCCTAATTGCTGTGGCTAGAGCTTCCAAAACTATATTGAATATTAATGGAGAGAGTGGACACCCTTGTCTTGTTCCTGATCCTAGGGGGAAGGCTTGCTATTAGATTCTTTACAAAACACACCTGTACTTGGGTTTTATGCTATAGAATGGTGGATATTTCTTTCCAATTATGATTTCCTACAGATTTAAGGAAAATGGCTTTACTATTGACAACCAAGGGCAGGGGGGTTGAGACTAAAGCAACTCCCTGGTCTGATTCTTTACTATTGGTGGACAGTGTGGTAGAATGACAGGAAAGAACACAGCATGAGGATTTTGATTCCACCTCTTCCCTGACTTTCTTGACTGCTGGATGGTTGTTAGTTATCAATCCCGTATAATAGACCATTCCCAAATTTAGTGGCTTAAAAAAGACAAGCATTCATTATCTCCCAATTTTCATGAATTGAGAATTATAGATTAGCTTAACCAGATGGTTTTGGCTCAAGATTGCTCATGAGATTGCTGTCAGGATGTCCACTGGGGATGTGGTCATCTAAAAGCTTGAGAGGGGCTGGGAGGTGCATTCTCAAACATGGCTCACTCACATGGTTGTGGGAATGGCCTCCGTTCCTTGCTGGCTATTAGCAGGAAGCCATGTGGACCTCTTCATAGGCTGTTTGAGTACACAGTATGCCAGCTGACTTCTCCAGAGTAATCTAAGAAAGAACACAGGAGAAACCACAGTATTTTATTATTGAATCTCAGAAGTCACACACTTTCACTTTTGCCATATTCTATATACTACAAATGAGTCACTAATCCAGCTTGTACTACAGTGGATGGGAATTAGGCTTCACCACTTAAGGGGAGGAGGATCATAGAATTGGTGGACGTATGTTAAAACCACCCTAACAAGTTAAATAGGCAATGTTTTGTATCTACTACTCAAATATTGCATTTTCATTCATTATAGATATTGTCAAAAGTTAAGGGGCTTGAGAATCAGAAAGAACAGTGTTTGAAACCTGGACTAGTGTTCAATGTCTTTATAAGCCCTGTTTTTCAACCATAAAATGAAGATTATATCAAACCAATATCACACGTTTGCTGGGTGGACTACAGGTATTACAGATAAAACTGTTAGTACAACATGTAGCATAAAGTCAGTGTTCATGCTACATGATCATTTCTGTTCCACCATAAGGCAACAGTCCCTTCCCCCACTCCTCATACATGGCTGAGTTAGAATACTGAACACACATACACACACACACACACACACACACGGATTCCTAACTCCATTCGGTTTTCAATATGCCATCCTGCCAGGTTTTGCATAAAGTTATCTTTACTTCTGCACAGTGGAATATAGTTGCTTGTCACAGAAAATTAGATTCCAGACTTGAGATACAAGTTGGTAAGGGAACATAAATGTTCTGCAATTCTTGCCCAAATTCTCATGCTTATTTGCTGTGCTTGAGTATTTCCAATAAGACAGACTCTTCCATGTGTCATCCCAGTGACCTTGAGCTCTCTTTTTCTCACAGTAATGAACTCCATCTCAAATGCATTGTGAAGTTTAAGTCAGATGATGTGTGTTACTTTTCCAATAACCAGAGTAGCTAGCTAGTGCTCTCACCATAGCTATGGTTAGCTTCAGTTCCTTTAAGGTCTAAAATATTTAAAATACCATCTGGAAAAAGTGTGTATATTGTGGGGTGAGGGCATGTGTGATACCATTTTTTTAAAGAACCACTAAATGTGCTTAACTATTTCCATAATTATTTTATTTATTCCTCACAAAAATAGAGTGAGGTTCATATTATTATTCCCATTTAGAAGATAAGGAAATAGAAGCTTAATAGGTTGTCTCACCCTCACAGCCAGTAAGTACAGGTACCTGGGTAAGTGCAGGGTGGCAGGTACAGTTTTGTGACTTGCATGACAGCTTATTTGACTATATGCTACAGCTAAGAATTAATAACCCACTGGATCAAACTTCATTTTTTAAAATTCAGTTCAGTACAATAATAATTTATGGGTATCCCACAGGACAGGCACTGGGCTAGATCCTGGGGTTCAGAGAGGTAAGGGGGTTCTATGGGAATACTAAGACAGAAGAGAGGCATAAAGCCCATGACCATGTTTTATTTTGTTTGCAGATAAAGCCCCAGTGAACTCGCTGATAGATGGAAAGCCAGCTGATGTTATTTAGGCACCCACTGGTCGTAAACACCCAAAACTGGCAGCCCGGGCTCTTTGACGTTGATGAATTCCTGATGAAGCCGTTGGGCGATTATAGAGTGGATCTGCTGGAAATCAAGATATCACGGCGGAACAATTTCCTTGGTTCTGTCATGTCATTTATCACTATTGTTTGCCTTCGCTGTCGGTATTAACATCAATTATTTATCATAATGCTCATTTTCCTTCCTAGCCCTCTTTCCTGTCTGACATGTGGAATCTCTTGCTATTAAACCAAGGGGCAGGTGGAAACATTAGTCCTTCTTACCTCATTGTTCCTTTTGAACTTAGAGCTTTTGCAGCTGGGGCAGCAAATTGGAAAGAAAAACAAAACATTCCAAATTGAGCAAAGACCATTTTCCTTGCTTGGTACCCATTTTTCAAGTTGCCACATCAGTTGCTATTCCTTCGGGATTGGGCCTCAACTACAACAATGACAGCACCATGTAGAAGCCGGCAGGCGTGTTAAACCTAAAGCACCAATAGGGAACGACAGCATCTGGAGTGGCAGCAACACCTACCTGCTTCCCAAGATCTGTCCTCCCTGAGTGACGCCACCTTGCGTTATGTGCCGTAGCAGGCCACCCGGGTAAAAGATGGTATTAATTAGTCCACCATGGCACTAAGTAATGGCCAGCAAGAATGAGCAGGAGTGTAACGTTAAAGTTTGGGGAAGGTGGATTAAAGGAAACGGAATTAACCGGAAACCTGTCCCATCCCAACCCCTCGCGCTTTGCCTTCCTCGAGGCTACAGTACGGAGGAGAGGGTGGCTTCCCAGGGGACATCCTGGACCCAAGACTGAGAGTCACTGCTTCAGAAACCAGGCAGGGAAGGCCAATGATAAACCCAGGCCTCTGGTTAGAGCCTCACGTATTTTCCCCACCCCAAATCACAGTGCTTACTCTGCTATCGCCTCTAGCTTCATCCCCCTCAGACAGGATCCTAGAGGAGCATTCTGAACTGATCAAGTTTCTTCCATTGTTTCCTTGTTCTTTCATGTTTTTCCATTTCTCTTCTTGAAGCAATCACCTTGATATCCCTGGGTGAAGGTAACGCAGGGGCTGCATTATAATTGCTTGTTAATATCAAACTGGTGGCTGATGGGCTTGCCATCTGCAGAAGGTTTGCCTTTAAAGGCCAGTGCCCGGTGCAGGAGGCTAGCGGCTCTCCTGGTGGAGATCAATATTTCATTATGGAAGCAGCCAGCTGGCCGACACCAGGGGGCCTCCCCTCCTGCCGTAGGCACACCAGCTCTGAGAAGAACTCAAGTCAGATTCATGAGGGCTGCGGCTGAGGGAGCCTCTAATGAGCCCACCGGAGCCCACCCTGCCACCGTGGCAGGTGCATGTGCGGGGCACCACAGAGCCGCTCTTTCCCTGCACGTTCAGGGGCCCTGCAGGCCAGGCTGCCCATCTTCCCATCATGTCCACTCGGCCGCATCCCACACCGAAGTCAGTCTCAAACTTGTCTACAAGAAACTGCTGAGAGGCAAAGAGAAGAAAGAAAAAAATGGGCGGGGGTAGTTTGCAGACACTGTTCATTTCCTCTGCTTACCTTCCTCTCTTTTTCTCTCTGAGTTCATCTCACTCCAGGTCAAGTGCAGATGAGCAGAATAATGATGATAATGAAACTGTGTTCACTGAGCATCTTCAATGCATCAGAAAATCTACTCAGTTCTTTCATTCATTTTCTCACTTAATTCTTGGTACAACACCGTGTGTTGGGGCTCAAGGAAATTCAGGATCAGAGATTATGCAACTTGTTCAAAGTCACACAGCAGGAAGGGGTCGAGCTGGGGTTTGAACCTAGGTCTGTCACTCAGCAATACTCCTTACAATCAAGTCGTTTGGTGTCCTAAAACATGTGGGTGTGCTTTCAATGTCCAAGCAGAGGGACAAACTGCTGCAAGGCCAGCATTGTAAGACTATGCAAGTGTCACTGTAACACTATTTGATTTTTTTAAATTGGGGTGCATAAGCATACATTGCATCAACCTTAAAGATTTCATTTGATTGTGTGGCTTTTGCAGGAGTAGACAGCTGTGTAAACACACCTCAGTTCAAGATATACAGCATTTCCCTCATTCCAGAAATTTCTTCAAGCTCCTGTTGAATCAGTCTTCTCACCGAGAGGTAACTAATATTATGATTCATATTAGCGTACATTAGTTTGCCTGGTCTTGAATTTCATAGAAACTGAGTCATCCAGTATGTACCCTTTATGTCTGGTTCCTTTTGCTTGATTCATTTTTGAGGTTCACCTGTGTTGCAGCACGAGACACTGATTTGTTCCCTTTTATTGCTGGACAGTATCCCATTGTATGGGTACATGACAATTTGCTTTCCATTATCCTGTTGAGCCTTTGGGTTGGCTCCTCGTTAGAATGTCAAGTCCCAGAGAGTAGGTGAACATTTTATCTGGGGGTGTGTTTACTCCAAAGCAGCTCCAACACCCTTCACCGTCTTACTCCGCCCAGCAGCTAACACGGTACCTCGCGTAGGGGAGGGCTGAAAAATGTTTGCTTATGGTTGGACTTACTGAGTGAGATTCTAGAGTCTTAACAAAGTTATCTGAAATGAATGCTCATGAACTTCCTGTAAGTAGCTCCTTAAAAAGATTGTCTGGCCATTAGAGTTGCTATAACAGACAACCACAGACTAGCTGGCTGGTGAGCACCAGCCATTTATTTCTCACAGCTCTGCAGGCTGGAAGTCCAAGATCGAGGTGTGGGAAGATTTCGTGTTAGGTGAGGGCCCACCTGTTCGGAGCTGTTGTCTTCCCTGTGTCTTCATGTGGAGGAAGGGGCGTAGGAGCGCTCTGGGGGCTGTTTTACAAGGGCACTAATCCCATTTGTAGGGGCTCTGCCTTGTTGACCTAATCACCTCCCAAAGGCCCCACCTCCTAATACCACCACATTGAAGATTAGGCTTCAACATATGAATTGTGGGCAGATAGCGGGACGCAACATTCAGTCTATAGCCAAGATCATCCTATTTCAGATCTATTCCTCCCAACACTAGGATGTGAACCTTAGCCACTGACATTCATGACATGGGAGTTGAAAGACCCCCTAATGGAGTCCAGGGACAAATTTTCACCGAACTTTATGAACTAGAATGAGCAAAAAGATTTCTCTATTTCCACATCTGGAAAATGAGGGTAACACAAACAGCTCTGCTCCCAAGCACAGACATTGAGAGCAGTGGATGTTCAAGCAAATTGCCTCCTCGATCACAGCTGACCTTTGCTGCCCATGAGTTTGATCAATGCAATCCTCAAATCTGCCAGCAAGGAAGCATTTCTCAAAGCACTTTCCTTGACATGCTCAGTAAATGTCACATCAGTTTGGGAACCACTGCCTAGTAAGACAATGCTGGGAGCATCCCAAAGCACATCAGCTGGCATGTTAAAAAGGAGGTGAGCCCAGGCTGGTGTGGCACAGTGGTCTGAGCACCAGCCTGCAAACCAAAGGGTCGCCAGTTTGATTTCCAGTCAGGGCACATGCCTGGGTTGTGGGCCAGGTCCCCAGTTTCAGGTACCCAGGAGGCAACCACACATTGATGTTTCTCTTCCTCTCTTTCTCTCTCCCTTCCCCTCTCTAGAAAATAAATAAATAAAGTCTTTGGGGGAAAAAAAAAGGAGGCGAGGGGATCTCCTATTCACCTCATTGGATACCATTTTCCCCTGCTTCCGCCTGAGACATTCCCTAGGGGACTGAGCTGGGTGGACTCAATGAATAGGTGCCCACGTCTCTGGTGTCTGGGGGCTCAGACAGGGGTGAGCACTACCAGAAGGCTGGAGGGGGTGGGAGAGTTGAGTTGGTGTAATTTTCTCTCTAGCTCCCTCTCTGCAGGCTCATCTTGACCCCTTTGACTCCAGGTTCCAATAAATGTTCTACGCCCTTGAACCTTCTGACTTTGGGGTGTTAAGTTTATAAGTAATTCTAGTCCTGAAATATTTCCTAGAGTTTCCTGATACCCTATTTACAGCTTTATAAACCATGTCTCTTGAAAGCTCTCTTCAAACTGCCCAATTGGAGTGTGCCCTCTACCAACTGCTGCCACCCTAACTGATACGTCACCTTGAACAACGTGCACAGCCCCGTGTTTCCCGAACGTGCCCAATGGGGACCTCCCTCCTTTTTTCTTTATTAATCAAGAGAAAGTGTTGAATTAATGAGGGACTCTGGGGAGTACATTCCCCCTTTTTTTCGCTCTGCCAACTCTAGTGCTTGCTAACCCCATTTCCATAGAGTTCCCAAACTCTAAATCGGACAACTGTTCTGTTATACTGAAAAATACAATAGACGCTGGTCATGGACCTGTTGCAAACTTGCATTTGAAGATTCCCTTCTTGGGTCAGGGAAGGAGGCCCAGAAAGTGTCTTCCCTGGATGGGCTGGAATTTAGAACCTTGGCCTCAAGATCATAATCTGGGAGAGCTGGGACATGACCAGGTCTTCCTACAGTGGGGCGCTACCTCTTCAGTCCTTTGAGGGGGTTCAAGCTCACATGTGATGAACCGCAGAAAGGAGGATGAAGGGCCAAAGTGGCCAATCCAACCCTTTTATTTAGTGACCAAATCACCCTCACTAATTAATTCAGTTTTTTTCTTGGGGAGACGTGATTTCTAAATGATAAAGCCAGATACCTTAAGGAGGAAATCTCATCAATCCAATATTATTTTGACAAAGCTCTTGTCACAGGTGGTTGAGCATATCCTGTTTTTTTGTTTGTTTGTTTGTTTTTTGTTTTCCGGGGAAAAAGAACTTAAAAATATTGAATTGTATTCATAGAAGCCATCTTTGTCTTCTTCTTCTTTCTCCTCTATCCCCATTGGTAAAATTCATCCCTAAACCAGGAGGCTTTTACCTTCAAAATTTATTAGGTCTCCTTTCTCTTCCCATTGCCAATGGCCTAGGTCAAGGCCCTATCGTTTCTCATTCTGATCAACGCAAGAGTTTTTAAATTAATCTCTCAGCAACCATTACCTCCCTCCTCTAATACATCTTCCCTAATGTCACAAAGCATCCTTCTAAATCACAGAATCAACCAGGACACACATCTTTTCAAAAACTGGTGACACAGAGCTTGTAACAATTTCCTCTATTCCTTAACATCAACTTCGAGGCCTCTTTCTCTCAGTGATGCTCTACTAGAAACAATTTCAGCACTCTTCAGTCACCCAAGAGGGGCTACATCTTTATTCTGTGACATCCTTAATTTAGGATAGTAGACAGAACGTAACCAGCATAATGAGGCAAGGCACATAAACACAGATACACCTAGCTGGCAAATGTCCTGTTCGTGAGTCCAGACAGGAGGCAAGGCTGACCCATCTGAGTAACATTACTAATAAAATGTTCTCAAAGTTCTTCTGCAATTTAAAGAAGATGGGTCTCCAGGCTGGGTCTGCAAAGACAACATCAGATCCACACAGATATTTGATCATGTGAGGGGGTTGCCACACAATAGCCTTCTTTGGTGTAAAGTGTTATTCTCCCATGTAATTGATGAGAAAACTGATAAAGAGAGGGTGAATAATCTGTGACTTTGTAGTTACTCAAATTCTGAGTATCTCAAATAAACAGATTTTCACAAGATGGAGACAGAGGGATGGGGGAGGCAGAGAATAGTATCTTTGCTTCAGCTCCCTGCTTCCCTTTGACCTGAGGCCTGATTTCCATTCCACCTGGCTAGTAGATATTTGCATGTCAGTTTCATAAGGTGCACTGATTTCTGGCCAAACTGAGGAACCGTTGAGCCATATGTGTGTGCGCCAAGTTTCTAAATGCAGGAAGGACAAACTCTGCTCAGATGTTTACCTTTCAACTTTGTGCACCAGCCAGAGATGTTTGTGGAATGCAGAAGGGAAATTCTTGAGCAACGTATCCATGCTGGCTTGAACTATCCAGTTCCGAACTAGCATTCGAAGTCAACTGAAGTTCAGAAAATTCAGATAAGGCTGGTTGAAGAAGGTGGGGAAGTCAAAGATAACATACTTTTCTCCCAGGCAGAGAAAGGCAAACATTTTCTTTACAACTTCCTGCTCTTACAGGCTCTTTCACTCACGGTAGATCAAATGCCTAATGGACCCCAGCCTGAGGGCTGGGCCAGGGCTAAAATTGCGCATTCAAGCCTCTGAGGAACTTACTAGTTGCCTAGTGAGAAGGGTGCAATTCTTGCAATACAGTGTGATGGGTGCTATAATCGGCAGGCATTTACAATTTTCTGGAGCACGCAGGAAGTAGGGAGGAGGGGGAATGAGGAGCATCGGTGGAGTCTCCACTGAGTGGCAAATACCGTGCTCCTTGTCTTCTTGTTTAATCTTCCCAGCACTGCAGGGGCGACAATATCATTTTCCTCTGGTTCTCAGACAGGTCGAACAATCTTCCCCGAGTCACACAGCTAGGATTAGGAGCCCTTCTTCAAGTTGCATTTGCTTGGTTCAGAAGCGTTGGCTCCTTTGCCCAGCCTTGCCTGAGGGTCTGGAACTGCTCCTGTGTGCATGGAGGTTGAAGGCTAAGACGGGGTCTGCCAGCCTGGGAGGGGTGACAGGTATTCCAGGCACAGCAGGTCCAAGTGGGAAGTCAAAGACGCCAGGAGGCATGGAATCTTTGGGAACTGACCGGGCTTTCCCTGACGCCAGGAAGAGGGATTGATATATCCACTGGAGAGTGATATGGGGCTGAAGGGAGTGGGAAAGAAGAGGTGAGGCAAAGAATGAACAATGCTCTGGTGTCTGTTTGCCAAGGACTTTGTGTCTGCCAGGACAGCCTTCCTGTGCTAGGAAGACTTCGGTCTTGGGAGATGTGTTTGTTTGTTTTGTGTTAGCAGTTGACTTACTATATAAGCTGAAGGATGTCAGCTTATCCAAACCAAACTGAAGGATGTCACGAATGCCCAGAGGCCAGCGCGACAAGAAATGCAGCGCAGAGGACAGGAAAGCTCCCCGGATTTAGATTCGGAGGAGGTAGTCTTGTATTTTGAGCCACCATTTAGACTTAGGTGAATTTTGGGTTTTTACTAAACCCCTCTGAGCTCTACTTTCCTTGTTGGTGAAGTAGGGACCATCTTCAGTTCCACTAATAGAACCAGGGTTTTAAAAACCTTCATCAATGTGAATCTGCCTTGAAAACTAGAAAGTGCTGGGCAAATGTTCGTTTCCCAGCTTTTGGCATATTGGTAGTTTGAGGAGTCAGAGGCGATCAGCTTCTCCTTCACTAGATTTCTACCAGAAAGAGAATGAAAATGGCTTTCTATTTTACCATTTTTTGGTCAACTGTTTTGCAAAGGTTCACTTTTGCTTTTCAGGCCGGTTGAAGATTGCCCTGTGCATCGTTTGCTGGAAGGCAGCCTGGGAGCTATTTTGGTCCTTGTGAGGCTGCTACATCAGAGGGAGAGAAGCTGAGCTTGCAGGTGCCTCGCCCTGTCCTGTGAGAGAAGTGTGACCAAGGTTACCCGCACACTGGTTCATGGAGAAGCAGGCTGACACTCAGATGTCTCAAGGTTATATGGCAAGTCAATCCCGGAGCCAATGTCAGCCCAGGTCTGCCAAGTTCCAATGCCTCTTCTTTTCACTACTTTATGTTGCCTACCTTAAAAGCTCCTGGGAGCAAATAGGTAGGGTTGTCGATATTGAAGAGGGGTGAGTGCCCTGCGGGAGACTGTGCGGTGGCTTTGATCAGCCAGCCTTCAGGATGAAACCCACCCAGAGCCAGCTGAAGTCAGCCTGGGTCACAGCGAGCCAACGACCCTGGGAACACCTCTCTTGTTGGTTTCAGCTGGCAACAGAAGGACAAGTCAGGCGTGAAGAACCAGGAAGCCACTGGAAGAAGAGCTTGCTACCTGGATTGTTTCCTGGAATACCACAGTCAAATAAGGAAAACCCTCATAACTTAAGGGGTGTGTGTGTGTGTATGCGTGTGTACGCGCATGTGTGTGTGCGCGCCCAGTTTTAGAGAAAGCGTAGCCAAGCACACCAGGTTCAAGACTTAGGTGAGAAATGCCTCTAGTTTGGTGAGACCATCGTGACTGACGGTGGCCGCCTTCCTGTCGGAGGCAGCTCCGGTGACACTCCTGTCCAGCAGGAATGCTCTGTCATGACTCATTAGTGTCATCTGGGCTGACGTTGCCCTCAATCCCCTTCCCAGATTAGAAAGAGGGACGCCGAACACCTCCAGGATACCTTGGGAATGGCATCTAAAAAGCCACAGCTGTCCCGGCTGAGCTGGGAGCCTGGCAAGAGTGTGGAGCACACAGTATTTATGTCGGCCACCTCTGTCAGCGCCACATCTGGGGATAGAGGATCAAACCTCAACCCTTGTAATTAAGGTTCATCACGTAGGTGAAATTAAGATGCTAGACTCGGCGATTTGTAACAGTTAGAAAATGCTCTCCTAAGTCCCATCGAATACTTTGGCTTCCTGGCACCTCCCAGCAAATGCTCTTACAGAAACACCCCAGAGAGATGACACCTTTCAGAGGTTCAGGGACCGCATAAAGGTTGGTGATGGATGTTTTCCTCAGGGGCGATTATGGCTCTTCAGTCTAATAGCTCCGCTATTCATATCATATTAAGGGCTTAATAAGAACTGAAAAGGTGCTGGTAGTTTGAAAAGCTGACGCGAACTCAAGAGCTAGGTAGCAAACATAATATCCCTGGGAAAATGGATGGCATAAAACCATAAACAAAACACAGCTCACCAATGCATTGATAAAAGCCAAACTGGTATTACAGCCTGGTGGGAAAGAGGCTCATTCCTGGTAGTGACACTTGTATATTTTGGGGGTAGGTCAGAAACCAGGAGAGAGAGGAGATCTTCTTGTTGGGACTTGTTGGAGGAACTTATGTTGGGCATGCCAGATCCCTCCCTCATTAACTATTTGATTCTTCCTACAGGCTCAAACACATTACCTGGGCAGTTGCGAAATGAGAACAGTTGTGGGACAAAGAACACATTGTTGAGTTGCAGAGCGGCACAGTTATTGCCTGGAGCACCAGGGTAAAGGGAACTGACCTGGAGGATTGCATACTGACAGTGCCAGCCAGTCCCAATCTAAGACCCCAATCCCGAGAAACTTGCTGGATTCCTGCCCTTTGATTCAGAGAAAGCAGCCTTCCAGCTGGGGCAGACTCCCTCCCCCACAGAAAAGAAAATACAGTCAATAGCACATAAAAATTCTTTGTACTTTTTTCAGTGCCTTTTATCTGCTGAGCTCAAAGGACGATGAGGGTATTAACTCTGGCTACACCCCTTCGTCGTAGGTGAAGAGGTGGCTTGTCCCTCTTTTTATGGATGGGGACCTGAGATATGGGGAGGTTAAGCAATTTGTCCAGGGTCACACAATGGGTCAGGGTGGAGCTGGAAAGAAAGATCCCATTTTCTAATTCCCAGTCTAGTGCCCCCTGCAGGCTGTATTGAGAGATGCAGTTTTGTTAAAAATCAAGAAGGAGGACTTGGAGAAACGTGGAAGTGAAATCACATATTAAGATCTGGAAAATAAACTTAAAATCATTTTGCCAATGTCCTCACTTCCAAGATGAGAAGGTGTGGCTTGGGAATCTCGTGTAAATTTCCAACATAAAAAATGTGATTGATTACAGATCAGAGTCTAGAGTTGTTGGTTCTTCCGGTAGAAGGTGGTGCTCGCTTCACTGTGCTACCATCTTCTACGCCAGCTTTGTAAACTTTAGAGTACCTACTAATTTAATTGGTGTCCAAAAAATGTTTGATGATGACTTTGATAGCCTTGTAGTAGTGTTCCCTGGAATCAGTCATTATTTCTTACTCTGATTCCACCTGTCCCTTTCCTTGACTCTCCAATGTCTATGTACTATAAATACTCTCCAAATCCTTTGCATCTAACTCTGCTACAGCATGTGAAATGCTTGGTCATAATTCATGGTATACCTGTCTCTTCCCCACCGGACTTTTTATATACATTGAATCATACAATCTTACATCAATTCTTGAGTTGCAGGTTTAATCCCTTTTCAACAAATGAAGAGAAAGATGAAGGCCTTAATGTTGCCAAGGTCTTAATGTCAATGAGTCACTTGGAAGCCATCTTTTACAATACAATTCTGTTTCCTTCCTACTTTACTGTTCTATCTCTTTTGAGGGCACCAACCATGGTTTGTAGTACTCTCACCCACTGATGACATATATTTTTGCCGTGATTATGGCACTCTGATTGTGTCAACATCCACTGAACTGTACTAAGTTGTATTGTAGCATGTCAGGACAATATACTACAATAATAGGGTACAGGAAGTCTGGCACAATATGAGGGGAAAATAAACCTGAGAAAAAGAGAAGAACAAAGGCATTTATTTGTAAGATAATGAGCAGGTTGGACATTTTTCCTTTTGGAAGCTCCTGGTTTCCCGGGGCTAATATCCCACAGGTAGCAGGCAAAGTACTATTTGAAATGAGTTATGATCCTATCATAACTGTCATATATATATACACACACACACACACACACACACACACACACACAAGGTCTGTCCTAAAAGTTTTGGTCGCACAAACTGTTTTAATTATGTTGACATTGTCTCGATACTTTTGGGACAGACCTTGTATATTCAAATGAGGTTCTTTGAGGGTTTGAAATTTAGGCTGGGGAAGAATTACCCACATATGCTATTATTTTTGGATATAAGTTCTGTGGTGAGAAGTTTATTTTAAAAGTGCACTTGTTCAGGCAGCCTTTTCTACAGTTAGATTTAGTTTCATTTCAATCAGTGAAATATTAATGACTCGTTTCACTTTTCTGGTCCTCAGTTTCTCCATGGAGGAACTGGGACTGTGTGTGTAGGGGAGACTTTAGAAATCCGTAGAGCAAGAGTGGATCGGAGGCCCTTTCTCACTGTTGGGTGTAGGGTACATTTACTGGGGATGCTGGGCAGGTAGGGCGAAGGCCAGGGGGCCCTTTGACTTCTGTGACCTTGGATTTTAGCCGCCTCTCTGCTTGGTGGTGGCACTCTGCCTCTCCTTTACAGAAGCTCCTTCCTAGGAGAGCCCTGAAGTCGGAGGCCCCTGGTTTCCCTCACAGGTAATTTGTTTAAACTCACTCTAAACAGAGTCATAATCTCTGTGAAAGGACAGGTTTGACAGGCTAGAATTTTACTTCTAACACCTGTTAAAATATAGCATAATCATTTGAATTTCAAATACTCATCCACACAGTGAAAAATGGTCTCCCATGGCATGTGGGCCACACTTTGGGAAATGCTGGGTTTACGGCATCGGTGATGATGTTTCTCAATCAGGTGGAGGTGAGTCCTTTTTGTAGCGGTCAGTGCATTCGAGTGAAACACCGAAAGTACTTCCATGCTCTGTTCATTCCTTTTCTTTCTTTCCTTCCTTTCTTTCTCTTTCTCTCTTTCCCTCCCTCCATCCCTTCCTTCCTTCCCTCCTTTCCTTCTTTTTTTCTTGTTCCTGGCCCTTCTCCTATCCTTTCTTTTTTTCTTTACTGATATCCTAGTAGCTGGCAAGGACCTACTATTCCATTTATTACTACCATAGATCATAGGAGTATGTTCTTGTCTGTGTCTTGAGGGCTGGGGCTGTGTGGAGCAATGCCACAGAGCCTGGTATAGGGCAGGGCCTCAGGAAGGCTGTGCTGGGTGCACAGACACTGTCCTTGTGGCCCTGGCACTCTGAGCTCAATAGGGGAACAGACAGTAAATAGGAAGCAGTAAAGACTAGCATCGGGACATGCACAGGCTTCAGTGTGAGACAGATGGGAACAGGATCAGCCTTGCCTCCTGGGTTGAGGAGTAGACAGGAGTGGCTCTGTGAGGAAGATGAGAACTCCATCTTGAGGAATAAATAGATAAAAAAAAGAGGTGTGTTCAGGGCAGAGGACTAGCAGGGAGGCCTGAATGGGAAAGATGAATTCAAAGGCTATGAGAACCTTAGTATGAAAGGTGATCTTGGGGCTGACAGAAAAAATGATAGGAAATGCCTTGGCTCTAGCTGGCACATACTGGGTGCCAGTTACTATTCCAAATACATTGTACGTATTGCCTCCCTAATCCTCTCAGCTGCTCGCGGGTTAGATATTATTCAGACACCTGTTTTATGAGGGAAGAATGGAGGCAGTGCCAGGCTGTCCAGGTACTGCATCAAAGCTGGTGAGTGCGACAGGGACCGTGGCTTCAGAGCCTGTGCTTGTAATGATGGCTTTGTATAGACTGAGTGAATCAGTGGGGCCAGACAGATTAAAATGGTGGCGGGTGCTAACAGCTAAGCATGTAACGGTGCAACCTCAGATGCGAAGGCAGAGGGTGCTGGCTGCAGTAAAATTTTGTCTTGGGAGAAACCTCTCACATGTTGCTGGGTAGGTAGCCACTCATCTTGCCCACTCCTCGGAATAGCAGAGTGGCTTCTTTGGGACATGGCAAAGGGAGGTGCCCATCAACAAGCACTTGCTCTGTGCCAGGAGATGAGTTAAGGACACAGAAGATATTTTTTTGCTTTCTTGCCTTTGTGGCTGATAGACCCTTTTCCTTATAAGAGAAATAGATAAATCAACAGTGACTACCTAACATGATACTGTACACGTGGTGGCCAGGCTGTGAACCAAGGGTAGGTGGGTGAGAGTAGAGAGAACTTGCCTAGGTTATGTGTGTGTGCATGCATGTGTCTAGGTTGGTCATAGCCAAGGGTTCACAGAGGACACACCATGGAAACCTGACCTTGAAGGAAGAATGAGAGTTTGATGAAGGAAGGAGGGAAGATATTCGAGCAAAGAGAATATTGTAAGAGGAAGCAGAGCTGAGAGCAGGCAGGGATACTTTGGGAACAAGGAATTTAACTTGGATATGTTTCCAGAATAGCTGATGCATACATAGTAGGTGCTTCATGTTTTTAAAGGAATGAATGAAAAAATGAATGAATGGCATCTGTGGTGAGGAAGGTTAAAGTCTGCAAAGGTCCTGGTCTGCCGGGCTAAGGAGGACAGTTTTTATCCTGTGGGCAATGGAGAACCCATTGTTTTTTTTTTTTAAAGAGTGGCTTATAATCAGATTTATACATTCAAAAACATTAGAAACATGTTCTTGCAGCTGTGTGGAGGGTGGGATAGAGGTGCTCAGCTTTGCAAGAGAGTCAGCAGAGATGAAGAGGAGGGGAAAGACTTGACAAGACACTTGCAGGACAGAATTCAAAGGGCAGGCATGAAAACAGATGAGAAAGGAGAGGTGGAAGTCACGAGCAGGGTTTGATCTCATTAGGCAGTGGTTTGCAACCTATGACCCAGAGCACTTGACATTTGACCCAGCGTCTGGGGGACACCAACTTAGGCCACTTTAGACTCTGTCATGTGCCACCATTTATCAAACAGGAAGCTTAATTAGGAAACCAAATTTTAGGAAAGGGACAAAACTCAGTGTTTAAAAAAAGTACCAAGGGATGGTGGTGGTGGTGTGTGTGTATAAGGTTAAAACACTTAGGAAATGCATTTTGGCAGAAGTGGGAGGACAAGGAGTCTAGGGAAATAAAGCTAGTTTTTTTTTTTTCACCAGAACTTACTCAGGGCTGAGTTCATTTGTGGGGAAGGGAAGTTCCTAAGGAGAGAAATGGGGCCCCTTTCTCACAGGTCTTAGTCCACCCCGCTGTGTGGGTTTGGGGAAGGGCCAATGCTGTGGGGAGGGGCGACGTGTGGGAGCACAGAACTACCTTCTATCCACCGTGGTCCATCGATCTCGTATTTTTCACTAGCCCCATGACTTCTTTTCAGATTGGCACCCCAAGCCACGGAAGGAAATTGGAGCCCATGTAATTCTCGCCTCACTGGTTTAAGCTTTGACTTTAGGTATGCTTTTAATTTTTTGTTCAGCAAGTAACGGGTGCCTTGCACCCTGTTGTGTGAAATATCCTGGAACTGAAATTGGATTTGACCGTTGGATATGCATCTCTGATTCCTGTTGACAGTCCCCATGATGTCATACTTCGAACTGAGCCCTTTTCAGGGCAGATCCAGCTTCCAGCATGGCGTGCTCCCCCTGTCCCCCACTTTGCTGCTTGCTGGCCCTTCTTCTCTGCTCACTTAACACCTAGGCTAGGGATCCAAGCAGCCCACCCCTGTGAGGGCTGCTTTACAGGTAAAGAATCTGGGCTTTGGGTTAGCATGTTTGTTCTGTCGTTCGGGAGCAAGAAAATGATGAGAAACTATTTAATCCTGATGGCCCGGCTAAAATGGGAATAAGCATCCACTTCCCCAAAAGATCATTGCGTTGATTCAAAACACGGTGCCTAAATAATAAAAGTTC
Source organism: Noctilio leporinus (assembly GCA_004026585.1). Taxonomy (NCBI): domain Eukaryota; kingdom Metazoa; phylum Chordata; class Mammalia; order Chiroptera; family Noctilionidae; genus Noctilio; species Noctilio leporinus. The sequence goes on from PVIW01000786.1 coordinate 340,609, forward strand.
GTCAAGGGTTTAAGACAGTGTCTAGTACATAGTGAATACTCAGAAACATTGCCTACTGTCAATTTTATCATTACAAGGCCTTCAGGCAACGGAGAGAGCACTGGGGGTGGCTATTTTCACAAAAGTCTTAGGCTTTGAAGAAGATTTGGCTGAGCAGAAATGACTCCCAGTCTGGGGATGACACTTAAAAATATCCTCTTAGACTGACGACCCAGAGCACCAAGTATGCAGAAGCGCAGGGGTAGGCCTGCCCTCCTCTGGGAAGGGGTTTCCACCACTGCTGCCATGAAGACTAGGGTGCTGGGCTGCATTTCGGTCTCCATATCCGCCACCCAATTCCTCTCTCATCACACCATCACACACCTCCTTCCAGAAGGTTCCTCCCCATCTTCTTTCAGTGGGTCCAAACACTAAACTCCTGCACTTAAAAATGTGGGTTTGAGTTGTATAGTTCATTTTTGCCATGCCTTAATTCAAGTTACCCGAATGATTTTCTTCTTCCTCCCTGCCTTCTTCCCTTCTCTCTCTCTCTCGCTCTCTCTCTCTCTCTCTCTTTCCCCCCCTCCATCCCTCCCTCCCTCTCTCTCTCTCTCTTTTTCCTATTTTTCCTCCTTCTTCCCCTCTCTTTCAGCCTTTCTGGTACAGTGAACATTTGAATATAGTGAGCCACCCTGGCTTTGACTTCCAGCCCTGCCACTCATAAGCAATGAACACGTTTTCACATCTCCAAACATCCATTTCCTCCTTTGCAAAATGAGAAGAAGTCATTATACTTAACATCCTAGACATCTCAAGGAGATTAAACGTGTTAATATATGTCAGGACATGCATCAGCATTTCTGGCCTTGAATGAAAGCTCAATAAATGTCTCTTCTGGTTATTATTTAACAGACATTTGCTAGTTGAAAATGTATGCATGTGCTATACACCCGTAAGTTATATAAATATATATAAGTGTAGTAATTAGAAAAGAATAGAAGAGTTGGGGTACTGAGACCGTTGAGGTCCTCAAGCAACCATCTCTGGAGAGCAGAACCTCCTTGTGTCTGGTCACTGTGTACCCACCCCATGGATGTGTACCCACCCCACAGAATGCCATGTCTATCAATACTGCTTTGTAAAATCCTACTGATGCCATGTGGCAGTGATCACCCTCGAAGCATTGACTAGATCTCCTCTCCTGCTTCTCCTTCCTGCCATGGTGCCTCTCCCAGTGCCTGCAACAACATCTTTCCCCAACCACACGCCAAGAAGAAAATAATTAGGTGTCAAATTCTACAAGGCTTTGTTCAGTCAGTTCAGTTACAAGGCTAAGATCAGACCACTGTCTTCAAATTCTCCAGCATTTGCTATTAATACTCAATCAAAGCTACCCCAGCCTACAGAACAACTGTGGTAGTTCAGTTAGGAGAATGAACAACCAAAGGAGAGATCACACCAAAATCGTCAATGCAGAATGACCAGTATCTTCTGTGAATACATTCATAATAGGAAATAGATATATTGCATGTGTAGGAAATGACCTTGTCTGTCTTGTTTGCTGTACCCTTTTTAAACTGAACAGTCCTCGGCACTCAATGGGCCATCAATAAATACTAGTGAATCAATAAATGCAGCCAATGAAAGGCTGTAGAAAAAGGAACTATCTTAAGTAGAACTGCTAAAATGTCAGAAACTTTAACATATATTAACTTATTTAGTCCAAACCATAAGACAGTATGGTAGGTTCTATCATTTCCACTTTGAGATGAGGAAACCAAAGCTTAGAGAAATTAAATCCCCAGGGTCAAGACCATACAACTAGGTCTGGTGATGTTTCACCATTATAATACACCATCTTAAATGCTTTTTTTGCTCTCACCCAATAACAACAGGAGAAAAAAACTTTAATATTCTCATTTAGCATTAAACTCATTATTAACGACTTCAGTGGTTCCACAATCAGGTAGAACATGGTTTCGTACCTTTTAGGACTCTGCCTCAGTTTCCCCATTTGGAAGGTGGAAATGATGAAGCCTGCCTCTTCCCTGGGAGGTTAGGAGATTGAATTAGGACAACAGTTATGAAAATGCTTTGAAGTTCGAAAGGGCTTATTAATATCAGAAGTCATGATTATGTTTCCAAATAGGATATCCTTGTCTTTAAAGCCAATTGCCTGGGATGAACCCCAAGGTGCCCCGGGGGGGATGGCTGAGAGCATTCACATTGGATGCCTAATTTAGCCCATATGGTTTTGCAGTGATTCCATAGCGAGGAGGAGAGCAAATAACCCCGTGTCTTTAACTTTCAAGTGTGGGAACATAAGAGTTTGCTACTTAATGATTCTAACATTCAGGAATGTTGGCACCTTTTCCTCCTGACTTCACGTTATGAAACCCAGGGAGTGTTGAGTAACAGGATGTTCGTTCATGCCATTTTCAGTTTCTTTGGGGGTTCATTTTGGGAAACCTTCCTTCAAGCCAGAGCTTCAGTGGTTAGAAATGGCACAGCCCTTTAACCTCGGTGGCTGCCTCCAACACGGTGTAAAGGTCCTGGTGTGTGGAGCAAGAGTTGGATCCCGTTCCTCATCCGTTAGGAGCCATTGTTTGCGACTATGCTCCCCGATGGAACAGGATTAGGTGCCGGACAGCAGGGAACATTATGTTCATATTGCAAAATCTTGGTACAATCTAGTCTTGGGCAGATGGGGAGCTGATAAAGCATTCTTCTTGGCTGAAGTGAAAATGTCATCACGGGACCCGGCATACAACCACATCCCACCCCTCCCCCATCTGCACTGCGCAGCAAACTTTAGAGAAATCCTTTTGGCTCTGTGGAGGTTGTCCCAGGGCTGTGTGTGAAGACCGGAGGACTGTGGTCAGAACCCTGCTCTTGTGTTACCTTGAGCAGGTGATTTTAGCTCTGCACCTTAAGGTTTCTCGTGGAAAAAGGGCGAGCGTAATGCTTGATTTTGATTATCAACTAGGGCATTGTGGTATCAAATGAATGTATCTCTATCTCCATTACTCTATCAATTAACCTATGACAAATGATAGCTAGGAGGACAGATGGAAATAGGAGGCTGTCTAGCATCTAGGTGACTATGATGTGAATTCAAACATTCGGTCCTGGGAAAGCTACTGCATTTGTATAAGTCTCAGTTTCTTCCTCTGTTAAAAAAATTAAACCAGATGATCGGTGTTATTAGGTTAATGCAAAACCCAGCATGTTGGAGGCTCTTAAGAAATGTTAGCTCTGGTCATCATTCTCATTATTAGGAGAATAATTAGGAAATTATACAAGGTTCTATACATGCAGAAAGTGCTTTTCAATGTGCCCTTCATGTTGGCCCAAAGCAATTCTGAGGCTAAGCAATGGTTTCTCAGGAAAATGAGTGATTCACTAGGCTGTTGGCCTTAGCACGTTTCATGCCCAGCAGGAGCGGGAGAAGGGCGACTCCGGCAGCGGCGGTGGCCCACTTTCAGGGGTGCACTTGAGGAAATTCAGCGCAGCTAGAACCTAGCTGGGATGGTTCCTCTCAAGGTTAATGTCTTTTGCAGAGTAGGATCAATGTTGAAAAGATGCCTGAAACGTGAATCTCTGCAAATTGAAAGCTACCTGCTTAAGTTTCCTTATTAATGTACAGCTATGCTCACCCAGAAATTGAGACATAAAATCACACTGGGAAATGTAGCTGATATTTCCAGCCACTTCATCAAGAGGAAAACTGTGTTCTACTAAGATAAACCCTCATCGCAAAAGAACCAGGTTTTCCTTTGAATGTGGTGGCATCTTGAAGCCAAAGAGAAGCAATTCAGGATGGCAGAATATCAGAGTTACCTGTGGATCCTTAAAAATACATAGATGCCCAGCCTTATTTACCCTTATGTTTCTGAGCTCTGGATAAAGTTCCAGATTTTTGTCTTTAGGTTGGTTTTAGCTCCACGTACGATTTTCACGTGCAGCTGCTAAGAACCACTAGAAGCATCCTGACCGAAAGGAACCCAATCACTCATTTAATAATTCAACTCTTATTAATCTTCTGCCTTGATTTATATCCGCCTTTGGTTGTGCGGATCTGTTTTTTAGCTCTTATTTTAGAACTGACTTCTCTCTTCCTGTATAAGCCTATCCAAGCTAATGAGATGTGCTAAGGAAGGGAGCAGGTGACAGAAACATGCAGATGGAAAAAACAGATAACTCGACTTAGAATTCGCAGAAGAGATGAAAGAAAGTGAAACAAGATTGTATTTTTGGAACAAGAAAAAGGCAAGGATTCTGAAGTGTGAGGTGTCAGATAATGGATATGCAGATCCTGAGTTATGAAGACTTGACTTATGAAAGATTTTTTACCTTACCCATTTATGATCAGTGAGAGCTGAGCTGGTTAAAATAAAAGACATAGATCCATATACTCAAAGTCGTTTCCAGAAAGAGTAGGGAAGGGTCAGGATCTAGTCAACATGACTTTCCTGTAGAACTCAGCAGGCTTCCCATTTGCAGGTAGACAGGCTCCAAGATAGCTGCCATCATGCTGCTCCTCACTGAGGGAGCGGGAGCCTTACATCTTGGCTGGTGTTGGTGACTGTCTCACCAAACCAATATGGTGGAAACGATACTTTGAGACTCCCAAGGCTAGGTCAGAAAAAGCCTAAGGACCTCTGCCTGAATCCCTTCCAGCACTCCCTCCCAGGACATCACAGAACTCAGTGCCTACGCTGGGAGAAGCCCAAGCCATGCGGAGAGAACATGGGCAGGTGTCCTGGTTGACAGTCCCAGCTGAACTCTCAGCCAACGGCCAGCGTTGATGTCCAGTCAGACAAGTGAGCCCTCTGGGATGTTACTAACATGCACACAGATGCCTGCAGCCACCTTCGTACCTCACCACTACCAAGTGGATCAGAAAAATCACCCCATCAACTTCCTGACTTACGAGAGGTGATCAGTTGCTATTTCACACCACTAAGTTTTAAGCTAGTTTGTTGTACATCAATAGATAACTGAGAAGAATAGAGTTACAGAACATGGTTGTTACTCTATATTTGCCTGTCAATTGTATATTAAATTGGTTGGTTTAATATACCTATCTACCTGTGGATTCATTCATTATTCATCCATCTGTTGTTTGATCCCTATTCCATCCATCCAACAGTCCGACAGACTAATGGGAGACACAAGTTTGTTTGTTTTTTTTTAAAATTCTACAAGTAGCTATTTACAATTTACTATTGCCAGACATTAATTCAGGACATTAATACAGGTAGGCAAATTAATTGAAATCAAGAGATAAGACAGATATGATACCTGTTCACACCTGAGGGTGGGGAAGAGATGAGAAAGAGATCCTAAGCTAAAAAAAAAGAAAAAAAGATGTCATTTAGAAGAGTACTATAAAGGAAATAAAACATTATTGGATAAAATTATTTCTGAGATACCAGGTAAGTGTGACTCTTGTATGCAGGGCTGTTAAAGATGGTGACATTTGAATGGTGACTTGAATGGCAAGAAGACAGCTGTGTGAAGAACTGGGTTGAGGGACATACATCTGCAAAGAGAAACAATAAGTGTCCTGAAAAGGGAATGATGCTGATAGGAAGGACAGACAGCAAAAAGATTAATGTGGTTGGAATGTTTGAATAAGAGGGAAAATAGAGGAGAAGATAGAGAAATAGAAGGAAGCGAGGGTGTGTGGGCCATACCAGGGACTATGAATTTAATTTAAAATATACCAGGAAGTTCCCACAGGGGTGTCAGCAAGGCAGAAGTATGATGTGAATGTATTTCCATAGACCACCCTTGCTGCTGTGTGGAGCATGAACTGCTCAGGAGGGAGAGTGGAAGCAGGGAGACCATCAACGGAGCTCCTGTGATGGGCCACATGAAACTCAGTAGTGACATGAGCTGGGTTGGTAGCAGTAAGGGAGCAGAGAGAAGGTCCTATTTAGAATTTGTCTTGGAGACAGAATCAACAAAATTGTTGATGGCTTCAATGTAGAGTGCTAGAAAAGGAGAAGAACACAGGATAATTCCTGTAATAACAGACTGAGCAACTGGTAAACAGTGTCATTAAATGAGATGGAGTAGATTGGAGAGAAGCCAGTGTGAAGGGGGAGGGGAGTGGGCCAGTTCTGTTTTGGCCCTAGGAAGTTCAAAATGAATAGGTTTGCTACAGAAGACATTGAACAGACAGTTGAAAACAGAAGCCTGGAGATTAAGGGAGAGTTCTGAACTAGAATAGTCAGCACATTGACTTTATTTTAGGCCATAGTTGTATTTCTCCAGCAAGTGTAGATTGAGAAGAGGGCCAAGCATACAACTATATTTCAAAATCGTGAAGAAAAGGAGAAGCCAGCAAAAGAGAGGAAGGAGCAGCCAGGTAAATTAGGGCAAAACCAGCAGAATGTGTCCTCACAGAGCCAATGAAGAGAGTGTTCAAGAAGGGAGGGAGCACAATGAAGTGTTAAACAATGCTTGGAAGGTCGTAACATGCAGATAGGGAATTATCCATGGGAGAACGTTGATGAGCTTAGTTTCAATGGGTAGTGAAGACAAAAATCCTGATAATAGTGGGTTCAAGAGAGAAGGGGAGGTGGAGAATTGGTGACAGATGGCAGAGTTTACCATTTTAATAAGCTGGTCTATAGAAACATACAAACCAAAAAAGCAAGGCAATCGTTAGGGTTAAGGGAATGATTTTACTTTTTTAAATGGAAGAAATTATAGTATATTTATACGTTAATTGGAATGATCCAAAAGAGGAGAAAATGCTTTATATAAGAGTCAGGTAAGGTTACTTCAAATGCAAAATCTTGAGTAGATAAGAGGGCACGGGGTCTAGCACATAAGTTATGAGACAGGCTTAGATACGTGCAGGAACGGTTTCTAGTGCCATAGACAGGAAGATCAAGTACATGAGAACAGAAACTGCAGGTTACACTTTTGTTGATCAGAAGACTTAGCAGTTAATCTGATCTCCGGGTACTTTGGGCTTTGGAGGGAAACTCAAATAAGCTGCCAAGGAGATAAAGAGTATAAAGGGGTTACGGATGAAACATTCTGGAAATCCAAGGAAAAAACAGAGGTTGCTTCCAAAATGGAGTTTAGGAAATAGATTGTTAATCTCTCAAGTTTCAAACATTTCACCTAGATTCAAAGGGCTTCACATGGAGCATATCGGTATAGTAGATATTTTTTCCCGCTGCTTGCCCCCACAGATGCACACACGTGTGCAGGTGCAAACACATGCATGTGCACACAAAAACTGCCTTTTTGCTCCCAGAAGGGGGTACCTGATCCAGCCTGGACCAATTGTAAAGTCCCGTACTCTGGGTCTTTGCTATTGGACCAGGAAAGAGCACATGACCTAAGCCAGGCCAACCAGCATCGTATTTGTGGTTATTTCAAATAGGAACCAGAGGAGGGGGTCAATTCATCACTATTTACCCGAGAATCTAATTCTGAGTCAGACTCTGGCCAACCTCTCAACCACGCAGGAGAAGCCCTTCTTAGTGGACGTGGGCCACATGTAGAAGCGGGGATGAGGAAGTTCTGTCTGAAAGCACCACCAGGAGGCTGTGGCTAAGACAAGACACCAACAGATTGATGCAGCCACTGTGGAAAGCAGTATAGAGATACCTCAAAAAATAAAAATAAAAATGGATCTGCCTTTTGGCTCAGTGATCCCACTCCTGGGAATATATCTGAAGGAACCCAAAACACGAAATCAAAAGTTTATAAGCACTCCTATGTTCATTGCAGTGTTATTTACAATCACCAAGATACGGAAGCAGCCCAAGTGTCCATCAGTAGGTGAGTGGATAAAACAACTATGGGACATTTACACAATGAAATACTATTTGGCTGTAAAAAAGAAGAAAATATTACCCTTTGCGCCAGCATAGATGGACCTGGAGAACATGAAGCTAAGTGAAATAAGCCAGTCAGAGAAAGACAAATACCCTATAATTTCACTCATATGTGGAATCTAATGAACAAACTGAACTAACAAGGTAAAAAGAGACAGACTCATAGAGAGCAGGATGACAGCTAAGGGGTGAGGGGTGGGAAGGGTAGTGGGGGAGGGATTGAGCAAAAAGGAAAAAGGACTCGTGGACATGGACAACGTTGTGGTGATAGTGGTGGTGGGGTGGGTATAAGGGGCCTAAATGGTAATAAAAAATATACAATTAAAAAAATTTTTTTAATGAAAAAAAAAAAAAAAAAAAAAACTGGTCTGAGAAAGCAGGAATTCCTTGCCTTTGCCTGAGGGTGTGTGGGCTCTGTCCCTACATCAGGGATCAGCATAGGTCCTAGTCACACTCCTTTAAGAGGTGCTCCCAGGGAGGTGCTGGCCTGGCCTTCCCCTTGGTTCTGACATTAAGCTCTCATATCACACTGGCCTAACAATAAGAAAAAAGTCCTTCCTTTCACCCCTAAGATTGGGAAAATGAGGAGACACTTTCATTGAGTAAAATTGATGACCTTTTCGGAAGTGGGGTGTGGCCAGCATGTCTGAGGGGCTGCCAGCTGTCAGAGGGGCCGTGCCATGTGCCTCAGGACCCTCTTCTAAAGTCAGGTCATCAGATCCCCTTTTCTTGTAGACTTGGTAGGTCAGAAGCTGACCTGGCCCAAATCCGATCTCTCACCAGTCTGTCTTGAACTTGACATCCTTGAAAATCTGCACGGCTGTATCTATCAAAATACGGAGCTGTTTGCTGCCCTGGTATGCTTCCGTTTGGGGCTCCAGCCTCTCATAAGCTTTCTCCAGCAACTTCCGGTCATTGTGCTTCCACCATGAATGTCTCCTTTACCACCTCAGCCTGGGTCACATGATTCTCTCTAGGTTTCCATGAAACCTCACCATGTTTTATGATGACCTTATGCCTAGAGAGGTGTGGCCCATTGTTTCAGTTTAGCCTTGATGAGGAAAACGGGAAAAATGGACTTGTCCTGGCGCGTTTACACCCCAGAAATCCAGACCCAGGAAAAGTTCTGATGTTAGCCTGTTGAATGATTATTTTCCTGAGGATGCAACATCAGGTTACACCTTCATGATGGGAATAGAGACTCGTTGGTGTTCCATGGCCAGTCATCCTGGGAGCAGGTGGCTCTGGAAGTGGGGACCGAGGACTTGGTAAGGGAGAAGCAGTCAGGACTTAGAGGAGACCGCCTCCTATTGTGAGCCTTGAGTGCAAGGCAGGGACAAAGTTAAGCCAAGTTTCAGTGGAACGGACTTAACTAGAGAGAGTCCCATGGGGTAAACATGCCAGCTCAGGTCCCAGGCACAGAGGCTACAAGTGAGACTGAGCCTGTCCAGCACTGGCCAGGGAAGGTCAGGGGTTGTCAGTTATCCTGTTACTGTAATTTCCTAGTAGCATCCTTGAGTTTTCAGGAAAATCTAACGAACAAGTACATTCGAGTCTCCAACGTGTTGTGGGGAGTTACAGAGGAGGAGCAGGTGAGAAGTGGTTTCCTCCCAGGCCAGGTGTGGGTGGTGGCAGTGCCACCCGTGGAAAGCCTGGGAGCCTGTGCCCAGGGGAGCAGCTGGTTTTCACAGATCATCAGGAGCAACCTACAGGCAACTGTGAATATATAAGAGCATTCTGCTTTTTTTGCATCCATGAGGCAGCTTGGAAATTTTAGTTTCTGGCCATCGAGTGGTTAGGAGTGTGTGTTACTGTAACTTGATTTACACTATTATGGCTTCAATTTATTGGTTTCAACCAGTGATTCTCGACTGGGGGTGGTTTTGTCCCCCAGGGGGCATTTGGCCACGTCTGCAGACATTTTTGGTGGTCACAATGGGTTTGAGGAGCGCTATAGGCATCTAGTGGGTGGAGGCTAGAGTTTCTGCTAACTGTTGTACAATGCACAGGGCAGTCCCCCAAAGCAGAGTTATCTGACCCAGATGTCAGTAGTGCTGACTCAAACAGTGCCTGTTTAAAGAGAAATTGAATAGAGGTAGCACCAGAGTCAAAGTAGTTCCCACCCCTATCGATCCATTTGCTCCCATGACTGGCTTCAGTCCCTGGCCGGCTGCAGGAGAGGCACTTGCTCCGAAAATTCAGCTTCTGATGCCAGAGCGGAATAGAGAAACTGCCAAGGGGAGAGCCAACCTTGTTTACATTCCTGCTGGCAGCAAAGGAAGAAGCTGCTGCGGACTGCAGACCTTATCTGAACCAAAAATAACACTCAAAAATGATTAATTTCATTTAAAAATAGGCAGGCGCTAGGCTTCGTCAGCCCCGATAATCAGGTCCTGAGCGGATGGTCCTGCAACACCAGAGTGGAACGTCAGACTCAGTGAGGAGCAGAGTGACACCATGTCACCCTCTCCTGTTTTACCCTCTTCCTTCTCCGTCTTCCCCTGTGTCTCCCTGCCTGGTCCCCACTTCTCCTTTTCCCCTTATTCCTCCCTCCTCCACTACTCCCTGGTGCCCAACGGTTCTTCCTCTAGTCCCCCAATTCCACGGCTGCTGAACTCCCTGCCTCTCTCAGCCTGCATGGGCCACGTCCACAGCTTGGAGCACAAGGTCAGCAGCAGAATCCTGGCCTCCCGGTGGCACCCGGTATTGCGTTCGGTGGTAGCCATGATTGGTTGATGGGAATTCATAATGATCTTAAAGGGTTAACTTTCCTTAAGACAAATTTCAGTATATCTAACTATTTTATGCCTATTAGAGTTTAAAAGGAGACCAAAATGAGGTATCTAAGCCAGAAAAGTGATTTCAATGTAGAGAAAACCTCAAGTCAATAATAACACTACCTTAGAGGAGGGTGGATCATATGGAATTGCTAATAATTGACCAGGTGTTTTGACACATAAAAATGGCAATTTCATAGGTTTCATCTAATAGCATAAAACCCATGTTCCTCAGCCTACGCAGTCTGTCTGGCCCCAATTTATCTCTCAGTTCTGAGTTTCCACTATTTCCCCGGATGAACCTTCTTCTTTAAGTAGATCAGCAAATATTTGCCAAGGGCCAGTTGCAAACTAGGCCCTGGGCTGGGTTTTTGCATTGCAGGTATGCATTGAAATCAACACTCTCTTTTCTAAAGGAGCTTACCATTACCATGGCCAAAGAAGAAAGACACACTGTTTCAGGCAAAACAAGTATTAAGATGTGCTTTTAAACTGGGAGTGGTATGGCCCATTTACTGATAGCTGAAAAAAACAGGTGAGATTTTTGGTTGTCACAATGATCGGGGAGTTTACTTAGGAGATTTAGGGGGTGGGAGTCAGAAACGCTCAATTTCCTGCCAACCTCTACTGGGTTACTCAGTGAAGAACTGTCCCACCTCAAATGTCAACAGCGGCCCTGAGAGACAATGATGGTTGGGGTGGGTACCAGGGACAAAGAGGAACAAGGAGAAGAGACATCTTGCCAAACCTGGGACTGCAGAGATGGCTTCTCAAAGGAGGTAGTGTTTGTGCTGTGTCTTGAAGAATGACTCTCAGGTTTATAAATCAAAGTGGGAAAGGCTTTCTGGGCAGAGGAACATGTACAAAAAGCTATTTCAGGAGACCGGAGTCCACTCAGCTCCTGTCATCTTCTCCCCTGGCCTTCCCTGTGGACTGAGTCTAGACACATCCAATTCTCTATAGGAGATTCCATCTAGGCCTGCATAAATTGCTGCCCTCTGTCAAAAAGTGGCTCATACCTTATTCCCTTCAGAAAGTCCTCTTATGGACCCATTGAGGGTGATTCCTTTCTAGGCCTTTTGACCCCAAGAACACTTCTTGCCTTTACACTTTTCTTCCCTCCTCTACTTGGTTAAGGGATGAATTATTTTATGCATGTTTTTTTTTTTTTTTTTTTTTTTTTGCACTTGGCAAGTGACAACTGATAAATAACATTGAATTTGTTGTATACTATTTTACATTGGCAAATGCATTTTGTTTCTTTTTAAAGATTGATAACATTTATCAAATTTGTTCTTACAATGGCTCAATGAAATAGTTTTGTAGGTGCTTTAATCTTCCTGTGTAGCTCAGTGATTTTCAGCTGGGGACAATTTTGCCTCCCAGGGAACATTTAGTAATCTCTGGGGACATTCGGGTTTATCAAGACTGGAGAAGGCATGCTACGGGCATCTACAGCGTACATAGATGTCATGAATGCTACTGAATATCTTTTACATGCACACAATAGCTTCCTACATAAAGAATGATCAGGCCTGAAAAATCAGGGGTGCTGAGGTGGAGAAACCCTGGGGTAGATTAATATATGCAAGTAACTTCCTGAAGGCTATGTAGCCAACTGGCAACAGGTCAACCAGAACTTAGAACATCAGTACTGTGAAGGAGTGAAGGCAGAATAGATAATGGGAAAGGTGACCCAGCTCCCAGTTTGACTGGGTTTCCAGAAAGTTCCTGACTCACATGTCACATTCCTGCTTTATCCTCCATTGGCCCCTAGCTGCCTCAGTTGCATCTCCAATTGCCAAGAACATTGGGGCTGTTCTTTAACTTCTTTAAGACCCAGTTTCTTTATGGATTCATCAACTACGAAAAATCTTCGTCGTAGAATAGTTGAGGGTGGAGGTGATGTTTATTAGGCATCTATTATGTGCTGGGTGCAGCTCTACGCACTTTGTAAGTATTAAGTCACTTATTTCTCTCACTAACCCTGTAAAGTAGAAACTGTTATTAGTTCCATTTTACAGATAAGACAACTGAGGCTCAGGGTGGTCAAGCAGCTCACCATGCTATCATAGTGAGTGGTAGAACTGGGATTGGAACCCCCAGATCCACAACCACCATATACACTACACGCCACATATTAGTATCTGAGTATTATATTCTCTGTCTCCATCCTCTCATTTCATTTCTCCGCCCTCTCCCATTAAATGCTTGCATGCTACTGTGAGAAGAAAATACTTGACTCACAACCTGCATTTCTGCCTTGTCCACCCTACATTTGGCCTAAACTGGGTCTCCAGTTGCCAGGGTAGTTCTACTTCATCTCCATATTCATAAAACCCAGGTTGTGACCAGCAGTCCAAAAAATAATCCAGTAAGTGACTCAGATCTACTCAGCTGGCCACAGGGGTTTGCAGGGTGGATTCATCTTCTAGATAAGATTGTTATAACAAAGTTCCACTACCTGCATGGCTTAAAACAATAGAATTTGTATTATCTCACAATTCTGGAGACTTGAAGTCTAAAATCAAGGTGTCAACAGGGCCATGCTCCTTCTGAAACTTATAGAGGGATCCTTCCTTAACTCCTAGCTTCCGGCAACAGTGGGCCCTCCTTGGCACTCCTGGTTTGAAGGAGCATCACCCCAATCTCTGCCTCCACCACCACACGGGCTCCCACCTTCTCAGGAAGGCTCCATTCATGTCAGAGTGGGGCCTGCCTACTTCTGCATGGCCTTGCTTTAACTAAGTACATCTACAATGACTCCATTTCCAAATATGGTCACATTTGGAGGCGCTGAGCCTTAGGACTTCAACATATCCCTTTCCGGTGGTGGGAGGATACAGTTCAACCCGTAACCTAGGACAGAGTCCTTTCTCTCTCTTTCAGTCTCATGGAAGCTGAGTTCTGCTCAGAGCCTGGCCACCTCGGAGCCTCCCCTGCCTTCCCGGGCTCTCTTTGAAGGGGAGTTAGCAGGCTTGCAGCTTCTTCATCTTCAAGGGAACAAGGTAGCATCACATGTCCTTGTCAGCATCCCTGCTATTTCATATGTTCGTTGATTCAAATAAACGAGCTCTTGAACAGACACCATCTGGCCCTGCTAAATCACTTGCCCAAGTGGCCCCACTGCCACCTCCCGCATCCAGCTCTGTTGGCACCATGATTCCCAGCACTCCTGGGACGAGCGCAGCTTGGCCTCAACACTGTGAGCCTGCGAGGTTCCCCCGGGTTACAATCTAGCCTTCCTCGAAGAAAATGTCATTGCTCAGTGTCCAGAAAGTCCTGTGGTAAAAATCAGCCCCTACTCTTCTTTCTCCTTGTCTTCTTTTATTACAAAATGTGAGGCTACAAGTAAAACTAAGAGATTTTATTACAGCATCTTTCATGGAAGCGAAAACAAATGTTTGTACCTCACAGAAAGAACTGCTTGAACTCCATTCCCCAATGTTTAGCCAGATGTGTGCATATTGCTACATGACCTGCAACATACGTAACATTTTCTGTCCTATTTTTTTCTACTTATTATTTTGAAAGGAAATTTTTTAGGTTCCGGTGTGGTCATTTTGATGACTGTAAAATATGTCCTTCTGGTTAGTTTACCACAGTTTAATTACTGAAATGTTTTATCAGGAATTTAAGGTTGGTTTTTTTGTTTGCTTGTTTTTTGTTTTGCTTTTGGAGTTTTGGTGGGGGTACTTTAAGTAACAAACTGGAAATATGCTGTAATAAGTTTTCTTTCTTTTTCCTTGAGCTTGCGCCTTACAGTGAATTGTCAGGAGAATTTCTTTGTCAACAGGCATGTGTATACTGACTCAATTTATTTTACTGATTTGATCTCTAAAATAATTTTTCTGTTATATTTGTGTTCCTTTTCCCCAATCATCTCACAAGCACTGGGCCTTATTATTTTTAAATTTTCTCTAAAATTATTTTAGTGGGTATAAAATTGGTACCTTAATAGTCTTAATTTGCATATCCTCAGTTAATAGTGAAAAGGAACACCTTTAAAATACATTGCTGTTCAGCTAAATAAAACGCAAGCAAAATTAAAAGGGAACCAACTGTATGGGAAAACATATTTGCCAATGATACCTCCGACAAGAAGGGTGTGATCTCCAAAATATATAAAGAACTTAGGAGGCTCAACACCATGGAGACAGACAGCACAATTAAAAAATGGGCAAAGGACCTGAACAGACAACTCTCTGAGGAAGTCGTACAAAGGGCCCAAAAGCATATGAAAGAATGTTCAACATCACTAGCCATCAGAGAGATGCAAATTAAAACCACAATAAGATACCACCTCACACCTGTCAGAATGGTAATCATCAACAAATCAACAAACAACAAGTGTTGGTGAGGATGTGGGGCAAAGGGAACCCTGGTGCACTGTTGGTGGGAATGCAGGTTGGTACAGCCACTATGGAAAACAGTCTGGAGTTTCCTTAAAATACTAAAAATGGAACTGCCTTTTGATCCAGCAATTCTACTACTAGGACTATACTCAAAGAACCCTGAAACACCAATTCATTAGAACCTATGTACCCCTATGTTCATAGCAGTGCTATTTACAATAGCCAAGTGCTGGAAACAGCCTAAGTACCCATCAGTGGATGATTGGATTAAAAAACTTTGGTACATTTACACAATGGAATACTATACAGCAGAAAAAAATAAAAGGAGCTCCTACCCTTTGCAACAACATGGATGGAACTGGAAAGTATTATGCTTAGTGAACTAAGCCAGCCATTGAAAGACAAATACCATATGATCTCTCCCATTACAGGATACTAATGAAAACAAACAAGCAAAAAAGAACCAGGGACACTGGTGGTAGTGGCACCCATATTGAATTAGGTTTGGTCTGTGTGGTTGGCTGCATAGGGCAGAAGTGATAACATGTCACTTCCAATGTTAGATTATGAACAACTGTGGCTTCCATCTTGGGTGTGTGCGATCTCTTGTGGATCATTTGCTCTGGGGAAGCCAGCTGCCATGTTTTGTGAACATTAATTGTATCCTATAAAGCGGAACGGAAGGTTCTGGTGACAACCAGTGAGGAATTATGACCTGCCACCAACCACACATGTGAGCCCAGAACAGGGTCTTTCCCCAGTCGGGCCATCAGATGAAGCTGCAGCCTGGTCAACAGCTTGACTTCATGGGCAAGACCTTGAGCCAGAATTACCTAGCTAAGCTGTTTCTGGATTCCTAGCCTGCAGAAACCATAAGATAGTATCTATTGTCCTACACTAAAGTTTGGGGGGTGATTTGTTACACAATAATAGATAATATAACAGAATTTATTTGCTTTGTAATACTTTTTACTTTCTGATATTGACTTGCTGGCTGATTAAATACGTGGGGGAGATGGAATCATGAACAAGTAATTCACAACACATGCTAGAAGTACAACGAGAGGGTTATATTTGAGGTAAATAAAGGCTGGAAGTGTTCAAAATGTGAATCTTGGGCCAACAGCATCAGCATCAGCATCGCTAGAATGTAATAAAATGCAAATTCTTGATTCCTACACCAAACCTACTAAACTCTGGGGATGCATTTCAGCAAACTGCATTCCAACAAGCCCTGCAACGAGTAACATTTGAGAGCTACTGATATAATATTGCAGTGGCAGGAAGAAGGGCAGCTATCCTGGTATCAGGCCAGGATAAAGAGCAAAGACACTGGAAGACATACTGGCCAAAGTGACCTTGAACCAAGTATATAAAGATGATTAATCCTAAGCCCTTTGAGATGAGTGTAAAAGAAGCAGAATTGTAAAAGTGAAAGTACAGAATTATTTTCCTTAAAAAATATAATGAAAGTGACTGTTCCTTTATGCAGCAGGAAGTCTTCTTAGCAGAGGTGACTTCCATGTAGGAGTTTTCCAAGAGAAGGAAGTGAAAAGAGAATTCCAGGTAAGCAGCCCGCTGTGATTGCATCAAAGAGTCATTAGCTGCAGGTAGTGGCAAGTGATGAAGCTGAAAATGTAGTTTGGAACCAAATTACTTCAAGCTGGGCAAAGGATCTGGGGTGTGGACAGCAAGATGGATATAGAGTTCCCCAAAGTCTAACACTGGGAGGCCAGATGGCAGGAGGGCAGGCATCCCTGAAATGACAAGGATGCACCTGTAACAGGAGGCCAGCAAGGTGAGGGGAAGGAAAGGTGGCCTTTGTCTTCCTTCAGTGACTGCACTGCCTCAGGCACTGGCTGCCTCTCTCTGTCTGCTGAACCGACAGGCTGCTCTGGTCTTCCAGGCAGGAACTGAGGGCTGGTTTGATCACAAAGGACGAGTTGTTTGGGGACTAAGCAAGACAGACACCCCTTTCACTGAGCCCTGGATGCAGGGCTTGCTTCTCACACCAAGGCCGCCTTTGCCTTTCTGTCTCATTTCAGCACACCTTCCCCACCAGGAAACCTTACCTGCCCTTACCCCCTCACTCCTGCATGTGCAGGTAGCTTGCCTTTTGGGTGAGAGGGCTAAAATTGGCTTCTCAAAGCATGATTCCTATGGCCTGTCCTGTGAAGTCACAGGGACCATGTTGTACCTAGAACAAGGAAGTCTGAATAACCAACCATTTTATTTACAGCCTGAGACACTAGGGGTGGCTTAGAGTTGGTTTATTCCACCGCGATTTGTCTTTCACACATAGGTGCACATGGCCATGTCCCTAGGTTGGTTGATGGAACTCTCTGTGGTCACTATCCATCTCTGGAGACACTTTGTATTCCGGGAACTAAAACACACATTTTCTTAAACGTTTACTGAAGGAACAACAGACCGAGTTACAATGAATGAATGAATGAATGAATGAATGAATGCTGTGGTAAAATAATCTGGCCTTGGGAGCCAGACAAAATTGGGTTCAAATTCGAGCTCTGCCATTTACGTGTATGGATTCTATTGGATGAGTTATTTTGCTTTCAGAACATCTACTTCCTTACCTGCAAAATGGGGCTCTTATTTGATTAGAGTTTTATGAAGAGCAGAGGAAGTCAAACATATACATGATGCTTAGGCACCTCCAAATGGTGGTTTCTCTGCAAATCAATGCATGGCTGCACATTAGACTCATCTGGGAAAGTTTTAAACTTATTGACACCTGGATCCCGTCCTAGACAACATGAATCAGAATGTGCGAGGGTGGAGCCCTGGCATTTGTACTCTTTATGAGCTCCCCATGGTAACCTGGATGCCCGAGAGGGTTCAGTGCCATTCCCATGGAAAATTAATTGGCAAGGCTGGTTTTACATTAGAATCACCTCTGGAGCTTCTTAAAAAAAATGCCAGTGACTAGGATCTGCCTCCCAGAGAGTTTGTTTTAATTGCTCTGGAGTGAGAGCTCCCAGGATCAGATTTATTTAAAAGTCTTTGGGTGATTATAATATATATCCAGGATCAGAAAAGACCCACCTTATTACCCATCTACCCACTTACCCTATTGAGTCATTCTGTGATTATAAATTAGGAAGATGATTTGCCAATGAGAAGGAATTGCTTTGTCATTTAAGCTCTTATCACACTATTTTCCATATAATTCATATTATACTTAATTGATTACAAGTGTAACCCCTATTAAAAGTGTCAACTCCTAGCCCTTGCTGGTGGCACAGTGGATAAGGTGCTGGCCTGTGAACCCAAAGGTCGCTGGTTCGATTCCCAGCCAGGGCAACATTACCAGGTTGCAAGCCAGGTCTCCAGCCAGATCTGTAGCTGGAGACAGGTAAAAGGCAACCAGACATTGATGTCTCTCTCCTTCTCTGCCTTTCTCCTTCCTATCTCTCTGAAAAATAATAAATAAAATCTTTTTAAAAAAGTGTAAACTCCTTTTAAGGGTCTGGCATAGTACATGGATGAGTGGGTGCACACTATTGTTTGTGGAAGTTCTGGGTCTATGCATAATCTTCTCAAATGATTACAGTTCATCTACCCATATATGTAATCTAAAAAGATTAATAAATCCATTAGGGCCAATGAATCAGTTATGTATGGGTACACACTTTTTTCCCTTAAGCTAAGTGGGTCAAATGAATTTTATACACACACACACAGACAGCCTGGAAATAGAGTCTCCTAGAAGTCTAAGAAAAGTCTTGTCATATCACATTGGCTCTGATTGGATCAGTTATTCATCCTTGAATCAATATCTAGAGCTAGGATAAAAACTTGTGACTGGTTTGGCTGATGGAGGCCCCTCTCCCAAGACACAGGGGCTGGGACTGATGGGGGCTGGTTTCCTAGAGAACAATCAATGATCAGAGCATGGTTACCTAAAGGACAATCATGTGCTTGGCAGTAGAAACCCCATTCTACTGACAAAATATATTCAGTTGATTCACCTAAATACAGGTTTTTAAATAAAAAATGTAATTTTTTTAAATCAAAAAGTTAAAGGTGCTTTATTATATGGATAAACATTCTCATATGTAGTTTCTATCCAAATCTTAAAGAAAGTACAACATAATAATTATCACCTAAACTCATGCACATTTCAAATGTATGCCATTGTGAGATATTGCTGCTGGTGGTGATAGGAAATAGTTTTATTTCCAGATTCTTTCTGATCACTGCCTGGCTTTGAGAGGAGTCAGAAATATGATGTAGTTTTAGTTTCCACATAGTAAATATGCAAGAGATAAATTCACACATTTACTCAATTGTCCATCCACCATCCATCCACCCACCCACCCACCCACCCTCCTACCCATCCATCCACCATCTATCTATCCACTCAACCACCATCCATCTACCCAACCGTACACCACTCATCCATCATCCACCCATTCATCCTTCCATCCATCCAACAATTATTAATTTCCATCCACTTAATAAAATCTACATGTATTAACTAGTCAGTCAGCTTTTTGAAAAATAAGAGAACATTTCTTCCACTAAGGAGTTTTGAGTCTCAAAGGGACAGAAACTAGTAAACGACCCATTAAAGAGCATGAAAAATGTTTTGCTCAAGGGATGAACAAAACTCTGTGAGACCCAGTGAATGGAGGACTTGGTGACCAGTGAAATAAAGCAACTTGATTCACTCCAAGCCAAGTGAGAGAGGACTTCATGAGACCCCTCAGAGAGCTCAATGGGTATTACGGGGAGTTGGGGGTGAGCTGTGGCTTGATGACTGAATCCCTCCAGGACTCCGGCATGAAAGAGAAGTGACTCCACTTCCATGCATGTAACGGATTTGTTAGGGACAAAAGGTGCAGGAGCGTTTTCTGGATCAGACATGCACTCAAGGGAGAAAGCTGGCCTCAGGCTCTTTTGCCACCTGCCTGTGAGTGTAGTGTGAGTGTGAGTTGTGGAGGGAGGGAGGTAGAACTCTACCCATGGGCTAGGGTGAATCTATGTCTTTTATAAGTGAGGTTGTAGTAGACAGACTCATCTAGAACATTTAGCCCATTTTGGAGTTGGCCTTCTGAAAAGTGTAGAGTTCATTGGGTTCATGCACTGGGCTCAGAGAAAGCAGTGCTATTTCACAACAGAACAAGCTGAGTAAGGAATTTCTCACTCCCCTTACCTCACTTTCTCCCTTCTTCCACCCTCATCTGAAAAAGAAGAGGGATGAGAAATACCAACTTGCCGGTAGGGAAGGTGACAAATACAAAAGTGAGAAGTGACCCTTTTCCAAGGCAGGTTACCTGTCCACCAGGTAACCTCTAGCATGCTCTAGCATGGGGTGGACTGGTCATATCCCTGAATATAGACAGACATTTTGGTTAATGTACTGGACTGGAATTTTGCATTTCTGAAGGGAGGCTTATAATAACAATATAATAATGGGACGGCCTGAATTTTTATTCAATGGCAGGGGAAGGCTTATTATTCTAATTGAGTAGGTTTAAGAAGGCAGTTGTTGAGACCAAAAAGTACCATCCTAATTTTATTTTAAAAGAGCTTATGAGTTCTGTGTGTTTAGGTGGTCTTATTACATACATGTCTTCATCCATTTGAAGAGGACCCATAAAAGAACTAAGGTTACATTGGAATCACCCACTAGAACGCCCATGTGTAATAACAGTGGGTGGGAACCCAGCTGGACTGAATTAGCTTAAGTGTATGCATTCGGGCATTGGAGCAGGAAGTGATTCTCTGAGTTGCCTCATGAGGCAGCTTTCCCAAGCAAGAACTCTTTGGGTTACCCGGTTTATCATGATTCCATTAAAAGCCAGAGCAGGTCTTTCTTGCCTGAAAGGTTCTTTCTGACAAGAGGAGATTCATAATTCATGCTCCTTGCTCTCAGCAGGCCTGCCATGCATTGTGCTGGACAGAAATTCTGTCTCCTTCAGCATCTGTGTGGGGCATAATATACAGAAAGACAGGGCTGCCATCCCTCACGGAAACGGTCTCCAATTCTAGGGTGCATCAACATAATCTGGGGATCTTTCCCCAACATCCAATTCTGTTCCAGGAAGTTTGGGGTGAGACCTTAGGATCTGTATTAATAACAAAACCCAGGCATTTAGGAACCAGGAGTCCTGGTAATCATACTTTGAAAAGCACTGCCCTGGAGCTTACATGCTGAAATAATGACTTTGGTCACATCGTACCAGATGCAATGGAATTCATGCATACAAAGGCATCTGTATGTGCTGTGGACTTGGCTATCTGTCTTATGACAATTGCCCCACTCAGTCCTCTGGGACTCTGTGAGTTGGGTCTTAACAGTCTTCCCATTTTGCAGATGAGGCAAATAAGGTACAATGAGGTTAAGCATTTGCTTAATATCATGCAACTAGTAAGGAACAGAAAAAATAAATTCAAACTCCCATAGTGCTCCGCTGGTGTTTAAACCCTTAACCATGGGGTAACATTGGCTTCACCTTTTGTAACATGTCTCTTGGTACTATCCTGTAGCAGCATTTCAAACAAGTCACAGTCGTATCTCTCTTAAAAGGACTCTTTCATCTCCTCCTCCCTGGTGTTTCAGAGGGTACAACAAGGCTCCAACTCCCCTAAAGTCATTCCAGGAAGACAGGCAGGGCTGGGGGCTGCAGGGCTGGGTCCAGCTTCACTCGAGCCCATGCCCACTTTACAGTCCAGCTGTGGGAGAACTCGGAAAATGAATGCCCACCTTGAGAGAGAAAGTGGTTCCCCCAAGCAGAAAGCTTAGCAGCTCATCATCTCAGCCTATTCGATATCTGATGCCAAGCGAGCACCGTAGATTCGCAGGCTCTGCAAATATTGAAATGCTTTCTCAAGGAAAACATAGTTAATAATTGCATGCATTATTATTATTGTTATTATTATAGCAGAGTTCTCTACAGAGCAGGGGTTTGTGAAGGGTTTCGAAAAGGGCTCAATTGTACATATTTTAGGCTCCGTGGATTGCATGGCCTCTCTGCTCCTGGTACTCAGCTCTGCCACCATATTGTGCGAACAGAGGAATGGATGTGGCTGTGCTCCCATAAAACTTTATTTACAAAGTTAGGCCGCCTTAGTGTACTGCTGTCCCCAGTAGAGAGCATTACCATTTACAGCACACCTTCCAATCTCTTACCTTGTTGGGTCCAGGGGAACGGGATTTCTAGAACTGGGATCTGCTCACTTGAGGTTTCTAGCCATCCGGTGACTCACGTGAACCATGCCCAGGTGTGCTGCTTCCAAGTCCATTGCTCTTTCCGCGACAACCCAGCTGCCACTGGAGACTGGGCGCTAGGAAGATCTTTACAATGGTTTTTGGGTAATGTAGCCATCAGGACTGACGTGGGATGGCTTCACTGTGCAAGATCTTTCATGAACCAGGAAAGCTAAGTGTCCTTCTTGGCTAGAAATTTGATAGTTACTGTTGTAAGCAATTATAATAACAAAAGCAGGGCCCAGAGTCATCTTTTTTCACGTTGGGGACATCAAAACCTAAAACAGGGTCTCAAGGTGGGAACCCTACAGGGCACAGAGAATTAACACTGATGAATGCAGTAACGAGGTAGCAGGGAAAGGAACAAACCAGGAGCACACAGCCCATTTCCAAGACGTACACTATCCAAAATGAGACAAACGTTGCCCTGCAGAAATAACAGGGCAGTGCTACCAAATGCTGATTTTTCCTAAGCCATGCTAAAAATCTAATTTAATGTGACTTTTCAATATGGGCAATTTACTTCCAATTGTAGCAAAAGGATGGTGCCAATCAAGTAAACAGGACGCACAGACCAAGCCTAAGGTTATATTCCACTTGTGATCATCAGTAGTGTTTTTACCTCTGATGTTGTGCATAGTAGGTACCCTGCACCTGTTCACCAGAGGAATTGCATTTCCATTTTGTAGCTGGGGATAAGGAATTCAGTGATTGCCTCTAACATGGTTCAGTGTTCCTTCTACTAATCGAAATCCTAGGAGCTCCAGCAATCTCTCCTTCTCACCTCTCTCTTTCATTAGAAAGCTATGGACAAATGTTTTCTCCATCAATTACTGTAACCAGTCAGCTGTGACATTTATAGGTCAGGGGAACACATCAACCATTGTCAGGAGGCCAGAAAACCATGATTCCCATTTGTCCAAAGTGCTGCCTCCCCATTACCAATTCTGCTCCACCCACAAGGGCAAAATCTTACAGATGAGTGGCTGCTGCAGGCCCTTTAAGGAAACAGCCACGGAATGAGATCGTCATGATGGAAGTGGACCCAACTGAGAATCTCGCGGTTACTCAGTCATGTAAAACAACGCCCTGTCATAGATCAACTAAAAGAGGCAGTGGGACAGCACAGGAGCCACCGGGCTGTCTTTGACACCGAAGAGTGATATCCAACCCAGAAGGCGTTTATTTTTCACAGCCCTCCTAAACGTAAGCACCTGCCAGGCTGGTGCGCCCTGGTTCCAAAACCAGTTTTGAGAAATGCCAATGGGAAGAGAGGGGACAGGAGGATGGAGCTTGGCTTTTTAAAAAAATTTCTTTCACATAAGAGAGGATTTCGGTCTATATTCTGTGCTGAGTGACAGAACTTCGGGGGGAACCATATGGTGATTATTAAACATTTATATAATGCCATCTGTATACTCAACGCACCATGAATCATAAATGAGCGAAGAGCCCTTCTCAGCAAGCTGAGGATTTCTGTGAAAACTAAGCAAAGGAAACAGGAGGCCTAAGTGCTCAGGGCCTGTCAAGTGGGCCGAATGAGCCAAAGCAGAGAGAAAAATGGGAGTCCAGGGGAAATCTGAAAACACCAGGATCGGAGTGGCTTTGTATTTAGCAGGGGCAGGGAGGCAGTTCCAGGAAATCAGTCATGAAAATAATAATAGTAATAGTAACATCTTCTATTTTTCGGACACTTCCTATGGCTCACTACCCCCTGTAAAGTATGGATTACTGCTTCATTTATTAGATGCAAACACTGAGCTCAAAAAGATTAGGTAACTTACCCAACCCTAAGACCCAGTGTGTGACAGAGGTGAAATCTGGGTCCAGGCCTGTGAGGCCCAAGGTAATTTCCGGTAAGTCTTGAGGTTATCAAGACTCAAGATACTTAATTCCTTTACAATTTGCCAGTTTGGGTGCTATGCCCATGACACAGACATGAGAGAAGACTTTTCGGTTTATATTGCCATTACCTCCTTCTTAAAGCTTGTAATGTTTATTTATTTTCCCTTAGCGGCAGGTTATTGTCCAGTAGTATAATGAAAATATTGGTAACAATAATTATAAAAATAATAATGACAACTACTTCTTATTGAGTGCTGTTGATTTGCCAGGAATTGTGGTTAAGGCCTTTGCATACATTTACTTATCTAATCTTCCTGATGAATCTGTGTAGTATGGGTAATTATTTTCATGTTATACATGGGAAAATTCAGACTCAGGTGGAATCAATAACTTGCCAAACAGTTTGAACTTGGGTTTGCTCTACTCTAAACATTGGACTCTAACTGGCAGTGAAAGAAGGAGATTTTGGAGAAAAATAGGCCAAGGCCTTCCATATACAGATCAGTGAAGAACAAGGCATTTGCATAAGGTCACAGGTAACAGTAGAAGTCATACTGGACCCTGAGTCAACCGATTTCTCTTCAAGTGCCTTTCCCCTCACTACCAAGCATTCTTTTTTTTACCTGCTTCTGCTCTGTTCTTTTTTTGGGGGAAATAAACCAGAGCCAAGAGCAGTCTTGTCATTTAAACAAACAAACAAACAGAACAAACAAGCACAAGAAAACCAGAAACCTATTTGTATCAAAACTTTGAAAACCACTTGACTAAACATTGTGCATCAGGGCTTAGAAGTCACATCAGGGCTTTTTACAACAGAGGTGGAGAAGTAGTGGGCTCTGACAGCATGACGAAAGGAACACACAGATCATTGATAGACGGGAATAGTAACTGCGGGTTAAGTGGCAGTCCATCCAGTGGCTTTGTTCAAGGCAGGAAGTCCTCAGCCCTGGAGAATCCCCACCCGGGATGAGAATTTCTAACTGACTGCATGCGTATCTTAGGCTGGGTTTTTAGAGCGATATGATTTTTTATTTATAGGGGAATTTAAATACGGCATTTTTCAAAGTGTAAACTTCAGATCCAGCCTATCATCGTGAGTCATAAATCACAGCTGTTTCATTTTCAAATCATTAGGGAGACTGAAAGCTTAAAGTATTTAATTTATCCAAACCACATGGGGTAGTTTATCATTGTGCGTGATGCACCTACTTTTTAAAAATTTCGATGCTGACGAGTAAAAACTTGAACAAATCATGCTGTGTTTTGGGGGTGTGTGAAGGCAATGCAAATCTTTTAAATCTCCAAGGAGTAGATAATGTGAGAATCCCTATGAAAAATTTACAGAAACGGGAATTTATATAATCCTTACAACATCGCCCTGATGTGAGAGGGTAGTTCATGTTAGAACCTCCCCTCCCCCACTTTGTGTGTGTGTGTGTGTGTGTGTTGAATAAGTTGATTTTTTAAAGGGATACAGATGTGGTGGTTTAATTAAAATAATGATATGACTGAAGAGGGGTGCAAAACGGACTAGTCCCCTTTTGGTCAGAAAAGACATTTTACTCCCACTTATGTGTTTCCCCCAGCAAATAAAGTGACTCTCATAGCACCTGTCTTAAAAAGTATCTTGTGTTAACAAGAAAATGTCTCAGATTTCTTGATGAGTAAGTCTTTTTCGTTTGACTCAGAGTTTCATCCAGCTGTACGAGGAAGGCTGAAGTAGTTGGCTTACTTCAGCTTAGGTGGTAGGTATCCTTAGAAGAACAAAGATTTAACATGTAACAATGACAAAACCAGGGATTTGATCCCAGATATGTGTTGGCTTCAAAGGCCCCAGGATGAAGGGATCTCAGCAGTACCAGAACTTTAGCTTTCAACGGCCCTACGAGGGAGAAATCGGATGTACGAGTACATGTAAAGTTTTCCTTAGCTAAAAATGGGTTCGTTTGTCCCCCACCTGTGACCCCACATTTACTCACTGTTTTCACGTGAGCACTGCAGTCTTCATGTATATCTGCACTTCCATATTCATTGCAGGGTTATTCCTAATAACCAGCTATGGAAACAACCCAAGTACCCAGGACGGACTGGTAGACAGGGAAAATCTGGTATAAACATACAGTGGCATATTATTCAGCTTTAAAATAGAAGGAAATCCATTTGTGAGAGCATGATGAACTGGAGGATTTTACGCTAAGTGAAATAAGCCAGTCACAGATGAGCAAATGCTTCAGGACCCCCCTTATGTGGTATCTATGGTAGTTGGACTCAGAGAAACAGGAGGCAACAGTGGTTGCCAGGGTCTGGGAAATGGAGGAGATGTGGAGTTGTTCAACCAGGATAGAGTTTTAGCTCTGCTAGATGAATACATCCTAAAGGTCTACTGTACAACATACCATCTATAGTTAACACTACTGGTACTGTGCACTTCAAAATTTGAGAAAATAGATCTCATGTTAAGTGTTCTTAACACATACCAGCAATACCAGCCAAGGGACATAGGAAACTGGGAGGTGTTGGATATGTCTATTACATCTCCTTGATTGTGGTGATGATATCATAGGTAATTTGCATAAACTCAACTCATCAAACTATGTATCTCAGTATAGCAAATGTTCTTCAATAAAACTGTTATACAAAAGCAGTGGTTCCAGAATTTCTGCAATGACCTTGGTCTTGTACCAGGTGACAAACATCCCATCCTAGTGCTAGGTATGTTCAAATACAAACTTGGTGTCCACCGGACCTGAAGTTGTTTCTGAAGTTCATCTTATAAATTTAGGTGACTCTAAACCCTTTGCAAGGAAACATTTCCTCCCTATCTCCATCACTTTTTAAATTGAGAAAGTCATACAATGTTTCTGAACCTCAATTTTCTTATCTGCAAAATGGAGATGATAATGTTTACTTTTCTTAATTGGGAAGATTTGAGGAGACAGGGTCATATAAAATAGAAGAATAACAATTATTGGGCTGAAGTCAACGGCTAACTTAATTGAGCACCTAGTGTGATCTGAACACTTTTCATTCCACATCATCTTCACCAGCACCTAAAGAGAGAGGTAACATCATTCTCACTTTCCAGATGAGTAAACTGAGGTTTAAAAGAGATTAAAAACTTGCCCAAGATCGTGACTTATTGGACAGCAACACCATATAAAGGTTCATGACTGTGCAGTGAAGCCTGAAAGAATCTTGAAGAGTAAGAAGACTGGAATCTTGGCCCCCAGCTCTTGGACATTTTGGGGGATGTTCTTGCTTCTGTGTAACATTTTCACCTTGATTACATGTTCCCATACCTCAGATCCGCCACATTGAAAGTGTATCAGTGGGTTACACATGGCGGCCAACTGTTTTCCACATCAGCAAAGGGACTAGTCTCATATTTAATAGGCCTCTTCCATGTTCAAGGCTATACTAAAACACTTGATGTATTTTATCTCACCACATCCTCATAACAAGGCTAAGATATAGCTGTTTATCTCCACATTTATATGTCTGAAGATGGAAGTGCAGAGAGATTATTTATATATTTACTCTGCCTTGATTTATAAAGAGCACGGTCTACTGGACACCAATAAAATACACTTACGTGCCCGTTTCATCGAAGTGAAATCTATGGATATTAAACCTAAAAAGTCAGAATCTTGGCAAATATGAGTCAGGGAGAAGATGAAAGTTAGAGGATAAATTAGTATTGATGTAAAAGTCATGGAGGCTTATCTTGTTATTTAAATGGCGTTCCAGACAAAACTGTGAGCCTACTTGCCGGCCAAGGCAAAAAGGAAAACACCATTAGTTATATAATTTGTCTCATCCCCAAAAGGGAAAAAGATACGTCAGTATCACAGAATAAGCAAAGCATTTTTTGGGGGGTGGGGAGAGGGGAGACAAAATGGCTACTCGTGTAAGATGATGGGATAAGGAATCTAATTTATACCCTTGCACTACTGAAAGCTGCCTCCTATTGTGTCTAGCTTGGGATAAGGTTTCTGTCCTTACAGTTTTGCCCTCAGCACTCCCCTCCCTTCAGTATAATTAAAGTGTTTTGTCATAGGCAGAAGGGAAAGATGTTAAATTTTAATTTTTTGTGTGGCAGAAACAATGTGGGTGGGTTTATTTACTTCCTTGTTTCATTAACACAGGCATGTGGAAGGACAGAACCACAGGACAGAACAGAAGGACAGAAAGGAAGTAAAGGAGAGTGAGGCACCTTGGGGCACAGAGAGGGCTTTATAAATGACATGGACAGACATGTGGGGAGGATAGGAACAGTGAAAGGGACACATGCTCAGGGAGAAAAGGGGAAGGAAAGGAAGGAATGAAATGAGGTGGTAGCATTTGCGGTGGCCCAGGTGCCAGTCTAAGGAGAGGGGAAAGCTGTAAGCAGGGGGCTTCTGTCAATAACTGACCCAGTTTGGAACGAGGGAGAGGCTGGCACTCTGCCTATTGTTCTCCATGAGCTTGAGGGCATGGTCCCCAACTCTTTCCCAGCCCAACTCTTCACCATCCCCCAAGAGAAAACCCTGGCCATCTTACAGTCAGTTGGTGGCTCAGGATAGAACGGCAGCTTTATTATTCCAGCCTCCTCCGTTACAGTTTCTTCTCTGGTGGGAGCAGTCAGAACCATCCCTTGGCTTTCCAGAGGGCTCAATCCATTTCTGTAAATGTAAGGCTTTGGGACACTGCACATGGAAATGCCAGTGGAGTATACAGAATTCACAATTGAGCTTTCTCCAGGATTTCTGCATCCCACTGGGACTTCATAAGAGCAGAATTGAATCTCATGATATGCAAGGAACAAGCAGAAAACAAGACAGGCAAGTACTAACTAATCTCTTCTCTCGGGGACCTTGCATTCAAGTGGGCTGAGCTCCCCATCACGCATCTTACAGACTTTCTTCTTCCATCCTTCCACATCACATACTGTGAGGAAGGTATTGGGATGCCCAATCTACAGATTAGGGAATGAGGTTTAGAGAGTTGGCATGAGTTTCTCAGGCTAGTAAGGGATGCAGCCAGGTTCAATCGTGGCCCTTGTGGTAGCCTTCAAGATCTTTCAGTCCAAGAAGCCATTTGGTGATCCAACAAAGCATTGGTTGCTAAGCTTCCTGAAACAGGGCTCCAGCTCTGGAGGGAGTTAATATGAAGTGCACAGTAGTACAGTTATGAGAAAAGAGACCGAAGAAGGTAAAATTTGAAACTCCCATTGGAATATCCACCAACGTTCTGGAAGGAATAGAGAAGAGCATGCAAATCTAGAAATACGGACCTTACCAGAATGGGTTGGGGCTATTGTCAGCTCTAAGAGTTGCAGGCAGATGGAGAGAAATGAGAATAATACAGATTTTTAAAATTGGGATTCCCTGTACTTCAAACCTAGTGCTTCCTCTACACACCCCACACAGTCCTACTTCAACCCTAATTATTTCTCATTGGGTTTCCATTAAAAACTCAACCTCCTACCTCCTCATCTGAGGGTGGGAGTATATGATCTTTGGAAAGGCAGAGCTGACCTTGTCCCCCTCTGATCAAATTTCTTTGATGACTTCCCATTACTTTTGGATGAACAAAGAACAAGAGTCCACATTCTTTTCATACCATCCAAGGGCCCACCTTACCCTTCCTGCCTCCACACGGGCACTTTCTCACCACACACTCAGCATTGTTCTTACTTAACTGTATTACTCACCTTTCTCTCATTCTAAGCACTTCTGCCCTTCTGGCACATGCTAAATCCTTCACAAAGTAAACTATTATTGCCCAGGGATATGAAACTGCTAATGACTGTGACACAGAGGACTTTGGGGCAGGCAAGATCTTGTCTCTACCTTTGGCTCTACCATCTTGCCTCCGGGGTTGGGTTGACTTGAAGATTACAGATAATTTGTATAAAGAACCCAGAACAATAACTGCATGTCACAGATACCAGCAAATCCTGCAGCTCTCCCTGCAGAATATGTCCATGTTTGGGTTATTTCTCACCACCTCGGCTCTTATCTCTCTAATCTCACCTAGATGACTGCAGTTGACTCCTACTCTGGTTCCTCTCTCCATTCTTGTCCCCTTTTAGGTCACTCTTCACCCAGCAACCAGGGTCAGTTTGGAGACTATGAGTTAGATCAGCCATCCTTCCATGGCTTTGCAATTTGCTCCAAATAGAAACTCAAGTTCTTAAAGAGACTTACTAGGGCCACTGGGAGCCACAAACCACTCCTTCCCAAGTTCTACCTCTTACCTTTGGTAGCCCTTACTTATAGGTCTTCCTTTGGTTTGCTCAACACTCCCCGACGGCCCTCTGCATTTACTGTTTCCTCTGCCTGCAATGCTCAAGCCTATGATGTTTCCAAAACCATTTCCTCATGTCCCTTAGCTCTGCTCAAGGATTACCTTATTGCTGAGGCCTTTCTTGACCACTCCGTACACAACTGTACAAACCTTCCTTCACCATTGCCCTCTGCCGCCTTCTTCCTTTGTTCTATGTCACCCTTGCCACGACCTAACCCATAGATTATATGAGCAATGACTTGGTGGTAGCTACCGCTTATGGTCAGAAAATCCTGGGATCTAAATCTGCATTGTGGTTTTATGCAATAAAATATGAACATTAATATACACTTATAGGTTTTACACATTTTTATTTGGTTGCCTGTTTTGTGAGAAGTAAATGCAACACTGTTTCCAAACAGTCTAAATAGAGTGGCTGACATGTACCAGGAATTAATATTAATTGTCTTCCATTTGATTGGATGAACCCCATTTCATTTGGTCTGGCAAGCATTTATTGAGTTATATATTTAACTTAAAAATAAATTTAGAGGCTCCTTTTAAAAAAGCATACACAATCATGAGTAATTAGTTGTGAAACGAATATCTTAAATAAGAAAAGAGATCACAACAAATTATTCTAATAGTAAAGCTAACACAATGCTAGAAAATCTTTTTTTTTTTAAAGATTTTATTTATTATTTTTCAGAGAGAGGGGAAGGGAGAGAGGGAGGGAAACATCAATGCATGGTTGCCTTTCACCTGCCTCCAGCTACAGACCTGGCTGAAGACCTGGCTTGCAACCTGGTTATGTTGCCCTGGCTGGGAATTGAACCAGTGACCTTTGGGTTCGCAGGTCAGCACCTTATCCAGTGCCACCAGCCAGGGCTATAGAAAATCTTTTAAAAATACTTTAATTTTTAAACACAACTTTATAATAGTTTTTAAAAATTTATTGGGCTGCTTACCCTTTGATTTTACCTACTGATGACAAGGATTTCTCAATATCACTTTTTTTTTAATTTAATTTTATTGTTGTTGTATTATACCCATCCCATTTCCCTTCCTCTCTCTCCCCTTCCCCACCCGCCCACTCCCCCCACAAAATCAATCCCACTTGTTGTTCATGTCCATGGTTCTTCCATGCTAGTTCCTTGACTAAATTGTTTTCCTTCTTTGCCTATTCCAGCCCTCTCCCTCTTCCCTCTCCCTTTCCCCTCTGCCCACTGAAGGTCTATTCATTGTATTCATGTATTTGATTCTTTTTTGCTTGTTTGTTTTCATTAGTGTCCTGTAATGGGTGAGATCATATGGTATTTGTCTTTCACTGACTGGCTTATTTCACTAAGCATAATACTTTCTAGTTCCATCCATGTTGTTATAAAGGGTAAGAGTTCTTTCTTTCTGCTATGTAGTATTCCGTTGTATAAATGTACCAACGTTTTTTGATCCATTCATCCGCTAATGGGCACTTAGGCTGTTTCCAGCACTTGGCTATTGTAAATAGTGCTGCTATGAACATAGGGGTACATAGGCTGTTATGAATTGGTGTTTCAGGGTTCTTCAGGTATAATCAATCCTAGAAGTAGAATTACTGGATCAAAAGGCAGTTCCATTTTTAGTTTTTAAAGGAAACTCCATACCATTTTTCATAGTGGCTGCACCAGTCTACATTCCCACCAACAGTGCACCAGGGTTCCCTCAATATCTCTTTCTTTAGAGGGCACTGGGAGCTTACTTAGTCTTTCCTCTAGCAGGGTTGACTGAAATTTGTTGTATATTTCTAACAGTTGGAATACATAAGGTATATGATCTCACCCACAGGGGGCCAGGCTATTTGTAATACTGCTCAAGATCTGTGCCCTACAAATATTAACATGCTGATATGTTTCATTTTGTGCGATTCCAATCAGAAAAGAAAAACACGCATGATGCATTTATAACAGAATCTGCTGCATTACTGTAGATTTGGTCAGATGAGCTACTCAGCTTTGACTGGGTATCTTTATTTTTTAAACATTTTATTTATTATTTTTAGAGAGAGGGGAAGGGGGGAAAGAAGAAAGGGAGAGAAACATCAATGTATGGTTGCCTTTCACCTGCCTCCAGCTGGGGAACAGACTGGAAACCTGGCTTGCAACCTGGGTATGTGCCCTGGCTGGGAATCGAACCAGCAACCCTTGGGTTTGCAGGCTGGTGCTCAATCCACTGAGCCACCAGCCAGGGCCTGACTGGGCATCTTGACTGTTCTTATGACCACCTTGCTTTCAAGGTTGAACCACTCCCTTTTGCCAAAGAAAGGCTTGTTTCTGTTAGGCCAGGATGGAACTAGGAAGCACTGTGCTGAGCTGGGAAACCTCTGAGGGATTTTTTGAAACACTGTTGTTTGAAAAGTTTCATATAATCAAGATGCCATAATTTGCTCTCTTTCAACCCCATCATAACAGACAGATGTGTTGTCAATAAAATTTTAGTTTTAGTTTATATTCATAAAATGTGTAATATTTTAGCTATATTGCTTACTCTTATTACTTGCATTAACAACTCAATATAAAGGAAAACATTTACACTCATAAAGCCTAGAGATCACTGGAAATTTATACACACACACACACACACACATACATACATACTATCTATCTATCTATTTGCCTGTCCATCTGTCTATTACCTATCTATTCACTCACCTACCTACCTACCTACCTTCCTACCCTCTAGATTGATAATTTTGTTGTAGACATGTGTGGTAGGGTTATTAATTAAAGATCCTAAAAAATGAAAATATATTCTCTGACTCTTGGAAAAGAAAATGAGAATATACTTATGAAAAAAGGAATGAAGTGCAATTTCAACTGTCAGAAAGGAGGTTATACACACACTGTCAAAGCTTTTAGATAGATGTTGGCTGAATCAAATCACCATGCTAGATATCAACCTAAAAATGTGCAGAGGCTAAATAATTTTTTTGAAAGCTTGCATGAAGGTACATCAGTAACTCATTAATCATATGGTGTGGGAGAAAGATTCATGGCTCCCAACATGTCCCCATCCCCAGACCCTGCAAACATGTTAGGTTGAATGTCAAAGGGGAATTGATGTTGCAAATGAAATTAACACTGCTAATCAGCAATCCCATGGGGAGATTATTTTGGATTATCCAGGGGTACCTAAAGGAACCACAAGGCTTTTTACAGTGGAAGAGGGAGGGAATGTAAGGAGAACCAGAGAGATGTGACCTGAGAAAGACTCAGCTCGATGCTTCTGGCTTTGAAAACCAGGGAGGCCACAAGCCAAGGAATGTCGATGGCCTCCCGAAGCTGGAAAGGCAAAGACACAGATTTTCCTCAGAGTCTCTGGAAGAAACAAACCCTGTTGGCACCTTGATTTTAATCCATCGAAACCCATTTGGGACTTCTGATTCCCAGTGTTCCAAAACATTAAATTTGTGTTGTTTGAAGCCATAACATTTATGGTCATTTGGTACAGCAACAGTGGGAAATGCATATGTATATTAACAAATACAACTTAAATTACCATGTTCAATGAAAAATATATTTTGATACTTCTCTAAGTAGAATACTGAATTAAAAAAGAGTAAAGAGATATTTATTCATCTAAAGCCCATGTGCATAGCAGCTGGAATTTTCTAGAACAATGGTTCTCAAACTTTAGCAGGCACCAGAATCACCCAGAGGGCTTATTAAAAGTGAGATTGCTAGACTGTGTCCCCAGAGTTTCTGATTCAGCAGGCCTGGGTTGAGGAGTTGGGAGGTCCACTACTCTGCCTTTCTACCAAATCCCCATATGCTGCTGATGCTGCTGGTCCAACGACCACACCCTGGACACCAGTGATCAGGGAGAAGGCTGAAAGAGAGATGTAAAATCTTTCCTGGGAAGTCAAATCTGCATTAGCAATTTCATACATTAAACACTTGTATGCTTTATTCACAAAATGTCTCTTTTGCCCTGCCTAAGAGAGCCCTGCTTCTAGACAGAGTTGTTTTAGTATCAATTTTCCTAGCATATATCAGATTGTAAGAATAAATGAATTACAGGAGGTGCTGGCATTTGCTAGAGATGAGGACATTTGTAACAATGGAGAAAAACAGGCTGCCTGAGAGAGGTGGAACGCGAGAAACCATGGAAAGCAGACACATGAAGTTAAAATCGTAAAGTGCCAGCTCCCACGTAAGAAAGGGGCACTTAATCACTAATACTGTATTAGCTCTAGAATGTTGATGTCCAGTAGAAAAGGCTCCAGCCACATATAGCTATGGAGCATCTGTTCTGAACCCAGGTGTGCTCTACTGTACAATGCATGCGGAACTTGAAGTCTACGAATTAAAAGAAGGATGCAAACTACCTTCGTCGTGATTTTTAAATACTGAATCCACGTTGAAGGATGCAATAATATTTAGGATGTGTTAAGTTAAAATATAGTATTAAAATGAATTACACCTCTTTTTCTTTACTCTTTAAAACATAGTTTCTAGAAAATTGAAAGCGGCTCAAGTTACGTTTCTAAGGAAAAGCACTGCTCTGGAACGTATCATTGTATTACAGCATTAGCAGTACTATTCTGCTAATAGTACATTTGCACTATTCTGAATAAAAATGGGAGGATGGTGGCTGGTGGTTTGGGGCTGATGAGTTCCGTGAAGGCAGAATGACTTATTTGCTTGGTCTACCCTAAGGCCAGGCCTTTCTTTTCACAGTACATGGCCCGTGGGAAGTGTTTATTTTATATTTGTTGAAAGAATGAATGAGTAAGTAAATGGATGGAACACTAAAAAATGTTTGAACCACATTGTTTAAGAAAGTGGGAGATGGCTTTCGAAATACTGCCAGCAAAAGTAAACAGGATTTCAGAAATCGTTGTCTTGAACAGAACAAGCTTCAGTTTTCTGAAAAACACCTAAGGAGAGAAGCCTTAGTTCCAAACGATTCTGGATGGATGCTCAGCTCCTATTTTAGATTTAAAATGTCACTTTTCCTCCAAACGACACATAAATGTTTAAATAACAATTGCATCGTAACTTAGCTCGTGAATCATGCATAGGATGTACCAGGGGTTGACGTACTGATCATACTTGAATTAAGTAGTGTTACAACATGAAGTGAAAAGTCCTGGGCTTAACTCAGAGGATTTGAACGCGAGTCTCCCAAATCTCCCCTTCATTAGTCACAGGTGCTCCCACGTTATGCAACCGTGCCGTGTACAAATGGAGTCTGTCTTAGGTGCTTTGTTTCACAAGACACAGGCCATAATTTTAGGTGTGCCATGTTTTTCTTTCTTTTTCTCTGCGTATAGAAGCACAAGATGGCCTTGTGTTCGGTTGCAAATAGAAAGCAAGAATCCAAGGTAGGCAGACAGAGGTGGAGAAGCTGTGTTTTATTTCTATGCAGATTCTGTTCTGTGAAGCTTCCTGTTGCTTCAGCTTAGGTTAGCTATTCAATGCCTCCTGGGTGAGAACCTCCTTTTTACATTCCAGTTCAGACTGGGAAACAACCAGGTGGTAGCAATAATGCACGTGAGCTAGCTTAATTTAGAACTATGTAAATAAGGAGATATTTTAAAAGTCAACACCGCCCTTTCATTGCACTCCAACAGTGAAAAATACTGTGAATACAATATGTGTAAGACATGGTACAGTGTCTAATGTTGCTCTGTCCAATAGGGTAGCCTATACCTGCATGGGGACATTAAATTTAAAGTAGATGTAGTTAAAATGAAATTTTAAAACTTGGTTATTTGGTTAAATGACCCATATTTCAAGTGCTGATGGGTAAGTGTGACAAATGGCTACTGTATTGGACAATGGGTAGGACATTTCTGTCATTGCAGAGTTTCCTTGGCTACCGCTGCCTTAGACAATTGCTTCTGTTAACTTATATCTGAGTTTGGTTTCCTTATCTGAGAAAAGGAAAAAATAGCAACTCAGTCCTTAGTTATATCACAAGATTTCTGTGAGTCATATGTTCATAAAAGTGTTACACTAGAGCTACACAAAAATAAATTATTATCATTATCTTAATCAGGGAAGGAAGGTTGGGAGTAAGAATTAATGGTAGGCAGATGGCTGGACATTTGCCCTCTATAAAAAATAGACCTTTCCTTAGTGCACCTGCTATGCTTTGCTGAATGTATATACATGATTGGACCAGACACCTCTTTTGCCCCACCTGACATCTTCTTGGTCTGCATGTCCTACTTCACCCATTGTTGCAGTAACCTACCATCATGCAGGTCAAAACTCACAGCATCTACCCCTACCACACTCAGTAATTCTTACTTTCTCCCTGGACCTTTATGACAAGTCAGTATGAGGTACCTAAAAGAATCTATTTAGACATTCTGAGGCATATACAACCCTGAGACTATGAGAAAGATAACATTTCCTTGGATAACCCTTGACCAATAGAGGATGGGAGCAGGTGAATATTTCCTTTATTTATCTCATAGGTAGCAGCTCTGTGGTGTATTCTATAAGGCTTCTCAGAAGGTCACAAGTGGGATTGAGTCCTAGTTGCCGATGGTGGTGGTCAGCTAGACAGTGTACTTTAGTCTTTTCTTCATTTTATGTCTTACTCTTCATAATCCTTCTGTTCCTTGGGATCACTTCTCCAAAATAAACTTCCTGCAAGCCATTTTCCAGGCTCTACTTTTCTTGGGGACATATAGGTAAAGACAGGGCTTTGGGATAGTTTCATGCTTTTTATCCCCAAATTTTCCCAAGGTCATTTGAGATTTGGAATTTGAACAAGTTTCTTTAATATCATCCATGGTCTGGAGCCCAAAGACACAATTAGTCATGTGGATTAACCTGCTAATTATACTAATTCTTATTGTATCTACAAAGAGAGGTAGCAGAGACGGGAAAAGTCAAGGATATGACAGTAGTCTCCATGACTACCCAAATCCTCAACTGTAGTATAAAGTCAGCACATTCAGTAAAGTGGCTAATGTTGCCCAAAACTGTGTCTGACAATAAAATTGAATAGGAATAGAATATTTGTTTCTCAGCCTCAAGTAGCTTATAAGCAGTGTTAGTACTTGAGCTTTGATGTCAGAAGATACGGGATTCTGGTTGTTCTTGGTCTCAAAATCACATTCTCTTTTTTCATATTGCATCACATTTTGTAAATATCTATTTAGGAAGTAAAATATAAGCTCAATTAGGGTAAGAACTATGTCCTTTTTTTCAATACTTTTCCTTGACAGCCAGGATGAGGTCTGGTACACAGAAGGTGCTCCGTAAATATTTATAGATTTAATGAATGGCTAACAATAGTATTTATTGAGTTTTTACTTTGTGCTAGGCTATGGGTTGGCAAATTACAGTCAGAGAGCCAAATCCATCCTAAAATCTATTTTTGTAAATCAAATGTTATTGGAACATGGTTATACCCATCCACTTCCATGTTGTCTAAGGGGACTTTCAAGCTTAGAAGTGGCAGAATTGAGTTATTGCAACAAAGACCATGTGGTTTTCCAGACAAACATATTTACTATCTGACCCTTTATAGAAAATATGCCAGTCCCTGAGTTAGGCCACAAGATGCTGAGAAGATAAATTTTTTGTATACACCATGGAGCAAAACAGATTGGGAAGGTCTATGTTAAGGAGAGTAGTCTAAACAGTTGACCCTTGAACAACATGAGAGTTAGGGGTACTAATTCCCCACACAGTCAAAACTCGGCATATAACTTTTGACTCCCCTAAACTTAACTATCAAAACCTAGCCTACTGTTGACTGGAAGCCTTGCCAATAACATAAACAATCAGTTAATGCACATTTAATATATGTATTAGAGACTGTAGTCCTACAATATGTAAGCTAGAAAAAAGAAAATGTGTTAAAAAAAATAAGGAAGAGAAAATACATTTACAGCACTTACTAAAAAAGAAATTCACATTATGTGGACCCATGAAGTTCAAAATTACATTGTTCAAGGGCAAGAGTATAGAGAAGGTTAAGGAATGGAGCAGTGAGAGTTAAGGGCCTTTTCAGCAGGCCCTAGAACACGGACCTAGGCAAGCTTACTGCTCTTCTTCGTGTAGCATCCTCATGGCCTTAGCAGTGGGTAGGAGAAGTTGCTCTGCTTCTCCCCCAAATCCCCTGCTCAGAATACTTGAGTTCTAATTAAATAGCATAATCATAGTTAGCAATTTACTGAGAGAGAGTAAACCCACTATGTCTATTTTGCATTATATATGTATTATACCCTCAGGACCTAGTATAAAGCTTCATGGCAAATGATAAATGTCTATAGACTTTGTGTAACTCCCACCACACTGCAGATGAGGACTCTTTCTGTCAGCAGAAAGAATCTTGTTTACCAGCAAGAGAGGTGGTAAGGTGGCTGTCACACCACCAGCCAAAGGGAGGTGGATTCAAGCTTGGGTCTCCCTGACTTAGTACCTGGGTCCTCTGCCCTGCAACCTGTCACTAGGTAGATGTGCCCATTCTGCAGTGGACTTTGCTTATCCATGAAATGGGTAGAGAGTTCGCAACCCACTGAATGATTGCTAAACTCATTTCTTAATTTTGGAAGGTACTAAAGCAAGACGCTATAGTTTGCCCCCATAAACCAAAAAGACTGGTTTGATTTAACTAAGGTGGCAAAATTTTTTTTTAAATAGGGGAAAAGGGAAGGGATTTCACAGTGGCTCAACTTAATTGTAATCCAATGAACTGTTTTATAGAACTTCAGGCCCCCACTCCGTAACTAGGCCAAAAATCACTTGAGCAAGACTCAAAGGTCAAGCTGATCAGAAAATAAAACTCAAATGGACCAAGCAGAGGAGAGGAAGCCTCCTCTGCTTTCAAACTAATAGCCTCTATTCGGAGCTGGAACAAGCTTATCTCAATTGCTTCATTCCCTGACAGCACTTTGCATGGACTCCCTTTGGTTTTCCCAGTGTAGTAAATCTTATACTTTTTAACCCAAGCTGTTTAAAAGTAATAGTATTATTTTTCCCTTTTAATTTGAATAATTCTTCCTCTACTAATTGGAAGTTCAAAGGCACACTCTTTAACATTTCCTACAGTCAAGTCCCTTGTCCATGACCTACTACTATCTCATCAGTTTTATTGTCTAAGGCTCAGTTGGCTTCTGAGCACATGGTTTATTTTTACTTTTCTGCCCTGACTTGCCTTGGGCTGTACGAGTCATTCAAAAAAAAAGGGTGGCCAGGGACACACAGGCCGTTCTCCTTCTTTAATTTCCATAATTAATTGTTTTATAATCAGTGGCCATGGCTCTAGCAAATGAGCCTGCCAAATATTTGCTTACTCCCCTTATGAGCAGTTTGGCTTTGGCCACTGAACCCACATACTCAGACACACATGTAGTGTGATGAACCAGCTTAGGGGTACAGAGCCAGGTACTGATCTTGTTGGGCTAGAGAGGGCTGCTCATGAATTATGGAGGCTTTTCTGATCCTTCGTGGTTCTTGAGCTTACAATTTTTGGATGCATTTTAACAAAAAAAAAAATGTTGAGCTTTCATCAATTCCTTTTATTTTCAACTCATACTGGCATCTTCTCTCTATTTGAAGTGCTAGGGCATGAAGATAAGGCAGACAGACTACAAACACTTCAGCCTTCATAGACATTCTAGTACAGAGGCAAACATACAAGAAATGCGCAACATGCCCATCAACAAATAAGTAAGACAGTAATGAGTGCTATGAAGGAAATAAAGTAGGATGATGAGATCAAGACTGGGATGTGGTAGGGAATGCAATGGAGCCTAGTGTGGTTGGAGCTAAGGAGCATAGTAATTCACAATGAATGAAGATTAGCAATTTTCCATCAGTGTGCACTAGAATTTTTATAAATGCAATCCTTGACTAGTTAGGCAGGGGCACTGTCCTCTTCTCCCTTAGACTGCCAAATTAAAAAATGTCAACAGCCAACACTACAATAGCCATTTGATGTGAAGGAATCAAAATTATACCTATTTTTTGTTCAATCAGCAAGGAATACTTTTTTTTTTTTTTTGTACTGATGCAGGATTTTAGCAATTAGTTCACATGTGCCAAGTGCTGGGAATCACTGAGTATAAGACATAGGCGGGGGCCAGGAAATGCTGAACCTCGTCTTCCCTTGGGTACGGAAACTAGATAGGTGCTGGATACTGGGCCTATACCAATAAAACACATCTGTGGACCAGATCTTTGCCATGAGGGTCTCCCCTGCTTGCTTGTATAACGCTCCTCCCCCATCCAACACATTCATCACTGATGTCCCCAGACTTCCAGCACCTGCCCCATCACACCTCCCACCCCTTCCTCAATCATCAGTGTCTGAGGTTACCAGCTAGTCCTTTACCAATGGGCGTGCCTGTAAACTTTCCAGATCTGACCGTGTTCCTACCTTTCCCTGCCCTCTTAACCCCCTGTGCTTCCCTGGAATTCACAGTGAGCAGGAACGAAACCCCTCCCTTCCGAACTTCCTCTCTGAAATGGCTCATCACCTCCTTGATCTAAATCCATCCCGTCCCCTGGTAAAGCCTCATTGGTGGTGGCTTCATGTCTTGCACCCCCCATAACTTAGGACTTAAACACGATGGAGTTCTCTTCTTTTTCCATGGTGTTGTCTTCCTACTTCAAATATCCCAGCTTTCCAAACATGCCAGGCACAGAGGAAGTGTTTCCAAAGTGTTGGCTTTTATTATATACCTTGTTATTTATTTATTTTTAAGAACAATCGGGGACATGCACGCATAAGGGCACATACAAGGTCTCTTTGGAAAGTATAGGCTGCGCCAACTGTTTTAATTATATTGACATTGGCTCGACACTTTCAGGACAGACTTTGTAGACTTAGGAATCAAGTTGCCTGGGCTGGATCTCATCTCTGCCATTTATAAGTTGTGACCTTACTATTTATGCATTTTAATTAATTAAAATGCATAAATAATTAATTAATTTTTGTCTAATTAATGTCTTTGATACTCCACTTCTTCATCTTTAAATTGAGGATCTGATTTGCTTTTTCCTCTCCCCCTCTCTGTCTGATATCCTTGGCAGGTCCAGCATCCGTTAAGATGGATCACAGATAACTAATGTTTCAGCCCTTGGCCTCCTTAGCTTTAATTATTTCTTCCTCCACTTCACATCAGCCACCTACTCATAGGCCCATGCTCTAGTCTTTATCATTTCCATCAACTGCATTCTCTCCTGAATCATGATTTCTTACATCCCACTTGCATGTAGCTATCACTTATATGGCTAGCATATCCGCTCCAGCACTGGTCCTCCAGAGACTGACATCATTGACCTTAAATCCATTTACCCTTCTACAATGTTGTCTCTGTTTCCCCCTCATCCTCACTTCTGTCATCAGCCAGCCTATATTTTATGGCTCATCATTAAAATCGGTTCCTTGAAAAAAACCCTTATCTTCCTTTCCTTTCTCTCTTTTTGCCGTTCTTGCCTAGAAAAACACTGTATAAGTCCCAATAAGTCACTTAATCTGAGCTTGCTTCTGAGAAGTGGAAAAACCAAAATATTGCTTAAAGGGCTCACTTCAAATACGCGCCTACAAAGTCCAGATGCGCACAGGGTGTCAGTGGGTTCACTTTCAGTAAATTCACTTTCTCATTCCTTGGGATGACTATCACACGTTTTTCTCTCTCCTTAAGTCTCTAGCACTCCTCTCTACTGGCTGATGTTTTAGTTAACTTTATTGAAAAACTAGATGAAATCAGATATTTCCTCCAATATTCCCTTTAACTCCCTCTATTTATTCCAAAAGTCTGCTTTCATTTGTACCTTCCCTCCTATGACAATTGAAGATCTGTCTCTGCTCCTAAGACAAACCGTTCCTCGTGCTCTTTGGATTCACCACTTTAACATGTTCAAATACCTCATTCTACCAATGATCCTATTCCTTCCCTGTCAATCTCTCTCTATGAGAGCAATTTCACCGGCCCACAAGCATCTTTTAATATTATTTATCTGACCAAAAAATAAAAACCTTGACTTGAACCTAAGTCATGGTGCCAGATATCTTCTCTTGGCTCCTTTGCATCTACTTATGACCTTTTGTCCTCGATCTAGAGGTCGGAGACAGAGAAAGTCAGAGATGCAAATCATGAGGGTTATTTGAAACTATGGAGACTCTCCATTGCTAGCTTCTAGGATGGAGAGGCCATGTGTCAAGGAGTGCGAGTGTCTTCTGATTGTAGGGTGGTCCTCCACTGTCAGCCAGCAGAAAAATGAGAACCTTAGTCCTACAGCTGCAAGGAACCGAATTCTGACAAAACGTAATGAGCTTGAAAGAAGACTCCACTTCAGATGAGATGAACATGATCTTGTCACCCCATGATGGCACCTTTGTGAAATTTTAAACACAGAACCCAGCTAGGCCATATACAGACTTTGGACCTACAGTGTACCTA
This sequence comes from Noctilio leporinus, assembly GCA_004026585.1. NCBI lineage: Eukaryota > Metazoa > Chordata > Mammalia > Chiroptera > Noctilionidae > Noctilio > Noctilio leporinus. The sequence goes on from PVIW01000786.1 coordinate 383,343, forward strand.
AGTGTACGCTCTTAAACAGTTGTTCTAAACAGCTAAATTTGTGTTTATTTGTGATGCAGCAATAGGATACAAATACATAGTATTTATCTACCTAGAGTTTTAGAGTAATTGGAAATATAAGACAATCTCATTGGGGGCTTTCTAGTATCAAGAAGGACTTCACAATGGACTTGTAGAGCACTACAACTCTGAATTCATGCCAGTATTTCCAAAAGGAAGGGGGATTTGTGAAAAGCTGTACTTGCTGAGTTCCCTCCAATTTGATAAATCTTGATAGCCTCCATTAAATATGTAATCATTACACATGTCAAACATACAACAGTCATGCAAAAGACAGATGCCACACTCAGGGGGACTGGGGTGAGTTCCACAAAGTGACTTTATGCAAAAGTGTAGAGGAATAGACACGAAAGAGCGCAGAATTCCAAGGGCTGGCAAAGGGAGTGAGCTGTCAATACTTTCCAATTTGAGGAGCCAGGAGAAGAAGCAATCACCTGAATCCAAACAAGGATCTGAAGGGAGAAGGTAGAGAGCAGACAGAGCAGAGCCAAGTGGACTTGGGTTTGGGGAAGACTGGGAACCAATAGTCCAGGCTCACTTCCTCTGTCTCCTGACCTCTCACACCTCACAGAGCCAGATGGTGAAGAGTTTGCATCCATATCGGGCAGGTTAGCAGGGTGGGAAAGCAGAGACAATGAGGGAAAGGGGAGGACAAAAGGTTTCTGATACATAAATGAAAATCTCTTGGCTACAGGATGCGTGCTCGGCAAGCTGGCTTTTGCCAAGCTTCCCACCTGGTTGCTTCATGACTTCTACAGACAATGCGAGTTCCGGAACCTCTGTTTGTCAGCCTGTACACAGAACGACTGCACATATCAAACTGAGAATGTCCGAATGTCCTTTTCCCTTGGAGAATACTCCTGGAAAACTTTGGCAGACCCTGTTTGTCATGTTCCCAATAGTTGAAATTATGTTCATTTTTCTTTTCAGAGACTTTTGGGGAGAGGGAGAGGGAGAAGGCGAGGGGGAGAGAGAGAGAAAGGCTCAGTGTTTTTGTTGTTGTCCCATTTCCAGTTTCTATAATTTTAATTTCCTGGAAATTCAAGGTTCTGGGGGGTTGGGGAGGTATTGAAGCCAAGTTGGTGGAATATGAGAATTAAAATCTCATAGTATAATTAAATATCAAATATGAGAATTAAAATGGTCATTGATTCTTGTGCTTGGTCCATAAGGGAGTGACTGAAGACCTATTTGGAATTAATACTCAAACTCCCTTAAAGTGTGCTCAGCTTTGTTTTCTGTTCCTGTTGATTGAGTTAGCCCAATGTTTGCTGTTAGGTATCATCTTGTTTCCTAATATATTCACGTGTTCATTCATTCAATGATTATATTCTTAATGCTTATTTTGTGCCAATTCCCTGCTCCTTTGGAGTGGGTGGGTAGGGGACAGTGCTATACCATGAAAGGGGAAACACAGGTTCCTGTCCTCAGACAGTTTACTAGGAACCTGGTGTATCAACATTCTGGATTACTAGTACTCGCAGCAATGCACAGCTAGTTCAAGAACTTATTTCTTGAAACATATTAACAACAATAGTTAATGTTCAGTGAGCATTTTCTCTATGCCAGGAACTATTAAGCTCTTTATCATTTTCATTTTCTTTAAATTCAAACAATGCATATATGTATGTATGTATTATATAGTATAATATATAGTATAGTATATATTACATGTATTACATAGTATGTATAATATAATATGTATAGTATATATAGTACTATATATAATACCATAAGGCTTATTATAAAATTCAGAAGCTACTATTTTAAAAATCATCTGACCAGTTATTACTATTTGTCTCCTTATATACTAATTACATGTTTATATTTCTTGATTTTGCAGTTATAGATATTTATCTTTGGTTTCCAATTTGGAAGATAAAAAGTTAGGTCTCTTATGTACCACAACACAAAGCACTTCTTCCCTTGGTTCTGCTGTATCAGTATTCAGTGTTAATAAATTTTTACATATGATGCCTTCTTTATGTCTAAGCCATACAGCAAAGTATTATGGCATTTTTGTCTTTTTTTTTCATTTTGGTCTGTGTTTCTGGAGATAAAAAATACTTTGTGTTTTTATTTGCTCCATGTAACTGTCACAAATACATTCACAAACTCTCTTCTGTGTGGCAAAATTCTGCTTATTATTGTCAAGTGTAGCAAGTAATCCATTGGTTAAATGGATACTTGGAATTACTTATAACTTGACCTTCGAACCCATTTTGTCTTTACATTTTCTTCTCCTTGCTTCCTTGGTAAATTTATTCTGGCATCAGGGAACTCAAAATGACTCCAAGGACTCAGTTAGCTATGAATTCATGTGATGCTTGGGGAGCAGGTGGAGGAGGACTGGTCTTGGTAATAAGTATAAACCTGTTGAAGTTCAAACTCAGATGTCCCCTGGAACCTTCTTTGCCCCTAATTATTTTTTTCTTTTAAAATTTTTATTTATTTTTAGAAAGAGTGGAAGGGAGGGAGAAAGAAAGGGACAGAAATATCAAGGTGTGGTTGCCTCTTGAGTGCCTCCAACTGGGGACCTGGCCTACAACCCAGGTATGTGCCCTGACTGGGAATCAAACCAGTGACCCTTTGGCCCACAAGCCTGTGCTCAATCCACTGAGTTACACCAGCCAGGGCTTTCTGCTTTAATCTTACTGCTTTCCATGTTGGCTGTATTGTGGTGTCCTTGGACCTTATCCTTAGCATCATTCTGGGATTATCTTCTCTTCCCCTCTATGTTGGGTCTCATGCTTCCTAGATCTGTTTTTTTCCTGGCAGACTCCCTCACTTTGATGGAGGATGACTTCCAACAGCATGCTGAGTAAGGCTGTCTGGGAGGCAATATTTTGGGACCTTGAATGTCTAAAAATATCTTTATCTCATACACTTGACTGATCGTTTAGAGCAGTGTGGGATTCTGGAAACCATATTTGCTCCAGGGTTTGAAGATATTATTCTACTGCCTTGCAGTGCTGAATGTTGGTTTTAAGCCCCATGTTATTTTAATTCCTTATCCTTTTTAGGTCACTTTTTATTCCTCTATTGCAGCTAACTGGACTTTCTCCGTGCCAATATTCTTTGCGGCATTATCTCCATCCTCTCACCAGCTCTAGGAAACAGGTGCTATCATTGCCACCTTTTTAAAGGTGAAGATGTTAGGCATGTCACTAATAGCACCTAGCAAGTAGGTGAGGACGAAACTAAACCCGGGCTGGTTCTGACTTCACGCCTGTACTCTGCCAGGCTACCCTGAAGACGCTCCATGAACTTCGTGGAGACTCTCCATGCTTTGTCTAAGGCCATTTTAGTTCATAACCACCCTCCCTGGATCCAACTCTACTGCTGGGCAGCTTTTATAGGCCAGGCGATGCCAGGTTCATCTCAGTCCTCCCCCGACCACTCTGCTGTCTCCGTGTTTACTGCTGCTGAGAGGAAGGTGGCCATGATGTCCCTGGAAAATGACTTCGTTCAGAACCTGCAATTTCCACCTATTAGCCAGCGTTCTTCTCAAACATCCGGTAGTTGAAAACGCAGGTGTTTTACTTCTATTGTTTTCCTCGAACTCCATGCGTATCCCCTGTTTTTGCCACATTCTGGAACGGGACCTTATTTACTTTTCAGTGATTTGTTGCCTTTTCATTGGCTGTAGATCATACCTTAAAATTTTTTTTTCAAATGTTCAAACTACCTTTCTAAGATGAATTTAAAAACTTTCTCATTGCTTTAATCCTGGGGGATAACATTTGCTAAGGTCTCTATTTTGCATTTACATTTTGGCAAGAAATGTTCATGTAAAACTATACATAGAAGGAAAGAGTGTCACTTTCAGGAAGTGCAAAATGCAGGGGACCTGAAGTCAGTGGGTTCTCATTTTAGTCCTGGATATACCAGCTATTTGTTGTTGACCTTGGGTAATTCATCCAGCCTCTGAATCTTAGCTTCCTTGTCTCAACAGTGGCTTACCTACTCCTATCCTCCCTGCTGTTATGAAAGATGCAAGGACAAATAAAAATATGTGGGGAAATATTCTGTAATTCTACATAGTCTTTGTTAAACTGTCACTCATTACAATTATCAAAATTTTGACATCTACATTATCACTACATGATTTAGTATTTAGTAAATTCCTTTTACTTAAGTAAGTGTATTCAAAAAAAGGAAAGGAAACAGAGATGGGGGAAATGCAGGAGGGGTCATGGCTGAGAGAGAGAAAATTGCTCAGTGTATATGAGGCAGGAATGAAGCTCTGGTGTGAGGACCAGTTTTCCAGTGTATTGGATCAAATAGCGGGCAGGTGGAATGAGCAAGGGAAAGAAGGACCTGAGGCAGTGGGTTGACCCATTGAAAGAAAAGGAAAGGCAAGACTTAGGTAGGAAGGGGTAGAGACTGAGAGGTGGGGCATCTGTGGCTTATAGCTCAGTGGTAGGACAAAGCACTGTTCACAGGAAGAAGAGCTAGGAATTTAGGAGAAGTTAGTGTAAGTAGGTCATATAAGGGTCAGGGCTGAGGGACTGGGGAACATGAGGAGACATACGGCTGGTTTGGAAATGAAGGGGGTTGAGAGAGTGAAGGAAAACGGGTCTGATGAAAGGTGGTGAGGAATGAATACTGATCTGAGCAGGACTTGAGGGATGGAGGTTACCATGGTGATATTGCGGCAAGGTAGGGTGCCTATTTGTAAGGGGGCAGGTTATTAAGAAGTGATGATGGAATATGTGCTTAATAGTTTTATGTTTTTCTCCCGGGACTGGACCTGGAGAGCAGGGATGCCCATGAGCAAGTACTAAGCAGTCTATGTATCACACCTGTCCTGCTTAAAACTCTTCCGTGTATTGTAGACTACGATGTGTGTATGGATCATACTTTGGAAACACTGCTTTAAAACATTTCACAAATACATGGAATCACTCATAATCTGATCTTCGAATACATCCTGTCTTTATGTTCCTTCTCCGTTCTTCCTTGGCAAATCTATCCTGGTGTTGAGGAACTCAATACAACCTCAATGGCATAGATAGCTGTATATCTATAGGATAATTTCGGAGCAGGTGGAGAAGGATGGGTCTTGGTAAAATTGTGAACTTGCTGAAGTTCAAACTCAGAATACCTTATAACATCTGGTAAATGTATACCCTTCCCCCCTTTGACTTTTCATTTGGCCATTCTCGGAAAATGAAAAGTTCTTGTCCTTGCAACGTTGGCTTAGATAGGAAAAGGTTTGGAATACATGCAGTGGAAACAGTGACCTCATAAACTATTTCAAGACTTGCCCTAAAATGGGAAATCTGGGAGATAGCTCAGGGCTCCATGTTGCTGGATTCCTCTGCTGGAAAGCTGAGGACAGAAGAGGATTAAGTGTCTTAATCATTATCTTAGAATTGGGGTTTCCTGGCCGGGGGGCCCATGCCTGCATTCTGTGTAAGCAGAGATAGCAGCAGCTGTATGCCTGACCTATCCATCATTAGCCAGAGCAGGGTCATTTAAAAGGACATTGGTCATGGCTGATTTTGAGCAGTTGTATCAACAGGGGGAAATGAAGAGAAAATGGCTTAAGAAGGGGGGAAAAAAACAACAACCAAACCTACTTCTGTGACCCTCCCTATTTTCTCCTCCCTTCCTTCCCTTTCTTCTCCCAAGGCTATGATTTAAATTTAAATTGGGTTCCTTTGCAGAATTCTGTCAGTGCCTACTTATTTAATATAAAACTAGCCACTAGGTTTTGGAGGATCCATGATCAGTGTCTGGGCTGAGGAGGTAAGCTTTTGAGGCTAGAGGGGAAGTCAGAAGTCATCTAATTCTGTCCTCTAACTTTGAAACGAGAAACTTACAGGCCAGAGAGGTGAAATGATGTGTCCAAGGTCACCCAAATGCTGAGTAGCAGGATCTGGGCTGGGTTGCTGTTCCCGGTCTCCATCTGTTATAAATCCTGCTGGACAGGCCTCATGGCAAGCTACCAAGGAAGCTTATTGGAAAGCATTTAAGAATGCTAGGCGGTCTGCAGATGTGATTTTAAAGGTTATTTATTTGTTTTACTGCAGATCATGACTTCCCCTCTATCCGTCTTCTTGTCCCAGAGCCAGAGTCTGCCCTTTGATGTGCTTTGTGGCATTCTCGTTGCCTTTGGCCCGTGTCAGAAGCAGAGCTTGACCCAAAGCTACCGGGGCCTTTGTTCCCTCTCAGAGGACTTTCCCTCTCCCCTGGAGGCTCTGAAAAATCAGTTGTCTTAGAGTTACTTCCTACACAAGAAGTGTCGTGCTGCGTCTGTGTCATAGAATCTTTGAGCTGGAAGAGACCTCGAAGGTCATTAGTCCAACCCCCACCCAGCTTAGGCATGTCTTTCAAAAATTTCCTGGCACATGGTCATGCAGCCTTATGGCCCGGAGTTACCTTGGAAACCAAAAAGACCTTGGTTTACCCAGTACGAAGAGCTACAAGCAAATTGACAGGGCAGCAAAAGGAAAACCACTTGTTGATGACGATCTCTTTAGGCAATTCATCATTTGGAGGTTATATTAGTTTTCTAATGCTGTTGCAGCAAATGATCATAGACTTGGGCTGAGACAACACAAATGGCTTTTAGTGTATGCTTCTGGAGGTCAGAAGTCTGAAATGAGTCCTACTGGGCTGAAATCAAGGTGTGTTGGAGAGCTATGTTCTTTCTGGAGGGTCTAGGACGGAATCGCTTTCCTTATCTTTTCTGGCTTTTAGAAGCTGCCTACACCCATCGGCTCATGGCATGATCCCTTCCTCTACCTTAACGTGCATCATTCTTTCTTTAACTCTGCATCCCTCATCTTGGACTCTTTCTTTTGCCCAGCCCTTTGCCTTATAAAGCTCTTGTGATTACATTCAGCCTCCCTGGATAAACCAAGAAAACCTACCCATCTTAAGATCTGTAATTTAATCATATCTGCAAACTCCATTTTGCCATGGAAAGTAATATATTCAAAGGTTCTTGGGATTGAAATATAGCCATCTTTGGAGGGTCATTACTCTGCCTATCACAGAGGTCATAGACAAAGCAGTTTTTAAAAGTTTCTATAATGTGATTTGCCATCCCCCCAACCCCACACACATACATTCTGGCTTTTCCGTTTCCTTTTTTTTTTTGGCTTTAGTCTTCACAGTTTGAATATTATATGTATAGTATATATATATATATATATATATGTGTGTGTGTGTGTGTGTGTGTGTGTGTTGTATTTATCTTGTTTTACATTCTCTAAGCTTCTTAGACCTGTAGTTTGGGATCTTTTATTGATTGGAAAATTCTCATTTGTGATTTTTTTCAAATATTCCTTCTTCCCACTCTCTCTTTTCCCTCTGAGATGCCAATGGCATGTACTTTAGGCTCTTGCTACTGTTACTATACCTCTTGGATGACCTATTTTTCCTGCCCTTTTTCATCCTTGTGTTCCAGATCATAGAATTTATATTTACCTTCAAGTTTTTAATTCTTCAGCTGCATCAAGCCTGCTGGTGAACTCATCAAAAGCATCCTTCATCTCTTACAGTGTTTATTTCTAACATTTCCATTAGATGTTTTCTTAAAATTTCCATCTCTCTGAGGAAATTACTCACTTGATCATGCATTTCATGGATCTTTTCCTCTAGAGTCTTTAACATCTTAATTAGTTGTCTTAAATTCCCTGACTGACATTTTTAAACATTTGTCTGGTTTCTGAGTCTGGCTCCATGATTGTTTAAATTTTTGACAGGGTGTTGTTTTATCTGTTTCTTTGTATTCTCCAAAATATGACAATAGAGATAGGCAGGTACATTTTATGCCTGGAAATAAGTATGCCTTTTCTTTCCTAGGCCCTTCGGGGAGGAAGAATGCTGGTTTGAGTCAATTGAGTCAGTAATCGAGCTCATTTTGACATTTATTATTGCTACACTTACCCTCCCTGCCTCACAGACATCAAGTTCTAGTGTTGCCTTCTGTTTAGGGTGGACACTGGTTTGCAAGATAGTTTGCTCAAGATCTGCTCCAACTTTCAGCTTTACGCCTTCTCTTTTCTCTGAATCTTTGAGATGCTCTCTTTATATTGTTGTTCCCTCCTAGCAATAAACTGTGGCTGGTTGTTGGGGAGAGGAGAAGGTGTTCTCTGCTGTTTTGATTCTTAGTCATAGGTAGATACCGTGTTTCTCAGTGTTGGGACCCAAGACTTCTCCATACTCCCACCCTTCCCTAAGCAGTGAGATACCTGTTGACCTGGGTCTAGGATATATTCTGGTACTTCTTCCAGATGGAAGCTCTTTTTCTGTTTTATTTACCAGCTGCAGTGAACCATCACCACAGTTTGTTGTCCTTTCCCTATAAGCTTAATGCTTTCATTCTGAAGGAGAGAGGAAGAGTACAAGAATCCAGGTGGGCCTTCATGCTTTTCTCACAGTGACTGCCGGTCCATTATCTGAGGACTTTGCAAGATTCTCACCCTCTTTCCAATCATTCTTGTGAGCACCTGAGGCCTGTTACCTGTTGACAACCACAGGGTGGACATTCCCATGTTTCCAGGGCCAGGGATGCTATTTTCTCATTAGCCCACTCTTGTCCTTCCGCAATCTGGTATACATTTTAGCTGGATTCTTTATAAAATATTTTAAATTATTTAATTTTTTCCCATTACCCTTTAGTCCCTTTTTACCCCCCTCGCTCCTGTAATCTCCACACTGTTGTCCATGTTCTTGAGTTGCTTTTCCCTTTTGCTCATTCCCTTCTCCCCTTAACCATCCCTACCTTAGCTGTCATCCTGCTCTCTATCTATGAATCTGTCTCTATTTTGCTTGTTAGTTCAGTTTGTTCATTAGGTTCCACATATGAGTGAAATCATAGGGTGTTTGTCTTTCTCTCCCACTGGCTTATTTCACTTAGCATAATGTTCTCCAGGTCTATTGACACTGTCACAAAGGGTAACATTTTCTTCTTTTTTATGGCTGAGTAGTATTCCACTGTATAAATATCCCACAGCTGCTTTATCATCTACTGACGGGCACTGGGGCTGCTTCCGTATCTTGGTGATTGTAAATAATGCTGCAATGAACAAAGGGGTGCTTACATTCTTTTGAGTTAGTGGTTTGGGCTCCTTTGGATATAATATACTCCCAAAAGTGAGATCACTGGGTCAAAAGGTGGATCCATTTATAATTTTTTGAGGTATCCCCATACTGATTGTAACTGCATCCATTTGCGTATCCATCAACAGTGCACAAGGGTTCCCCTTTCTCCATATCCTCACCAGCTCCTGTTTCATTTGTTAATGATAGCCATCCTGACAGGTGTGAGAGATAGCTCATTGTGGTTTTATTTTGTATTTCTCTGATTCGCTTCAAGTGTCTATTGCCCATTGTATGTCCTCTTTGGAGAACTGTCTATTCAGGTCCTTTGCCCATTTTCTAATTGGGTTATTTTTTAGGTGTTGAGTTTTGTAGGTTCTTCCTACATTTTGGATATAAACCCCTTATCAGATGTATTGGTGAATATGTAATCCCATTCTGTGGGTTGTCTTTTTCTTTTGTTGATGTTTCCTGTGCTGTACAAAAACTTTTTAGTTTGATATAGTCCATTTGTTTTTCCCTTTTGTTTTCCTTGCCTGGGGAAATACAAGATTGCTATGAGCAATGTTCAAGATTTTGCTGCCTATGTTTTCTTCTAGGATTTTTATACTTTCAGCTCTCATATTTAAGTCTTAATCCATTTTTTATTAAAACATTTTAAAGATTTAATTTATTATTTTTAGAGGGAGGGGAAGGGATAGAGGCAGAGAGGAAGAGAGTCATCGATGTATGGCTGCTTTTCACCAGCCTCCAGCCATGGACCTGGCTGGAGACCTGGTTTGCAACCTGGTTATGTGCCCTGGCTGGGAATTGAACCAGCAACCTTTGGGTTTGCAGGCTAGCACAAATCCCTTACCCACTGTGCTACCAGCCAGGGACTAAGTCTTAATCCATTTTGAATTTATTCATGTCTGTGGTATAAGAAGGTGTATTTTTATTTTTCTGTACATATCTATCCAATTTTCCCATCACCATTATTGAATAAACTATCTTTAGCCCATTGTGTATACTTGCTTCCTCTGTCAAATAGTAATTGACTATAAAGGTGTGGGTTTATTTCTGGGCTCTCTATTCTATTCCATTGATCTATGTCTGTTTTTATGCCAATACCATGTGTTTTGATTACTATGGCCTATAGTGTAGTTTGATATTAGGTAGTGTGCTTTCTTCAACTTTGTTCTTCTTTTTCAGGATCACTGTTGCTATGTGGGCCTTTTGTAGTTCCATATAAATATTTGAAATATTTGTTCTAGTTCTGTGAAGTATGTCATTGGAATCTTATTTATTTTTTAGAAAGAGGGGAGTGGAGGGGAGGGAAGGGAGAAAGAGAGAGAGAGAAGCATTGATGTGCAAAAGAAACATGGATCAGTTGCCTCTCACATGCCCCCAATGGGGGGCCTGGCCTGCAACCCAGGTATGTGCCCTGACTAGGAATCAAACCAGCGGACTTATGGCTTGCAGGCCAGTCCTCAACCCACTGAGCTACCAGCCAGCAGAGCTAGACTTTTATTAACAGCTTTTTTGGCTCCTGGGGGCATCTGCCTTTAGTAAACAAGTGGTCATATTCTGGCTGTTCCTGAAGGCATCTGTGTTGCCTTTGGTTTAGGGTAAGTTGGTTGTCCTATGACTTCAGTTGTCAGATTGATTCAAAAAAGTTTGAATTTGCAGATTGTTCAGGACTGTGTGGTACATGTGGCAGCACCACTCTTTCCCACTCCCGATACCCCTAGTAGGAGACAGGTCTTTTGCACGTTCCCCTTTATGGAATCACAGATGCTAAATGGGGGTTTTCCATTGGGCTTTCTCTCTGTCATCCACAGGGCTTGATTCAATGAGCACTTTTGGGTGTCAGGGACTCCGAAATCTTACCTTTATACAGCTCTTGTCTATAAGAGGGACAAATGCAGCAACAGATGACTTCTAAATAGTAAGTGCTAACTAAGATAAAAGGTGATGCTAGGGAATAAAGGGGATTATAGGGGCAGACCCCTGTTAAGAGGTAAAGGAGGTTTCCTAGTAGAGATGAGACCTCATTTGTTCTTAAAATCATTTTCCTAGTACAAAAACTGTGAGGGGTTTCCTAAGCAGAAAGGGTGAATGATCTGAGTCACAGAATTAGCATAATTGATGTATGAGCATAATGCAGTGGGGAGTTAATGTTATGTTCCGCTCACTGACTCTGTTAACACTTGAGTGGAAGGGCACAGGCAACTTCCCTTCCCCACCCATGGTATACTATATATATATTTGCATAAAATTAAATAGCCTAGAATATTCTCAAAGATTTAGTAACTGCTTAATTCTATAATGATGCATAATACTTAACTTTTCCTGTTGTTAAACATTTGGTTTGTTTTCATTTATTTTGCTTTTATTTAGATATCACATGGAGGTGTTTTTTTTTGTTTTTCATTTTTTCATTCCTTTTAGATTATTTCATCAAATGTACATTCATGTGAGGGGAATTTCTGGATAAAGTTTACTGAAATTTCCAAGGCTTTGGCACATGCTACTAAATTGCTTTTTAAAGTGGTGGTTTCAATATTTGCTTTCTTACCTGTCTCATCCCATCCTCATAGGCATTTATGGATTTGCATTAAAAAAAAAAAAAAGCTTGACTACTTTAGTAGGCACAAAAATGGCATGTCATCAATTTTCAAAAGTTTGCATTAATTGGAATATGCATAGGTCTGACAACTTAAAATATTTCTATTAATCATTTTGCTTCCTCTTTTGTGAATTCTCCTTTCATGCCCTTTGCCCATTTATATATTGGAGTGTCTGATTTTGGCTTCTCCTCTTTTATTTTTTAGGTTTTATTTTTAGAGAGAGAGGAAGGGAGAGAGAGAGAAACATCAATGGGTGGTTGCCTCTTGTGCACCCACACTGGAGACCTGGCCCGCAACCCAGGCATGTGCCCTGACTGGGAATCGAACTGGCCACCCTCTGGCTCACAGGCTGGTTGGTGCGCAGTCCAGTGAGCCACACCAGCCAAGGCTGGCTTCTCCTTTGATGTTTGAGGTTATGATATATTAATCAATGGCTCTAAATATTGTGAAATCTACCCTTTAGAGTCTAGAGAAAGGGTACCCAGATCTGATGCTAAAAACTGCCTGTGGAACTTTTTAAAAAATATGTATTTTTGAGCCTCACCTGTAAAAATTTTTATTTAGTCACCCAGGCTCAGGAATCAGTGTTAAAAATCTACAGTGCACACAATCTTGAGAAAGAAGAACAAGGTAGGAGGAATCACAATACCGGACTTCAAACAATACTACAAGGCTACTGTCATCAAAACAGCATGGTACTGGCATAAGAATAGACATACAGATCAATGGAACAGAATAGAGAGCCCAGAGATTAACCCAGGAATCTATGGTCAACTAATATTTGACAAAGGGGGAAGGAACATCCAATGGAGTAAAAACAGTCTATTCCACAAATGGTGTTGGAAGAACTGGACAGCAACATGCAAAAAGATAAAACTAGACCACCAACTTACACCATACACCAAAATAAACTCAAGATGGATAAAGGATTTAAACATAAGCAGTGCCACCATAAAGGTCCTGGAGAAAAATAGAGGCAGTAAACTTTCGGATATCCTACGCAAAAATATGTTTACTGATACTTCACCAAGGGCAAAGGAAAT